>SMDT01001300.1:0-96420 GCA_005392925.1 Aquilaria sinensis | reverse complement strand
AACTCGATCTCACCAGTGATCCAAACACATACTCCGACGTTATCATCTCATCAGGGAGATCATCGAGAGGGGTGATGTAAGGATATGCAGGACTTCGACAGATAGCAACATTGCTGATCCACTGACAAAGCCCCTTATGCAGCAAAAGCATGATAGCCATTCTAGGTCCATCGGTATTAGATACATGGATGATTGGCTTTAGTGCAAGTGGGAGATTGTTAGTGTTGTGCCCAAAAGCCAATCATGAGATGATTGTATTTTTTGCACATTGAGTCATGATATTTTATTAAGGCATTAATCCAGCAATTATGTTTGTTGTTTTGTTTCTGCGTAACTTAACAAACATAATTGTAACCCTAGAATAATGATATTCTCAAACATCCCTGGTCTAGTATTATTGTGGAGCGGTTGGCGGGTTGCAATAATACATAACGACTAGCATATGTGGAGACTAATATGAGATATGTAGTCTACATATGGGTACAAGTTGGAGAACTTGTGTACTGGACCGACCCACCATGAGAACACTACATGGATCGTTATATGAGTGTCATAAGTGATTCTCATAGTGATCATGGTATATGTAGTCCTTCGACCTAAGATCATCAAGGTTCCCTACTTGTGAGTCACATACTTTGATACTTTCCTTTGTTGCTCGTAACTGAGTGAATTTGGAGGAGGTCATTGGGTATGTTACATATCATGCGGAGGGATTTGTATGATCAAGATGGGATTTGTCCCTCCTATGTAACAGGAGTGATATCTTCGGGCCCCTTGATAGAGTGAGACTTAGAAAATGCATGGCCATGCTCGAATGAGTTGACATATGATATCAATGTCATCAGTTTAAGTTGGTCTACTCGGTAATCAAGAAACCAAAGATTGGGCTATACGAGAGTGACACATTCCATGTCTCGTGCTTAGTCTTGATATCTTGGACAAAGGGACAATGACATATGTCGGTGATGATCATAAAGGTTTAGTCGAATCATCGATAATCTTGTCACTTGGGTAGCAATGATGTGTTGCTAGACACCGCTCATTGCTTATGATCATAAATGTGATTTATGATCATTGCCAACGTGGCAAGAGCCTATTGGGTCGCACACATAGAGCTATTTGAATCATTAGAGTGCATGGGCTAATTATTTGGGTTATGGTTTCACTTTAATTTCGTATTAATAATGGGCCAAAGAGTTGAGCCATTATTAAGCCCGAAATTAAATCCTAATTGGATTAGGGCTTTGAAACCCATTAGGTCTGGAAATTGAGTCTCACTATAAATACAACTTTTAAGTGAGAAATTCGCAGGTCTTCTTGCCCTAGCCTCCAAAAAGGACAGCCACACTCTTCTCTTGCAATTCCTTAGAGGACGCAAGCTAGCACTGCGAGCGCAAGAGAAACATATCTCCCGGGACGTGGTGGAAGCGTGGTGATCCCGAGAGGCTCGTGTGGATACCATAGAGAGCCTGAACACGTCATCTGTTCAGGTTTTGTGATTCAACTCTACAGTTGAGTGAGAAATCTCAACCGAAAATTAGGTATGAAAATTTTCGAACACCCGGTTTACCCCGTTTCACTTGGATCCTGAAGGGTTTCGGTTAAATTCCACTGCGCTGTTTGGCTCCCAAAACCCATCACTTACTACATGTAGTAAGCTAAGCAAAACTTAAGTTGATAAGTGTATAGATTATTTTGATGTATTCGGCCTTGTATGTATGCAATTTGTGTATCTTTTGTTTTTTTGAACTTTGTGTTCTTAAAAAAAAAAATTGGGCATACTAGTAGGTCAGATTGCATATATGGTTTTGTTCAATTATATTAGGGAAAATTACAAATCCTACCTATGATTTGGTCTAACCTACAGTTTGCTCTCTCTATTTTGAAAAACTTACACTTTATCTCCTGTTTGTTTTACCGTATCTGACAACAACTTCTAAAACTCTAATCTAAACTGTATGATAATAATATTCCAGTAATTTCAAGATTTTTCATATTTTTTTTCACAGCCAACCAACCTTTAAAAAATATTAATATGTAATTACAGGGGGAAAAGTACATTTATAGAAAGGAAAAACTGATAGTATAAAATGTCTATTAACTATAAAAAAAATACTGGAGAGATTGAAATTATTGAAAGATGATTATCGTATAGTTTAAATACAGTTTTCAAAAGTTATTATCAAGCAGTGTAAAAAACATAGGAGGCAAAGTGTAAGCTTCTCAAAATAGAAAGGGCAAACTATAGGTTAGAGCAAACCACAGAGGAGTTTTTGTAATTTTCCTTTAAATTATTGGCTTTGTGTCAATAATGACTATTTAAATGTTATAAGACAATTTAAGACAAGTAAAACTAAAATAATGAAAATTTGTCAAAACATATTTGATTAAATGTGCATGCATATGTTTTTGGTTTGTTTTGTCATAAATAAGTTATTTTATTTTACTTGTGCTTAAAATTGTCTTATTGTGATAATATATTCATCTATTTAATGTACTAACTATTACATGTTGTAGATTGCTAACTTCATAAGTGGAGTTATCAATGACCTAAGATTTGATCTGAAACTTGACAATGATAAAGAAGTCATCATGCACAAAGATGTTTCAGGAAGTGCTAAGTGAAATGGAATTATTATTCATCATGTTTAAAGTTTTTGGAAAAAGACAAATGATAAAAAAATAAACTAAGTGTTTGGTTTGTAGCTGCAAAGAAATCTAAGCAAAGGGTTTCTTAGTGGCTACTGTACAAAGTTTCTTATTCTTTTTAAGCTTTACATTATATGTAGTATATACATTTTGGCTAAATCAAAATTCTTTGTGAATTGGTGATTCATTGGTTAAAACTAACATTTATTGTGAGAATGATTGTTCAAAAGGACATATGTGTCTCTAGTGAACAAACTTCAAGTTTGAAGAAGAAGAGTTGGTCATGCGAGACTCTTTAGTAAAAAATATACATTAGTTGTGTAATATGTACTTAGTTTAAGAGAATGTGCTCCTCTTAAATTGTTTGTACTGATCTTGCTTGCCATGTAAATTCCCTTGTACATGATGTTTTATCTTAGTGATAATGATAATAATTCATTGTTTCTTGAATTATGGTCATATAATCTTAGTGACTAATTTTTCCATAAATTCTAGTACGTTTTTTACTTGAATATCAAAAGTGATATTATGATAATGCACATTTAGGCTAAGAAAAAGTACTAATGTGTCATAAGTGATTCACTTGGTTTTTTTATGAGGTGGTCTTACAAATGTATTTATTTTGCATATGTGCAAAGTAACTAGGATTGGCCAAGTTTTGAGAATGTTTCAATTAGCATGTCTCTTAGGCAATTTACTTAGAATCTTTTGACGTTCAATGAACATCAAGTCTAGATTATGCTCTAGATATAATCATTTAAATTTTACTTCATACTGTCAATCATAAAAATATTCATTGGAAGATGTTTTGAGTTTATACGATCTAATACTTAAGAAGCATTGGATACAACCTATTTTGTATGGAAATAGTTATGGCCGATGGTAAATATGTTACTACTACCATTTCTTGAACACAAAGAGGTTGGTTATCAAAATCATCGTAATTATGGTTACAATGGTTAGATTGATGATCTCCATTAGGAAATGGGCCTAGAATCTGAGGACTCAATACCCTTTTAAATGCCAAATTGATCATGCAAATGTGCAAGATCAAGATGTTTTTTCCTTGTTAGTCTACTTGAGATGTTCAAGTAGATAACTATACCACAAAGAAAAATTGTTGATTTTAGTTGAAAAGATTGCACACTTGGTATTGTCTTGATATAGATGAACCAAATAATGTCTAAAATTGACATTATGCATTTTGATGCAATTTTTTGTGCTTGATTCTCAACATTTTGGCAAAATGTGAATATGAAATTGATTGATCATATATTCATGATTTGATCATGAGTATGAAGTAATTATCAACAAGATTCAAGTAATGTGTATATGGTTATAAAGGTAGCCAATGCATGCACACATTTCAACTTAGTTTGAAACCATTAACAAGAATTATGTATTCTTTGTGAACAAGAAATATTCTAATTTGAGAATATCCTATTGTGGAGAATATTTTGTTCATGGTCATCCACAAAGTTAGAATGAAATGTCTTCTAATGTTAGTTGAGGCCATACTTACTGTGATATGGTTAAATGATCCTCTTAACAAACTTTAACATCCAAAGGGCTGTAAAAAATTTTGATTTCAATGTCATTGCCACTCTTGTAGCATGAACGTACTAAGAGGAAGAAAATGTGACTTCCTCGGGAACAAATTAACATTTAAACAAGAATGTTAATTGACTTGAAATGTGTAAAGGATCATAATATTGAATCTTGAAAAGATGTCATCTTGGTTAAGTTCTAAGAGGCTAGTGATTATGAATGTTCATTTTAGTAATCTTATTTGGACACCTTAATATATGTAGAGCTTATGAATTTCTTCATTCGAGAAGAAATGGTCCAAGGCTCACTAAGCTATTTGATTCTTTTATGTTATTGATCATTTAGTATCTTATGAAAACCATACATTGGTCAAATTAATAGATTTTGTATCTAGCATAAGTGCAAGATCAAGGTGATCAAGAAATGAGTTTAGGGCATACGGTTATGCACCTCATATTGAATCCATTGATTTGACATAAGTGTTAAATCAATTGAATTTTCATGAATGAAAATGGCTCTTTAGTTGTCCAAATTAGAAATACAAAATTGCCATAAAGAAATAATCTGGACATCAATGATCTTCCATTTGGGCAAAGAGGCTATATGAGAACTATTGGGTTCTAAGTATCATTAGTTGATCTTAAACTCAATAGAGACTTAATGAGATTGTATTTAAAAGTTGAAGATCCATAGATGGATAACTTCACACCTTTAATGGAATTTGTATCTATAAGGTTAATTATAGTAACAAAAGTTAGATTTGGATATGAGCTTACATCTAGTAGATGATAAGCTCAAACTTTATTAAATGATGAATAAGCTTCCATGCAAGTACATTTTTCATGGCTTTTGGCCTTGAACTCATAAAATAGTCAAAGGACTATATAGTATAATAAGCTTTTAGACTAAGGTCTCAAAGTACTGTATATGCAATCTTAAACTTGGTTTGAGATAATGCAAAAAAAAAAACAGTTATTTTGTGGTTGTTATTCATAATCCCTTGAGCACTTTTTCTAGAATAAAAGAGTTTGGATTAGTTCCTTATTTAAGTCTAACATGTATCATGCAGTGTACATGATCACATGTTAACCAAGTTGATCAGAATAATTAGTTCAAGTATTCATTTTGAATATATCCTAAGAACCATATTAATAAATAGTATATGTCATATTACATCATTCGGATGTAATGAGACAATGACAATGAATGTGATCAAGGTAACCTTACTACATTAAAATATGGTTAAATTTAAAGATGAATACGCATCTACATTTGGTTATATCATTTTGTTTTGTGCAAAAGAAATTGCTTTATGTAAGCAATCTATTTATGTGGTATTTGTTTATATATAAATGAGCTTATTTTCATGAAATATAAGAGTCATTCATGACTCATGTAAGCTAAGTACTATCTTAATAGTGGGTTTGGCATTGAACTATCTTAGCGATAATTTATGCATCCTTGGTGTTCATATTTCATGAAAATGTAAAGTCAATGATGTAACTATTGAAATGTAATATATGGAAATGAAGTTAGAGTTAGTTTAACTAACTAGTTGGATTAACTTCATTTTTTGTCTCTTTATTAGTACGAAGATATGATAAGTTGCACTATATATGTGTAGTGCATGTTCGTCATATTTGTGCATATACTTATATAAGATATTTGTATTACATGTATGTCATACATATCATTATCTATGCAGCTTATATCATAATAAAAAAAATCAAATATATGTCTAGACATAGGTTGAAGATTGGTTTTCTTACACAAATAACCTGCCTTTGTTCTTGGAGTTTGAATAAGGATGAGACCGTTGAAGTCTCGAATGTAAGTCGTTACTTAAATTAGTCATTTGTTTAAGATCAAGATAAGGTATTAGTCACACTATGTTTGTATGCCCACACATACATCCTAACTTATGTGACCAAGTGAATTTCTCATATATGAGAAGTTTGGCACTTGCATGGTTTGTTAAGGACATATGCTCCTAGTGGGAGTCCACATTGAGTCACACAAACAATATTTGAGAGGGAGATAGACACCTCATAAATAATGATTATCAAACATTATGATTATGTACACTAACATACCATGACATTTGTACATATCTAGTTTTTTTTGTTATGCCCCTACTCACTATTGACTACTATTTAGTGATTTAAAATCATAGTATTACTTTGATGAGCTTCCTATAGCTATGATAATGCGGCCAGATATGTTTCTCATTGGGTAATCACTAGGTTTTAAGTTACTATATAGTGAGTGCGATGAGAATGACTTTATAATGTATTTGTAAATTGTTACAAATTACAATCTGATTACATGTGTTGCAAGTTAAGTAGTTGATACAATGTCATCTATACTTGAATACGAGTGCTCATAAGTAGTACTTGATTTGTACTACATGATTCAAGTATAAAGTGACTTTAAAAATGGATGCATCCTGAGTTTGGTACATGACAATGAGTTTAAAAGAGATATGTTATAGCTAAATTATGTATCAATAAAGTCTTGAGGCATATAAGTATGATTAATTATATATATATCATTAATAAACCTTGATTCGTTCAAAGATCTTTGATTAGCTCAAGAATTTGTAGTAAAGACAATTGTCCTATGTATGTTTAACTATTCATAGTGAGGAAATTTGTTGTCATGCATAGGGTCACACGCTTAAACTTGCATATGTCAATTTCTCTTTTGTCATAGTGTGTTTCAGGTGTTTCTTAATCATTATTCATGTGTTCCATCAAGTATATTCAGTGCGAGTGAGAGTTGTTGGAATTTAGTTATCAAGAATGATTACTAAATTCTATAGACGCACTAAGATATACTTGTTTTACTACTGCTTGGTGTAGTCACATCATATGTTGGTGTACATGTACACCTTGACACATGGGATAATTGTTTAATAACTACCCCATAACTACTCATATCATGAAGGGATATGACCTTTAAATGAAAGGATATGTCTATCCCAACATATATGACCCTTGGGGAGGTAGTTATGCACCATAACTACCCTGGTTAGTGAAATAACATGAATTTTAGTGAAGGGTCATGTTTTAGGCGAATTTAACAATCTTTAGAAGGTGGTTATGGCCTTGATTTAAGGAGACACAACTCTTAGAAGAGTTGTGACTCTATGGCCGAACCAACACATCTCTTCTAAGGGTAGTTATTGCCTTATTTTAAGGGAAGAAGTTATGGGTGGATAAAGGCACCTCTTGGCGAAGTAGTACAACCTTTTATGAAGAGTTGTGACTCTTTTATGAAGGGTTATGACCCTTCATAAGTGCCAATTCATCCTCTATAAATAGAGGGCAATAGAATTGTGCAAGGTGAAGTTGTGAACACAATTTCTGGAGGCTCTACTTATTCTATTTCGTCATACACACTTCTCTATCACAATAAAGAGAATTATGGTCGAGTATTGGGTGTGAACCAACATATTTAATTACTTGTATTTCCAAGTTAATTAAATACTTGATCTTGGGTGTGATAGCCGAACGCTATCGCCTCTATCTGGCCGAACTCCCTGCCACAGTAATGGCCAGAAGAAGCTGGCGCTACCCGAGAAAAGGTGTGATCAGGCACCTCGGGAGATAGCCGAAGAGCTCCGAGCCCAGCACGTCAGGACACTACTCGCCCCCCCAGGGTTGTGAACAGATCGCCTTCGGAAAAGCGGCACCAAACATAGCGAGCCGAACACGATATCCCCGAAGGCGGAACTCCCTGAAGCTGGGAACCCCCGAGCTCAGGGCTTGTTTCCCGAAGAGGCTCTGTCCGTACCAAAGGACGACCTCACCCAGGGACCTCGGGAGTACGGCAGGAGATTTATGGAAGCATTTAAGGAAGCCTCTGACACATCCAATCACAGACGCCACAATCCGCCTCAAAAGGCGCTCTGCCACGCTGACGCCATCAAAATCACATCATGGCCCGTCTCAGCACATGGCTCAAGGTAACCTACTATCTGTCTCCTATGCCCAGAAAGTCAGGAACGTCCGACCGAACACGTGTCGCGATCTGAACGGGCTAGGCACTCCTATAAATACCAGGACTTAATACCAGACAGGAGGTTGGTTGGCTGGCAAAATACGGCTCCCATTACCAGGCAAAACTCCTCAGCCCTTTGTGCTATTTTCTCCGCCTTTCTCTCAGCCACCACTGACTTGGGCGTCGGAGGCTCCCCCCCGGAAAAACACTCCGGGGGCCTCCTAACCGTTTTGTTTCTGAGCTTTCAGGCACTCTCCTTTGGGCTGTCCAGTCCACCAGGCGTTCTTCCTCCTAGAAGTCCCTCCACCAGTCACTATGACTATAAACGATGAGGCCCCTGGCCATCATTTGGCGCCGTCTGTGGGAACCCGCTCTGAGATCGCCGTCGTTGAGACTCGGCGTTCTAAGGACAAGGGACTCCCGAGGTCCCCGTCCGCGCCTGAGATACAACCGGCTGCTGAGCAAACACTCCCAGGAACTTCTGCGCCCGAGGAAGACCACCCTCTGGTAGTCACCATGAGTTTCTTAAGGGACTTTCAGCGTTCGGTCGTGTCTGAAATGACACAGCAGATCGGCCGAAGGTGGCCACAGCAAGCACAGGCCCAGAGACCCCCCTCAGTGACACGCCCTCGGGAGAGGAGCCCCAAGCCCACACATCGCAGTTCGGGGAATGGAGACCCTCGCGAAGAATCATCCACAGAAATTATGGCCCTCGGGAAACGTTCTGTGGGACAAACCAGGTCCAAGCAGCCGAGAGTCTCACAGCGAAGCAGTTCGTCACCTGAGGCGAGGTCCTTGTCCCCTCAGCGCCGAACTCGCCCCCCGAAGAGGCGCCGACGATCCCCATTCCCTGAAGAAGGCCCTAGCGCCACAGTGCTCATGGAGAAGATATTAGCACGGCTGGACAGAGTGGAAAAACAAGTGGCCAGAAAATCCGTTTGGGCCAGACCCTCGGGAACATCCTGCGAAGATGACTCCCCTTTCACTCAGGCCGTCGTTGAAGGCAGCCATGCCAGGCGAGTTCAGAGTACCTCGGTTGGAAATTTATGATGGCCGTACTGATCCGCAGGCCCACCTGACGAAGTACAGACGGAGCATGATAATACACGGTGCTGATGACGCTACCATGTGCAAGTGCTTCGAAGTCACCCTCACAGGGCCAGCCACGGCGTGGTACAATTCCTTGCCTCCAGGGACCATTACTGAGTTCCGGGAGTTGTCCACAGCCTTCACCCAGCAGTTCATTGGGAGCAGACCTACTGCGAAGATGCCTGTACAGATGTTCGACATAGAGCAGAGGAACGGAGAAACCATCCGAGACTATGTCGAAAGATTCAACAGAGAAGCTCTGAGCGTCCCAGACTTCCGGCCCGAAATCCGCATCCTTGCTATGACACGGGGCCTTCGGCGAGACTCACAGCTGTTCTATGAGTTCTCAAATGACCCCCCGGAGACCCTCGGAGAATTTTACCATAGGGCGGAGCAACACATGACAGTCGAGGAACTGAGGATGGCTGGGCCAGAATCTGATCATCACCACGTCAAAGGGTCCAGTCAACAAGCTCGGCATCCTACCGAACAGGCAGGACGACCTCGGAGGATGCGGGGAAGGAAACCCCAAAGTTTCACACCATTGAGCACTACACGGACCAACATTCTCATGGCGCTGGAAAGGCAGGGGAAGCTAATTCGGCGGCCAAGGGCCATGGCCGCCGATAACAAAAAGAATGCCAAGAAGTTCTGCCAGTTTCATCGCGACCACGGCCATGACACCGAAGATTGCTTCCAGCTGAAGAAGTACATAGAGTCGCTGATAAAACAGGGCCAACTTCGGAAATACCTGAGGATGCAACCCCCGAAAGGCAGAAAAATGGAGGAAGAAAGGGCTGAAGATGAGGACTATGACTCCGACAGGCGGAGAAACCGAAGTCCAAAAAGGCGCCCCTCACCTCCAGCAGGGGTGATCCAAACCATCACCACGGGGCTCCCATCCTCGAAAAGAAAGCGGAAAGCCAGAGAAATTGCAGTCATGGACAATCAAAAGTCCATCAAAGAAACTGGCTCGCAAAGATAGCTCCACCGTCGTCTTCCCCCCACAACGATCCGCTGCTGATCACGACAAAGATAGGGAACTGAGGCGTCAAAAGAGTGTTGCTTGATGATGGCTTAAAAGCTGACGTCCTATTCTCGCACCTGCTGCCGAGCTTGGGCATCTCCAGCAGCGAACTAAAGCCTGTCACCTCGTCCACTTTTGGGGTTCATTCATCCGAACTCCACGACCTCGGATAGATCGATCTCCCGTTGACGATGAAAGGGACTTCGGTAGGCATAGCAGATGAATTGTACGCATCCACAAGGGCGAGATTCATCGTCATGAACGTCCCATCCTCGTACAACGTCATCCTTGGAAGACAGACAATGGGGAACCTGCATATTCGCCCTGATGTGAAGTACTTGACTGTCACATTCGCGACCAAGGATGGAGACGCAGAGGTCTTCCTAGACCAAGCCGAGGTAAGAAAGGTGTTTGTAAAAGCACGAAAAACTCCGGCGAGCAACCTCGCGCAAACGATGGAGGCAAAGGTGCTAGAAAAAGGCAAAGAAGAAGATCTCGCCAAAGCAGAAACGGAAGCAGTAGAGCTTGTCCCAGGTCAATCCACCCAAATAGGGAAGAGCTTGGCCGAAGGTGACAAGGAAAATCTTGTATCCTTTTTGCTAGAAAATAAAGATCTGTTTGCCTGCTTGCCAAAAGACATGCCGGGGGTAAGCCCTGGCATAATACAGCACAGCCTCAAAGTAAGCCCGGAAGCAAGGCCTGTCTGGCAAAAGAAACGAAGCATCTCATCCCACAAAAGCAACTTTGTCAAAACTGAAGTCCAGCGTCTCCTAGATGCTGAAGTTATCAGGGAGGTCAAGTACCCCGAATGGTTGAGCGACGTGGGCACGGCCCCAAAAGAAGGTAGCAGCAAACTCCGGATGCGCATCGACTTCAGAAACTTGAAACGATGCTTGCCCAAAAGACTCATACCCTCTGCCGCCAATAGATCAACTGGTAGATTCAACTGCTGAGTATGGGCTCCTAAGTTTCCTAGACGCCCTCAGTGGCTACCATCAGATAAGGATGAACCCCGAAGATGAAGAGAAGACTGCCTTCATCACCGAGGGAGGAACATATTACTATATCAGGATGCCCTTCGGGCTCAATAATGCAGGAGCCACCTACCAGAGGTTGATGAACAAGGTCTTCAAAGACCAAATGGGGAGAAACAATCAAGAGCAAGCTGCCCGGCTACCACGTTGCAGATTTAGAGGAAACCTTCCAAAAGCTCAGAGCCTTCGGGATCCGCCTTAATCCTGAGAAGTGCATCTTCGGGGTGACCTCGGGAAAATTCCTTGGGTGCATGGTATCCGAAAGAGGCATCGATGCTAACCCCGAGAAGATTAAGGCTCTGCTTGAGATTCCGAACTCCTGCCACAGTCAAAGATGTGCAGAGACTCACCGGAAGAATAACCTCTCTGAGCAGGTTTATTTCCAGGTACGGAGATAGGTGTCGACCCTTCTTCAAAATCCTCACAAAGGCAGCAAAAATGGAAGGCGACCTCGGAAGGAATGATCATCCTTGGGATGAAGATTGCCAAAAGGCCTGGGAAGAACTCAAAGTCTACCTGGCCAGCCTGCCGACTCTGTGACAACCTCGGGAGGGAGAGCCCCTCGTACTCTACCTCGCCGTTACAGAAAAAGCTGTGAGCTCGGTCCTCGTGAAAGAAGAAGGGCCAAAGCAATGGCCGGTCTACTATGTCAGCAAGTCCCTGCATGGCGCCGAAGTCAGGTACCCTTTGCTTCAAAAAGCTACATATGCCTTGGTGCTTGCAGGGAGAAGGCTGCGACCATACTTTCAGGCTCACCCCATCATCGTCCGAAGTAGTCTGCCGCTACGGGATGTCATGAAGAGGGATGATCATTCGGGAAGGCTCTCCAAGTGGTGCATAGAGCTGGGCGAACACGAAATCACGTATGAGCCTCGGAAGGCCGTAAAAGCTCAAGCACTGGCAGATTTTATCGCCGAAATACCCATCACTGAGGAGAGCCATTCAGATCCAAAAGAGGGTGAGCCAGAATGGACCTTGCACGTAGATGGAGCCTCAGGATCCGAACACCAGGGAGCTGGAGTGATTATCAGAGGCCCCGAAGGCCTAGAAGTAACGAAGGCCTAGAAGTAATGAAGGCCATCAAGTTCAGTTTCAACGCCACCAACAACATGGCCGAGTATGAGGCCCTGATAGCAGGATTACGCCTGGCCAGAAAAATTGGCGTGAGAAACTTGAAAGCCCATAGTGATTCCCAGCTGGTGGTCCGGCAAATGGCAGGGTACTATGGCGCGAAAGACCCGACCTTGGCGAAATACCATGAGTTGGTAACAAAGCTCATTCGGGAGTTTGACGCCGTACGAATCGAAAATGTACCTCGGAGGAATAACACTGAGGCAGATTGCTTGGCGAAGTCAAAAAATATATATACCGAGGTGCTGGACCATCCGAGCATCTCAGTGCTAAGCATGACGACCTCGGGAGCAGGGTGGAAAGACCCAATCAAAAGATACCTCGCAGAGAATTTGCTCCCCGAAGACCCCGGCGATGCTGCAGGACTGCGAAGACGCTCCGGAAGATTCTTCCTGATTGGCGAAGAGTTATACCGACAGGGATATGCGAATCCGCTGCAAAAATGTGTGGATGAAGAGGATACTGAAATGGTCCTTGAGGAAGTTCACGAAGGCATGTATGGTTCACACATTGGAACTGATGCCCTTGCAGCAGTGATACTCCGCCAAAGGCTACTCCTGGCCTACCCTGGGAAAGGACGTAAGACAGTTCGACCGAAAGTGCGGTAGTTGCCAGAGACATGCAAAAATCCAGAGGGCACCCTCACAAATAGTAACCTCGGCAGACTATCCTTGGCCCTTTGAAGTCTGGGGCATAGACCTTATTGGGCCACTCCCCGCAGTACCCGGAGGCGTGAAATTCTGCGTGGTAGCAGTGGACTATTTCTCAAAATGGGTAGAGGCAGAACCACTAGCAACTATCTCGGCAAAAGAAGTGCAAAACTTCGTATGGAAGAACATCGTATGCAGGTTTACTAGTGGCTGATAATGGATCCCAGTTCATAGACAAAGGATTCCAAGAATTCACCAGCGACCTCGGAATGAAGATGCACTTCGCCCAGTAGCTCACCCCCAAAGCAACGGGCAGGTGGAAGTATCGAATAGGACCATAAAAGATGGCCTGAAATAGAGACTGGGGGAAGCCAAGGGGAATTGGCCAGGAGAACTCCAAAGTATATTATGGAGCTACCAAACGACGCCCCGAAGAGCCACAGGGGAAACTCCTTTCTCACTCATCTCCGAAACGGAGGCCATTATCCCAATAGAGATAGTTCGACCTTCGGTACGGGTGCAAGTATTTGATGAAGGTGGTAACGACCTCGGCCTAAGAACCAATCTCGATCTGGTGGCCGAACACAGAGAAATAGTCGAGCTGAGAAGAAAAGCTTACCAGCAAAGAGTGGCCGTGGCTATAAACTTACGGGCCAGGCCAAAAGAAATCAAGAAGGGAGACCTCGTTCTCCGAAAGGCCGACTTCGCACCCCGAAGGCCATCCCATGGCGTACTTGGCGCAAACTTGGAAGGACCCTATCTGGCCCTCGCCGAAACAACGAAAAGGCGTGTACAAGCTTGGCGACGTCGAAGGCATAGAATTGAAGAGCAATTGGCACTCGGGCGCCTTGAAAAAATTCTACGCTTAAGGTTGAGCGGAGGAGGTATGTTGAACAAAAAAATGTTCTAAATATATAGTAGTATCTTGAGAAAATTTCTTAAGTGCAGAAATGAACAATATTCCGTGAAAGATGCTCGCCATGATAAAGCGTAGATATGGCTTTCCAAAGTCCTTTGAGCCGCCACGCTCGGGAAAGATGGAAAACAAAAATCTCGCAGAAGTACTCGCCGTAGCCAGCGCTGAGATAATTTCCCGAGCTCCCTTGAGCGAACGTGCTCGGGAAAATGGGAAGTGAAAAATCTCGCGGAAGGTTTTCCGAAGTCCCTTGAGCAAACATGCTCGGGACAACTGGAAAAACAAAAATTTTTGACTAAAGGTTTGCCGAAGTCCCTTGAGCAATCATGTTCGGGAAAAATTGGAAATGCAAAAAGCCTGCAAAAAAGACTTAGTCAAATTTTCTCAGACTTTCCAGAATGTCTCTCGAGTAAAACGTACTCGGGACAAAGGAAGGTAAAAAAGTTTCTTTGATCGCAGGTTTTCCGAAGTCTCTTGAGCGAACGTGTTCGGGACAATGGAAATAAAGAAACTTGAAGAAACACTTAGCCAAAAAATCTCCGTTAAGAGCAAAGCTGCCTTACAATAAAGAAGTGCCCGAAGAAGGAGTACAAAAAAGAAGGGAAGGAAAAGGGGCCCTAAAGAAGCCTAAGGGTTCGCGGCGTCCTGAGAGCCACTCGTTTGTCCACCCTTTTCCGCCACCTTCCGCGCTGGAATTGGAGGAAGCTTCAGAATTTCGATCTTGGACCATTTCCACGGAGGTCCCCCAGGAATGTTTAGACCCTCTAGAAAAGAGAGGTCCAGACCTGGGAACCTTTGGAGAACCTGGTGCCGAGCGAGGCAGAAGCCGTCCTAAAACGCGACCTTGTTCATTTGATCAGACTTGTTCTTCTTAAGCTCAAGGTCGTCAAGCTCGTCCTTCAGATCCCCGACCTCCTCTTCCAGCACCTTTATCCGCTCCTCCCCCTTCGGCTCCTTCTTCAAAGACTGGACCTCGGCTTGAAGGGTTTTCTTCTCAGACAAGAGTGTGACTATGATATTCTCTCTTTTTTTGCCTTGTCTTGGAGAAGGTCTTGGTTTGCAGCGCGCAGCCCCGCCACATGATTGCGGAGGTCGGCAATCTTCAGGGAGGAGTCCGCCATCAAAACTTCCTTCTCCTTTCGGAACTCCTCCCGAAGGGTGGCAGCTTCCTCCTTCGCAGCATCTGCCAGCTGCTGGTTCTTGGCGGTCAATTCCGAGCACGTCGCTTTCGCCTTTTCTAGGGCCTCTGAGGCCGAAGCTCGGAATGCCGTCTGCCTGGCTACCCGAACTCGGAGAAAGCCGGCGTACCCCAGCAGCTGCAAAGGAGATAAAACGCAAGGTCAGTAAGAGCCAAACACTTAGGAAAAAATTGAAGGGGAAGAGTTGTGAAGGATATACCTGAGCAGCATGCTCGGTGATCTTTGCGGCAAGGGTGTTATCCCCTAGATGGGCCGCCGCTATAGCCTTGAAGGAGGCCTCGGTGAGCACCCCCTTCGAAATCTGCTTCACCATTTCAGGACAGTCCTCGGAGTACAAGTTCATGTCCTCCGTGAATGTCCAGAAAGGCTCCTTTGGTATCTTCCCTTGCGGGACTTTGGCGTCGCGACGGGCCCTCGCCTCCGCGTGTTCGGCCGCCCAGTTCGGGGTAAGTAACTCCCCTGCAGGGCGAAAAAGAAAAACAGGTCAGAGACAAAGGCAATTCCAGAAAAAACAAAGGAAGTACACTTTGTCTGGAAACAAACCTGGTGGGACCTCGGCAACATTGTCCTCGGAGTCCTCGGCCTCCTCGGCCAAAATGCCCTTACCCTTCCGCTTGCGCCGCTCCTCGGCAGAAGGTACTTCTACCACTACATCAAGGAGGGCCTGCGATGCAGTAAGACTTTGAGGAGGGACGTCGGTTGGAGGAACCTCGGAAGCAGCAGCCTCAGACGCCGGAACCTCGGCTGTCCCAGGCTCCTCGGCAGTCTCCTCGGGTATTTCTTCTAGAGGAACCTGAGTAGCTCTCTTTGCCCGTTTCCTCGAAGGACCCGCGCCAGTAGACTTCCGCCTTCGGGAAGCCGCCTTCTTCGTTTGATCGTCCTTCTCCACTTGGCCGGAGAAGAGGGACTTGTAATAGGCGACAGTGTCGTCGCCCATCTCTGAAAAAGGAGAGAAACATCAGCGTAAGTCCGAGGAAAAAACAGCAAAGGAGTAGAAGATAACTCACTTTCGGCAAGCGTTTCGAAAGAAATCTCCTCCTTAAGAAGCTTGACCAACCAGGAATCTTTCCCGGCGATGGCAGGAGCTGGCATCCCGAGGTCAGTCTTGTGCTCCTTTACCACCTTTAGTTCCCGAAGGACCTCTTCGGTCATCAACTTCCAGTT
The DNA here is from genome assembly GCA_005392925.1 of Aquilaria sinensis. Classification (NCBI taxonomy): domain Eukaryota; kingdom Viridiplantae; phylum Streptophyta; class Magnoliopsida; order Malvales; family Thymelaeaceae; genus Aquilaria; species Aquilaria sinensis. Next base: position 80,011 of record SMDT01001300.1, on the reverse strand, counting down.
GATTGGAAAAGGGTAAAGGGCGCGCGGAGAGACCTCGGGATCCCAGTCAGAAACAGCCCGAATGCGGGCGTCGAAATCCGCGAACACGGGAGCCAACTCTGGGGTCAGCAGCATCCTCGGATCACCAACGTCCGCATCCAGTGTTCCCTGAGCCCATTTGGTCGGAACGTACGACCAGGCCTCAGCCATCTTCATGAAGAAGAACTTCTGTTGCCACCCCCGCCAGCTATCCTTAGTGGCGAAGGTGAACATGAATTTCTTGCTCCCGGATCCCCGAGGTAGCATGAAATAGAAGCCACCCTTCGGGACCACAGAGAGCTTGTAGTACTGCATAAAAATCCTGAAATGGGGTTCTATCCCGAAGACGCCACACATGCAGAGGTAGGCGTTGAAATAGCAGAACGAGTTCGGGGGAAGCTGGTTCACCGCAATGCCATGAAATTGGCAGAACTCGCACACCATCTTCGGGGGAGGATACCGAAGACCGGCCTTCAGCTGGGCTCGGAAAACGGTAACCTCCTTACTATGGTTTGAAAATGCATAGTGGCTAGAACGAGGCAGCCTAGTAACGGCGTAAGAGGGAAGAAAGAATTTTTTCTTCCACCTCTCTAACTTCTGCAGGGGTGGTGCAACAAGGATGGGCTAAAAGAGGCTGCCAGCTCTCAGGAATGGGCATTTTCGACATGAAAATGAGTTTGAAAACGGAAGAAAACAGTTTCCAGAGAAAAACTCAGAAGAACACAGGGATCAAAACGCGCTGGAAAACAAAAACCCACCAAAAGATTTGCCAAAATCTGAGGACGCCGTCGTGAAAGTTGGCTGGAAAAAAGACTCTGATTAAGGAAGCTCCGCCACAGAAAGCAAGAAAAATGCAAGAACAGAGGCAAAGCAGAGAAAAGAGCAAAAGAGTAAGCAAAAGGAACTTATGATGAAATGAGCTATTTATAAGCCAGAGGTGGGTAACCGAAACGTCGTCATAAGTACCCTTTGGAGGCGAACCGACGCCGTAACTGCTCTCTGCACTTGAAAAGGCGTGCCCTCTGTAACCGACGCAACTCTCCTCCAATGGCAAAGCGCCATGTGTCAGCCGCTGTGCCAAAATAGGGGACACGTCTCCTGACATCCCTAGGAAAAAGGGAGCACGTCTTCTGACATCCCTAAAAAGCTGGGACACGTCGCTCAGACTGACACGCTTGGCCGAACAGACCTGCAGAAACAAAGAAGCACCTCGAGGACTATGGCCAAATAGCCCATGACTTTCGGGCAAGAGGTGTATCTTCGGCACAGGCTCCAAAGACACCAAAGAACAGGCCAAGGCCGAAGAGCCCATGATCTTCGGGCAAAAGGCACATCCTCGGAACAGGTTATGCTTCCAAAGAGACTCCCATAAACAACCTCGGAAAGAGATGCAAAACCGAAGTCTTCACTTCGGCTTTCCAAAGGGGGGCATGTGATAGCCAAACGCTATCGCCTCTATCTGGCCGAACTCCCTGCCACAAGAATGGCCAGAAGAAGCTGGCGCTACCCGAGAAAAGGTGTGATCAGGCACCTCGGGAGATAGCCGAAGAGCTCCGAGCCCGGCACGCCAGGAAACTAGGACACTACTTGCCCCCCCAAGGTTGTGAACAGATCGCCTTCGGAAAAGAGGCACCAGCTATAGCGAGCCGAACATGATATCCCCGAAGGCGGAACTCCCTGAAGCTGGGAACCCCCGAACTGAGGGCTTGTTTCCCGAAGAGGCTCTGTCCGTACCAAAGGACGACCTCACCCAGGGACCTCGGGAGTACGGCAGGAGCATTTATGGAAGCATTTAAGGAAGCCTCTGACACATCCATTCACAGACGCCACAAGCCGCCTCAAAAGGCGCTCTGCCACGCTGACGCCATCAAAATCACATCATGGCCCGTCTCAGCACATGGCTCAAGGCAACCTGCTACCAGCTATCTGTCTCCTACGCCCAGAAATTCAGGAAACATCCGACCGAACACGTGTCGCGATCTGAACGGGCTAGGCACTCCTATAAATACCAGGAGTTAATACCAGACAGGAGGTTGGTTGGCTGGCAAAATACGGCTCCCGTTACCAGGCAAAACTCCTCAGCCCTTTGTGCTATTTTCTCTGTCTTTCTCTTAGCCACCACTGACTTGGGCGTCGGAGGCTCCCCCCCCAGAAAAACACTCCGGGGGCCTTCTAACCTTTTGTTTCTGAGCTTTCAGGCACTCTCCTTTGGGCGATCCAATCCACCAGGCGTTCTTCCTCCCAGAAGTCTCTCCTCCAGTCATCATGACTATAAACGATGAGGCCCCTAGCCATCAGGGTGTTCACAACAAGTTACGTCTTTCCACAAATATGTTCAAAGAGGCGTTTTTCATCAAGGAGGCTATCCTCGGTTCTTCAGTGATAATCAAGTATGTCTTAATTTTTGCATTAATTTTATATCATGAAAATTAAAGTGCTCATTAGTTGTGCACTAAATTTCCTTCACTTTTGTCACTTTCTTTCTCATCCCTTATCATCTGAGATTGGTATGGTGGTTCTGGGTTACATAGATGGCTTTTAATCCCTCATCAAGATAGGTCCATCGTAGATTTTTTTTCACTAAACCCAACCAGTACCACATGGGGTTAAATTAGATTTTAGAATTAGATCCGATCCCCATTCCCACCCGTATATATAGAACATAACAAAATCTCTGTCTTTGGTTCTCTTTTCACAACAACCACAAGGGAAATGTTGTTCTCCTCCTACATTGGCAACTTCCGTCGTGGCAAAGGATGAGCCTCCTTACTCCTGCCCTCTGCCAGCATCTAATCACCACCCTCCAAACTCTCCACAACAAGGCATGCAGATTCACCACCGACTTACTCAACTTCTTCTTTACCAACCTTCACCATTGCCATCTCCCTCTCTACCTTCTTTTTCATCATCACCTTTATCCTTTTTGGCATCCCTAAGCCCATATCTTCATATTTCAAAAACCAATTCATCCGTAAACTCTTTTTTAAAAGCCCATCTCTCAGAGACCCAGTTTTGATAAGATCCCATAGGCCGTCATCGTTGACATAATGGCCAACAACTTGTATGATAAGATTGAGTTCCTAGGCATTGATGGCAACGCTTGAAAGCATGGTTGGCAGATTACTTATAAGGGAGATGAGACATTGAAGGTCTTTATGGCCTTTCACTCGCATAGTGCCTGGTTTGAGAAAATTGGTCGTGATCTCACACTATGGACGAAGATAGGGAGCAGGGTGGGGAGTTGGGCGGTGGCGGGTTAGGGGAAAGAAGGATTGGTGTGGTGAGATTTGAGCATGAGGCATTGGTTATGACCGTATATTTGATCAACTTCAAGGGTAATTACAAATTGTTTCCATGTCCATGGCCTAATGACACATTAATCTATTTACATTAACCTAAAATAAATTCGGCTTAAGACTTTAAATTCCACATTTGAGAATGAGAGGTCCTTTGGCTGTTACTCAATCCTCTTTCTCACTTTTTATTTTAAGGGAAAATACCCTTTAATTCTTAAATTTTTTTGTATTTTACCAAATCACTCATAAAACTCATGGATTTGCAAAACAAGTCTTAAAAAGTTTTAACAATTAACTTCTTTAGTCCTAAAATTCACATTTTCCAAATCAATTTTAAATCTTTTATTTCTGACAACAAATGCTGACTAGACACTTAAAATCATTATCTTTGATGACTAAATTGGATTTTTTTTAAAATTTAAAATAGGCAATATATTATTATTTCCAAGTTTTGCAGTGAGGTAATATAAACCTCAATGGATCAAGGTGTGACTCTAGCATTTAAAATAATGAAAAATTTATTCAATCTACACTACGCCACCATTGGTGGATTAGCAATAAAATCCACTATAGTGGAGTTGACTTGATTAGAGTTTTGGCAAAGCATATTTCTAGGATGGGCATTTTCCTATGCTATACCAAAACTTTGATACACTTTATTAAAGGATATTTTTGTTGATCCATTGTTTGTAGAGTAGAATGGGTTGGATAAGCTTTTATTATTTTAAATGACTTAGTTTTGTTAATTTCATTAAACTCCAAATTGTTTTTTTTTTTGTAACTGGGATAATAACAAGAAAGTCCATAATGTTTACAATTTATAATATTTTCACTATAATTTCAAAAAATTTCAGTTTATTCCCAGGTTTTTAAAATTGCAAAATGACCCATACAATTTGATAAAATTTCAAGTAAGTCACTAAAGTTTGAAAAGTGGCAATTCAGCCACTAGAGATAATGGTGTTAAGTGCCACATCAACATTTTTTTGCCATTGGTGGTCTCTTGGAAAATTGGTATGATGCCCACCATTTCTTGTAGACATGCAGAGTTCAAATCCTAGCTTGTACAAGAGGTTTATCCTATGTACAGCCAAAGGGTGGGGTTAGGTTGGGTGGGATAAGGACTAGAATAAACTTATAAAATTCCTCTTATAACTCTCTCTTACATTATAATTTTGAGTACCAAAAATAAAAAAAAAATTCTACTAGAAACAAAAGTTTTAAAACTAGTTTGGCAAAATGTGAATATTTTAGGACTAATAGAGTTAATGATTATAAGTTTTAGGACTTATTTGGCAAATAGAGAACTTTTAGGACTCAAATTTAAGTTTCCATTTTTATTATTAACTGTTAAATTAGCTATACAATGAACCCGATCTACAAGCCACCCTATACTTTTATAGTATTTACAAAACTGTCATCGTGACTTGAACAACATAAATAAAGAAATGAATACAATCCATACAAGATAGTCACTGTATCTAGAACAACATATTTTATGAAATGAACATCACTACGTCGCACAACACATTTCTATAGAAAGAAAACCACATTATATTAAGTTGAACACTAATTTGTACCTTGATATTTTTAAACTGCAAATGCGCTATTACTGTCAAATTATCTATAACATTTTACAGAACAACACATCTTATTAATTGAACAATATATTATAGAACGTCACATTTGTATGAATAAAACAATACTTCTTATTGAATGGAATATTATTCACGAACAGTAAAAATAATGTAATATTTTGTTTTGTTCAGTAAAAAATGTTGTTCATTTTCTTATGATATAATGTTCAAGTGCGATGACATTTTTATAAATAATGTGAAAGTATGGTAAACGTAAATAATGTAAATATTATTCATAAATAATGTTATTAGATTCAGACAATTGTGTTATTCTGTAGTATACTATTCATTTTGTAAGATATGTTGTTCCATTTAGTAAGAAGTGCTATTTGATTCTTCTAAATATGGTGTTGTGTAAAATATTATTAATTTTGAAAAAAATACTATTTGTAAATAATATTATTTGATTTATTAAGAAATATTGTTTTCTTCAGGCAAATATGTTGTTTTGTGAGATGCTGTTTCCTCAAGAAAAATGTATTGTTCAAGGTGTGGTGGCAGTTCCATAAATAATATTGTTTGATTCATTAATAAATGTTGTTCATTTCAGACAAAAATACTGTTCTATGAAGTGTTGTTCCTCCAGACAAATGTGTTGTTCAAGGTGCAGTGATAGTTTTATAAATATGATAAAAGTTTGGGTGTAGCATGTAGTCTGAAAGTATTTTATCCTTATGCTAACTATTATTGTTGTTGTTATTATTATTATTATTATTTGTACTCAAAAGTATTATTATAATTGTAAAACCAAGTGTTTATGACATGATATAGAGAGTGAGGAAACCATAGTCAAACTCCACATCTCCCCAATGTCCTCTTATGCCTTTAGCCATTGTGCCAAGGAGCCAGGAATTATTAACTGATATTATTATTATTATTGTTGTTATTGTTATTACTAATTACTTAAGTTTATTAAATTATTTATTTATTATTATTAATAAATAAAATTACTAAAACCCTTCTGAGATTTGGGGTAACTTATAGTTGTGTCCTCCCTCTTTTGCATACCTACATTTACCCTTTGAAAACTTAACACCGTCATTAACTGTTACCTCAAAAAGGGGAAAAAAATCTGATTTTGTCATCCTAACCTTTTTCTATTATATATAAACTTTGCCCCCCGATGTCTAAATCTAACGAGGTTACCCCCTGTCCCCTCTTCGACGCACTTTTCCGGTCCCTCCTCCCTCATCTCTGCTTCCTCCCTCCTCCCTCCTTCCTTTCCCTCTCCTCTGCCTCCTACCTCCTCTCCTTCTTATCTGCCTTCTTCGGCTCTCCGACTAAATAGTTGGATGGTGGCGATTCCGTCGCGATCCCATCTGCCACTCTTACTTCTGTCGCGATTGCATTGGCACGCTGTCATCTTCATTGCCACTATGCTGTTGTCTCCTCCCCACCACCATGACTCCACTAGGAAGCCCGATTCGTCTAGGAAACAAATCGGATAGCAAATCTCCTGGGAAATGAATCACCGCCGTCAACTTCTCCCAGGCGCCGCCTTTCTCCATTTCAAATCCATCTGAATCCAGAAATCCAGGCGCCTCCCACTCCCACATATTTGTTCACGCCTCTTCACCTACTCCAATGGTTGCGCCTCTTCGCCTCCTCCTTAATTCTGCCAGATCTTCGTGCCGCCGCCGCCTTTTCCTCCACTGTCGCTGCCGGGTTTAGGGTATGATATTGATAATAAAATCAAGTGGAGGAGTGCAATTAAAATTATTAAAAATTGGGGGCAACGTTTTAAAGAATGAAGGCAGGGAGGGCAAAGTCAAACATTTTTCTTTTTTTTTTAATAACGGCCATTAATGGAGTTAAATGTTTAGGGGTAAGTATAGGTGTTCAAAAAATGAGGGACACAATTGTAGGTTATCCCAAACCTGAGGGGGGGTTTGGTAGTTTTCACTTCTTAATACTTATTCTCCTATTTTTTTTGCTCTATTTAATTTTTTTGACTAGTTTGACTTAAATTTATTTATATTATTATTTGTTAGAAAAAAATTAAAAATATATTTAAAAATTATACTCTTTCCGTACCATATTCTATGTAACAATTTCCTTTTTAGGCCGTCCTAATTTCTTTCCAACATTTCCTTATTTAGTAAACTTCTCACACTCAATTTACAGCAATACCCTCATATTAACCTCAACTTTAAAACATAAATATGCCAAAAATTCCTTGAGCTTCTGTTTATGTTTCCCCAAATCATCCCCAAACTTCTCGACAAAAACCCTAAACTCCATCTACTTCATTCTAAACTAAACAAGAAATTGACACTGATCTCAATCGCTCCGTTGATTGACGGCGATAGGAGGCCGAGATTGGCACCGATGTGCATGTGAAGATCAGTAACAAGCTCAATTTCTTTGCCCCTTGCCCTGCTTGACTTGAGGTAATGTGGCCGAATTGGTTTTCTCCTTGGTTTTTTTCTTCAATTTTGCTTTTCTATGTGATCTGGTTGTGATTGTGTGTGGTATTTGTACTGCATTCTGACATCGATTGTGCTTGTCGCCTTGTTAATGTGACTACCTCTAATGTGGTCCGATGAATTGTTAAGAGTTTATTTGGGTTTTCAACCTAATGTGTGGGTTGGCTTTTCCCCAAATCCTTATGATCCTAATTGCAGACATTTGTTGCATTGAGCTTGCTAAATTGGAAAGGTGTAGAATGAGAGTCGGCTACATTAAAAATAGCTTTCCTCTTGCACCAATGTCAATGTCTTTGCTAATTTTTCTTTTTATAAAATTGATCCATATGAATGCATACATGATTGCTATTCATTTAATCTTCTCATTCTGGTGGTAATTCCCTTTGTTTGTTGCTTGCATGCTCATCTTGTGATAGGCATTTTATCCATATGATGTCAGCCACCAAAATCGATTAATCATAGTGATAGATTGCTATGTTGTTCTTTCCATAGCTTGCACTTGTTATAGTTTATATTCTTTAGTTAGTCAGTTGGCTCTTTGTACCATCTAAAAAGATACGGTTTAGTCGCTTGAAGAAAGGATGAGATAAGAAGATAGAACTTGAAAAGTAGGAAACAGGAAGACTATGTTGATTTTATTAATCTTGGCAGTAGCTATGCTGTTAGGATAACAGGAATAAATTTTATTTAGGAAAATCATATTGTATGCTTAAAAGATATTGAGCCTCTTGATTAATGAAGCTTCTGTCATCACTTAAGCTTAGTTTTTTTGTTAAAGTATGTGGGGTTTGGCAATAGCATTGATTTAACTGGATTTGGAAATCAAAACTTAAAGCGATTGCTTAAGATATTAATTTTTTTTTTCTAGTTTTCTCCTTTCTTTGCCTTTTGTCATATATGGCTGTCCTAACTCAATATTTTTACTATGTTTGTGTTATCTTCCATTAGATTGTGGTGGTAGGTTACGTACCATTATAAGTGCCCAAAACATCTCAGCAACTTCTGATCGAAGAGGGAATGCCATGCTTCAATGTCCAGATACAATGACAGAAATGCTTTAGATTCCTTCAAAGTAGGCCACAGACTTGGTTGCCATTTCTCCACAGCAAACTACACCACAGCAAGTCTGCTTTTCTTTTATCTCGTCGGATTCCAGCACATTTCCACTAGGCAGGACTTGTGCTCCAGCATCTGTAAAGCCAAGCAATATTGAAAATGTTGTGTTCATACTATCTAGTCACCCAGGTGTAGTTGCAGGAGATGAATTCTGGATGAAGGCTGCTCCATATTGGGTGACATCAAAGCCTGCTATAGAGTTTGTAGCTTGCGAGGCCATATGTCCAAAACTGAGGATAAAATGGCTACGTAATCAAGTACAAAATTTCCAAATGTAGTGTAGTACTTGTATGTTGGTATATGGCAGTAGAAGTGGGTTCAGTTTGTTTCTCAAGAGTGTAAATAAATTGTTTTTCTTGAGTTGCTTTTTTTAGCATGTATTTAGGCTAAGTTGTAAGAACTAGCTCTTCTACTATATCTTTTGTTGTGTATATTTTGCTGGTAGATAGGTTTTTGTTGAACCTGTTTTTCATGTAAGCTTAAATGACTTTACCTTGGTTCAGTAATGAAATGAAGATCAGCTATTGGACAACTGACTTTGTTGTGTTGTTGTTGGTTCTTCTTCTTCTTCTTCTAATTTCGTTTGTAGGCTTCAGTTTTTTTATTCACCCTACAGGCTAGAGTACCAAGTTTTTAGAAGATATCTTGCATGTGCATGGACTTTTTAGTAATGTTTGTGACCCCAACAGCCTAAGCTAGTTCTGAGTTTAATGGAACTAAACTGGATTGTGTTGTTCTTTTTATACTATCAAATGCCTAATGTTCTTTGCTATATGAATTGGTTTACTGTAGATTTTTTTTTTAGGAGAAAAAGGTTTACTAGAATGTTAGCCTTGGTAACAAATGTTGGATTTGTGTTCCTAACATTGTGTTGGATAGTTTTGATTCTGTGTATGTGTGTGTTTGTGGAAGACACTGGATACTTCATTCCCTATCTTTACTACAGACTTGGCTTATTGAGTTTGACTGAGAAAGGGCATGTCTCACAAACTTGTGAAAGAGTTTGAATGGATGTTGACTTTTTGAGTAAGGTGTTAAATTGTTAACAAAACCGTCACTACTATGTTACTTTATCAGAACTACATAATTTACTTCAAAAATGATTTAAATGTTCACATAAACCCAAACTATGTTAGTAATCAAATTTCATTTACTAAAATATGATCAGAAGTAGGTTTTAAAGTTGAACGAAGACAGTAGGGTTAAAGGTCAAAGCATGAGTCAAACTTAAGCAACATTTAGCAGGATAAACTACTTTTGAATTAAATCCATGTTATAGCAGTAGCAAAGTTAAAGGTGAACACGTGAACAAGTCCATTTTTGAGTCATAAACTGATCTGGAAATTTTCAAGCCAAAATTCTTTTTCCTTCTCAAAGTCAAACCTGTGTTTGACCTGCTCTAACATGTCATTTTATGCAGGTTTTTCAACTTACAGCCCACAACTCAAAGGTCATTTTGAAGTTCTACTATTTCAAACTTAGCCATACTTTCCAGTTATATCCCTTTAGTCATCTAAGACTTGTTCCAGCTTTAACCCCTCAAATTTAAAGTCTTCTTCAAGGAGTTTAAAGTATGTTTTGTTCTGCTGGTTGTAGTCATCTTCTCTTTGTCATAATAAACTTATCTCATGCCCAAAGGAAGTTTGCCACCCAAAGTTTGAAGCATGTTTCTTCTGCTGTCAATTTTAGCAGAAATTAAGAAATCAAAAGGTCTTATTGAGTTCTAGTGCTCCAAATCCAATCAAATTTTTTAGGAATCTTTTCATTACTATTTAGAGGTTGTTCAAACTCAAAAATCCCCATTATGAGGCTTTCCTTCTTATATTTGAAGCAACAATGCTCTTGCTAATGTCTTAACATAAATGTTTATCTTAAGGGTGGCTTTGGAGTTTTGTTGCTCCAATTCATACCAAACTTTGGGGGATTCTTATTTCAACCATTTGAAACTTGTTTGAAGTTTTAAATCTCAATTTAGGACTCTTCTTCCTGAAGTTTGAAGCAACTTTTCACCTACAGGCCAATGTAGCAAAACTTAGATTTAGGGCGGTCATTTACTTTTTCTACTGCTTCAAACCCAACCAAAAGTTGGAGGACATTTTTTATTGAATTAGAAAACTTGTTATAATTCTTATTCCTCATTTTTGTAGACATTCTACTGAAGTTTGAAGCATGAAAAATTTTACAGGCTTAAGAGCTAAAACACTTGGTTTTGTTGAGTTTACTTACTTCTATATGTCATAACTCAATAAAACTTTGCAATAATGTTTCATTATCTTCATGTACGCTTCTCAACTCTTGAAACCCAATAAATGGCTTATACCATGTTTCCTCACTGAAGTTCAACAAATCTTTTCTTAATCTAGCTCTTTGGTTATTTGAAGTTACCCGTAACTCTATAGTTTCTATGATTAAAATATAGAATCACTAAACTAATTTGATTGGTTTAAGGCCAAGATTGTCATAAAAAAAAGCTTGTGAGTTAGGGACATGCAAATTAACAATTGCACAAGTTTAAATTGACCACAACAAGTTATCCATCCATTCACTAGGCTGGGAATCACATTATTACAGAAAATAGTACATGAAGTTCACCATTTACAAAATCTGTAAACTAGATTACTTACAAAAGTTAACAAAATATCCAACAAAAATGGCTGACATCTTGTCCAAGTACTGCATACACTACTTACATTTGTAAAAGTTCAACCACAAGAAATAAACTTATCCAAACTTATAACCAACAAAGACCAACTACTGCAGCAACCATGTTTAACCCTCCAGCCATGATATTATATACCATAGCCTAAGTAAATATTTACACTGATTTTTATAGCAAAAGTGCCTTTGTACATCAATAAGTTCAGGAGGCACAACAACATGTGTTGGAAGGTTCCCTTCTTGCTCTAACCGACTCTTGTTTATATGTGGTATCTTATAACCACTGCAGCTATTTGACTTCATCATTTCTAGCATACATAACTCTAAAGTGACAAACACATGATTCAAACTTGTGGATGAGAATTCATCAAAGGCTTTCTCAACAGCTTTAACCAAATCATCAACATTCTTACAACATTCTTGTTGTTGTAGAGATTGTATGGCTCGAAAGAACCCCCAAATCTAGTACATTCATGTTAGGGCTATTTGGGGGCTGACAAACCAATTGCACATTAAGTCCATTTCTGATTGCAACTTCTTGGAAATCAAAGTCATCAACCTTCAAATGTGGTTTTGCATTATCTTGCTGAATGTATATTGGCTTCCCAGGAGTTGTGTGGGGCCACTTTTGTTGAATTGCAGGTAAAGCCTTCTCAATCAAGCAAGCTTTTACAACATCTTTTGTGACCGAAACTATGGCTTTTGTCTCCATTGTTCCAACCTCCCTATTTTTGCTTCTCCTTTTGGCTGCTTCCTTATACACAAATGGGAAAATTCCAATCTTGCCTGAAAATTCTCTACCTCTTATTGGATCATATCTAGGTCTAGCAACGGCAGCCAAAACCATGACTTTTGTTATGAAACGTTTACTTTTACAGCTGCGAATAGGCTCCGATTCTTCAGGCAAGAGATAATACTTCTCTGATTCTTTTGTTAAGTAAAACCATTTTTCATCTATATGGATATAATCAAACATATTAATAAACATAAGACTATGCATGAGAAAGTTCTTTTCAACCATATATAAACAGAACCTTAATCTCTCCTTCTTATTTTCATTGGACAAGTAAGGCTTTATGGCATTTGAGTGACGCCGAAGAACTTCTTCTTTCACTCGTCGATGAAGAGTTGATTTGGACATGTGAAGCTCTGCTGCCAGAGTTCTAATGGTGGTTTGACAATGTAATGGGACTGCAGCCACTTTACTTAAGTCGACTTGAATTGGTTTAGGACCTGTATTACCAGCAAGCTTTGTTTCAATAGAAAATGGTATGTTATTGTTGATTCCATCCTTCACCGCATTCCAAATTCGCCATATAGTTTGTCAACTAACGGAAAATTGATTTCCAATAAGTGAAACTGATCCTTTCTTAATCTTGCCCCTGCTATTGATTTTCTTCATTAGAGCGACACATATTGATTGTCTTTCATCGTTGTTTAACACATGGTGTCGCCGCTTCTGAATTTGTTGATTCAACCCTGAAGTCATCAATGTTGGCCTCAAGACAGAAAAATAAAGTACAATTTGTGATTAATAGGGGCATGGTCTTTTTCAAGTATGTTGCATTTTGATGATTCAAAAAGCTGAAGTTTCTATTCGACCTTTATGATAATGAGTTAAATTTATGAAAGAATGTCTTCCCACCATAATACGCTTGAAAAGTTCAAAGCCGACTCTGCCGCTAAACATAAACCAATTTTAACAATTTTTATTATCAAGGGTAATTGCGTCCAAAAATACATTATTTCATCATTCCTAAACCTCCGTGTCAATCTTAAATGTTCCAAACAATAGGGGATGGAGGGAGTAGTACTTAATTTATCATTTATATATAATTTTTTTTATTTACATATTAAAATATTAATAATAAAAAATTATAAATTAATTGTTAAAAAGTAATGGTATAAAATATTTGGGAACAGGGATTTTTTCTAATGAAGCGTCCCCACTGTTTCCATCTTCTTGCCATGATTTTGCTATTAGGCTGCAAGTTTCTGTTCCAACTCTGTAGGTTATCACCTTCATCGTGTCATCGCAGCTCATCATCATCTATTTTGCCGCTCCAGATCAGTGGTTAGCGTGATCTCTTCCATCATGCTGTTTAGGGTTCTAGAATTTCTCTGTACTACGATTTCCTTCTAGTGATTCTGGGTTTTCTTTTTCTGTTAGTTATTTGACGTGACGGCTTCCCGGGGATTGGTATGACTTCTTGTTGGTCTCACTCAAAGGTGGGAATTGATGCTGAAGTCTTTTCCTTTTGAGCTACCAAGTTACCGTCGTCCTTGCTTTTGCCCCTGAAAAATTTTCTAATCCGTGCCTCATTCTGTCTTCAAAAGGGAACGAAAATCTCTCAGTAGCTGCTTATGTGGTACGGGTTCTAGTACTGAATCCGAGATAGGTACCCACAGGTTGGTTCTTTGGCATCAGTCTTGTCTTGTGTGTTTGGATCTTCCTACTTTTTTGGGCTCAAGTGCATTTGCAGATCTAATTTTATTTAATAGAAAATGTGTTTCTATAACTAGGGTTCTGTGTTAACCGTTGGTAGGAGTGATCATGAAAGAGTTTTTCCGTACCTTCTTATCATTGAAGATGTTACCTTGGACCCTTGTTGACTTTAGCTTTCGCATTTTGGATCACAATGTCATTGAGAATGGTTCTGCCCTTTGAGGAAGATATGTCGAATTGAGCTGAGTGAAGAAATGACATTCATGTTACAAGCTCAACTAATTTGATGTATAGGGGCTTGTAAACTGAACTTAGCAGTATTAACCGAAGGTCAATAAAATTAAAACACGTGCATCATGTTTTCTCATGGTTTGTAATTATTTGAATTTTGAAATCTAGCCGAGTCTTTCTTGGTTTTTGTTTACTGTCATTCATCTTGAAAAGGGAGAGAAATGGTGTCTATATTTGTAGGAGATTGCTGGTCATAGTGAGACATAGCAAACTAACATGTTCCTATGGTGGCCTGGAATTAGAGAGCTAGAAATGCCTTTGATAGTCTTGGGAATTCTACCTGTTGGATAATTATATGGCTATGCATTTCACCTTTTTAGGTTATAAGAGATGATACCTTCAGTGAAGTTGAGTAAGCTGAAACTTCGGGTTATCTTTTATAAAGCCTTTTGGCATTTCCTTGATGTTCTAATAGTTATTATTTCTGTATATAAATATAAATGTTCTGTGGTTTATCGCTTTTCACTCTTTTTAACTTGTTCTTCTATTGACAGCCTAACAACTACCATCAAGAGTTCATCTTTAGGTAGCATATAACCTTCCTGGCCTCTCCACTTTTAGCCAAATGAAAGAGATTTTGGTTCCATTATCTTAAAAAATCATGTATGACCAATATCGTGTCTGTTTATTGCAGTAGGCCTAGTTGGAGCACTGGATTGCTAGACATGCAAAAGTTTAAACAGGAAATTGGTGAAGGTTGAATCCTTATTTGAAGTTTCAAAGATTCTCTATGGTTCATCTTTTGCTGCTTGTTTGAAGTGATCAAGTATGAATTATATTCATGAGGTGTGCTTGTGTGCCCGTGTTGCCTATGTGTGTGTCTGTGTTTCTTCTTAAGATTTCAATGCTTGCGGCTGTTGGCCTCTTTCTTTGTTGGAGATGGCTGTACTCTAAGTGGTTGACAATTTAAGCTGTACTTGTCACTGGCTACCTTCCACTGGTATAATTTATAATCTGCTTTTTTACGTTCATGCCTAACATACTTTTGCGGTCTTCCTCCATCTTCTAACTTAGAAAGCAAGTCTCAGTTAAAAGGACAGTAGGGAAGTGAACTTATGCTTGTCATTTTCCCTGACTTGCATTGCTGTAACTACAGAAACACATGCCAAGGTATAGGGTGATTGAGGAAAAGTTATTAAGTCAAACCTGTGATTTACTTGATAGCCAAAATGCTGTTTATATCAGTGTTTTGTCTTGTTTTTTTTTTTTTTCTCTCAATGAACTGTTTATGTCAATTTTTGTTGCTCTATTTTGGTCATATCAGCTGCCTTGAGTTTTTCTTGCAATTATTTGTTAAGAGCTCCTTGCTATGGAACATGAATTCATCTCTTGGAAGTGATCACTTCACAGACAGTCACTATTTACATGGAGTATAGCACATAAAATCAGTCTGGTTGATTATGCAAGTAAAGTGTCATTGTTTTTCTATTCCTTCTGAAGACTGAAGACTGGCTACCTTGAGCCAATTTTCTCTTGGAAATCTACCTTGGGATTAAAACCTGTATGTTCCTGTACACCAAAGGCCCTTGTTTGATTCCACTTCTGTTATGTCTCATTTTGTGTGATTGCGTCATGGTCTGTTACCTCCAAAAGGATCTTTGCTGTTACTGTGAATGATTTATATATTTGTTTGCTTGGCTGCTTAAGAGTTGATACATGACCATCTTATGAAAGAGTAAAAGAAAGGGTTCTGACACCCCTTTCATTCTTTAACTATTAAATGCTAAGGTGAAGTGTTATCTTTTAATCATATTTTAACTATTATATTTGTAGTATTTAATCATTTCTATTTATCTGAATATATGGGGTCTATTATTTAAATTTAGATTTTCCTTTGTCTGCAGACATTTCGAGGATTATGTTGGTGGAGAACAGTTCTCCACAGATGGTCACCGATGAATACGAGAATTCCTCTAAAAGACCAAAAACAACATCTAAGGTGTGGGATTTTTTTCAGAAGCTTCCATCACAGCAGGGAGATTCTAAGGCTTTGTGTAAATCGTGCGGTAGAATATACACAGCAAAAACTACTAGTGGCACTTCTCACTTGAGGCGCCATGTGGATGCATGTCTTAAACGTGGTAATCGTGAGGTGAACCAAGCTACTGTAGAAGATTGCCTTAAACCTGCTGTTTCTGATGTAGACCAACCAACAGTTTCTCATGACATGTCGACCAATGCAAAGATGTTCCTAAAGACCTCAAATGTAAATGTAGATGAGGTTTCTCAGGCAATAAGAATGATGATCATTGTTGATGGAAAACCTTTGGGAATGGTGGAAGATGCAGGATTTCGAAGCTTGATGTCTGTTGCTTGTCCTGAATTACAATTGGTTAGTAGGAAAACCTTTGAAACGGATATAATATCCATTTATCTGAAGGAGAGGGAGAATGTCCGTCAATTGCTAGCTACATGTCCGGGTCGAATTTGTTTGACATCTAGTACTTGGAAATCTAGTCTACACGATCACTACAATTGTGTCACAGCTCACTATATTGATCATGAATGGAAATTGCAGAAAAGGATTATAAGTTTCAAACTTATACCACCTCCATATGATAGCTTGTCCATTGGAGATGAGATAGCTTTGTGTATGGTAAGATGGAATATTGAACCCAAGATATTTGGCATAACACTAGAGAACTTCTTTGGTGATGCCAGTGTGGTTGCAATGCTTAAATCACGGCTTGAAGCAAAGAAGTATCTTTCTTGTAATGGTGCTCTTTTCCATGTGAGTTGTTTCACTTGCATACTGACTTCAATGGTCCAAGCTAGTCTTAATCTCATAGGTGGCATAATTGAGAAACTGCGTCTCAGTATCAAGTATGTGAAGCAGTCCCCCCATAGAAAGAAGAACTTCTACATTATTGCCAAGACTCTAGAGGTTGATATGCGGAGTAAGTTACGTCTTGATTCTCCTAGTCAATGGAATTCCATATACGACATGCTAGAAATTGCTCTGCGATATAAGAATGCATTTACTTATTTGGGGGAACAGGACAAAAACTTTAGGTACAAACTATCTGAGGATGAGTGGGAAAAAGTGTATTGCATATGTAAGTTTCTTCGCGCCTTTCATGAGGTGATATGCACGTTTTCTGCAGCAAGATACCCCACCTCTAGTTTATATTTGAAGGGTGTGTGGAAGGTTTATAGTCGCTTAACAGATATGGTCAATGGCCCTGAAAATTTCATGACTGGAATGGTCAAGGAGTTCCAATCAACAGTTAGCCAATACTGGTCTGGGCATAGCTTGCTCTTTTCATGTGCTGCAGTTCTGGATCCAAGGTGTAAGATTAGGTTTGTCGAATACTGCCATGCAAAATTTTATGGTAGTGATGCTTCGCAATATGTTGGTACAATTGTTAGCACTCTTTATAGCTTGTTTGATGAATACGTAAAACCGTCTTCCTGTTTTCCTCATTCTAGACGATCAGCTGTTCCCTCTAGTATAAAAAATGATAGGGAGGATAATGATGGGTTTGAAGATTATGATACATTTCAAAGTGCTACACTTCGGCCACAGGTGGAGAGGTCTCAGCTGGATCTTTATTTAGAAGAGCCCAGCTATGATTTAAATAGTGAAATAGATGTGTTGGAGTATTGGAGACTTTGTTCTGTGAGGTATCCAGAGCTCTCAAAAATGGCACGTGATGTATTGACCATTCCAGTTTCTACGGTTGCTTCAGATGGTGCATTTCAGTTGGGTTCTCAATTGATAAGCCCCTCACATTGTTCACTTAAACCAAAGACACTTGAAGCCTTTATTTGTGTTCAAGATTGGATAAAAGCATCTGATAGAACATGTAAGTTGGTTTTACCTTGTCAAGGATCCCATTCTCCATTACTTTTCAACTGAGACATGAATCTAAAATCCTTGCAGGGAGTTCTGGCAATTCGGAAAATAAAGCTGAATGCGGGAGCCCCAGTTCCAGCGGGGATGATGCTGATGATTATTAGGTAAAAGTCTGCTGATTATTATTGTTATTGTACTTCGCCTACAGATTGTTCATACTAGATTTTAGAAAACGCCAGTCACTGTTCTTTTATTCCTTATCTAGTCCTGTCCTAGGAGTCCACTGATGTTTAGGATCAGATAAATTGGTATCATAATCGCCAAATAAAGGGTAAGATACAGAGAGAGAAAAACGACAACTCTGAGGTCAGTGCTAATGTTTATGATAGGTAGGAATGGCGATATGCAGTGGTTGGTATTGGCTATGATTATTGGACCTTATTTTCTGCGACATTTGTTATTCACATATATTTCCTCACAAGAGGGTTGCATCAGAAATATGATCAGTTACACCTTTCCAATTTTCAAATGTTGGAATAATCCGGTTCTTGATGGAAATGCTTCAGTGCCCATTTCTGGGTTACGTTGCTTAAAGGTATTGATGAGCCATGAGTCAAACTCTTAAGTTGCAGGTGTCTCAAAATCCTTTTTTGGTGACACAAAACATTACAATTCATGGAAGGAATGAATAATGAGATGAAATTCCAAACCTGCATTCATCATATTATGATTATGAGTGCTAAGATTAACTTACATATACATATATGTAGGAGTGATTTATTTGGGCTACAGGAGAGTAGCGAGAGCTAGCAGATGACATCAAGAAGCTTTGGCTTGTTCCTGGTGGAGCTTGGCGGCCTCAAGATCGGCGGCCTTCTTGAGGAAGCTATGTTCGTCGTCCTCGAGAGCCATCTGGATGGGGGAGGAGCCGAGGCCGTCGGCTATGGCCAGCAGGATCTTCTTGGTCTCCGACCTGAACTCCTCCAGGTCGACCGTGCCACTGTGGTCGTTGTCGAACTTGTCGAAAATGGAGTCGTAGAGCCTGGCCAGATCCTCGGGGGCAGTGGCTACGTCGACCCCGAAGTGGGTCTCGAGGAGGCGCAAGGACTCAAAGGCCCTGCGCATCTCGGAGCGGGAGAGGACGCCATCCTTGTTGACGTCGAGTGCGAGGAAGCTGTCGTCTACGCTCTTGTTGAACTGTGGCTCGTCTTCCACGAAGGATCTCACCGTCGCGCCGTCGATTACCACCACAGCCATGTCTGGAACTGGAAGAATCTACTTGAACTCGAAGCGGTTATTATCTTCTTTGCTGGTTAATCTTCTTCACAAGACCTTTCATTCCATGGTTTGTTTATGTAGGCAAAGAATGAGGTGAGCCTAGAATAGGAGTAGCGTAAATGTCACGTGGGCGAATATGAGTCTGACACGTGGTGGTCCTCCTTCCTTTGTCCCCCACCAATTGGTTCGGTTTTTTTGTCTGTTTCATCTTGGTCCCAAGTGAGTAATATACGCCTTTTTTGTCCACAGCGAACCTTTTACTCGTCACAGACGCGAAACAGCCGTTAGATTAACGCGGTAAAAAATGCTTACTGCTGAACGCATATGTATGTGAATAGTTTCTTTGATGGAAATGGGTTTTCTTTTAGAAATTAATCTCAGTTAGACCTTATCTTTTACCAAGTGAAAAATGTTTGGCAAAAAGTGATGGTACTTGTATTTTTAATGGGAGAGGAGTTAAAAAAGAAAGAAGCAAAGTGGTGGGCCTTTGTTTGTTGGTGGATGGTTGTTCCGGGGGCTGGGGATTGCTATGAACCGTTGTTTCTACGCCGCAGGTTTGTGAATGGGCCACGTTGAATCAATTTGCTTAGATATTTTTGTCCCAGATTGCAACTTTTTAGGGTTTAATTTAAATTAATTGACTTATTTTTATTTTTATATTTATTTACTTAAAATTAATTTCATTGAAAGTCAATATAATAATTCATTTGAAAGTAAATTTTCATGATATTGTTACATTTTAATGATTTTTTTAATACCTTAAACTAAAGAAATTCATAAAAATTTAGTAATATTATAAAAATTATATTTTTAATAGATTATTGAAACTACATAATATTGGTTTTTGATTAAAATTACTTCTGAGTAAAAATGACGTAAGAATAAAAATAAGTCATTTTAAAATTAATTGACTTAAGTTAAAATGAACCAGTGTAATGTTTTAAGCAATCACTCTCTAGCTCGCTAATATCTATCCTCCCATAGGAGTAGGATAAATTACAAAAGCCTACTAGGTTTATTCTAACCTAAACTTGCCCCCTTGATATTTAGAAATCTAAATTTATCGCATGAATATAAGCTCCGTTACTTTCCATTAGGACAAAATAACATGAAAAACCCAACTTTTGCACTGATCTTCCCCACCTGGAAACTATGACCCCTATATTTTTGCATCTACGAAATACCCACCGTCCTCAATTACCCAATCGTACAACGTGAATTCATCGTCAAATTGATCATCTAAGAAGATGATAATGCCAAATTACCACGGGGCTTTTGCTTCCCATATCAAATGCAGCAAAACACATGTTTTTCTGGTAATTAGAACAACATTTCTAACTACTGATGGGCCCACTGACAAGGATAATTAGTACTTTTAATTTGAGAAATAAAAAAAAAAGAATTAGCCTAAAATATCCAAGAATTTGTATTTTTATAAAGGCATGCTCTAAGTATATTAATGTCATAAGATACAAGTTCTGGGGTAACAAACAACCGTTGTTATTATTCCATTTTATTAATTTTCCAAATTTTTGTCTCTCGATTCCAAAAAACTATTTGTATGATTTTGTTTGTGTTTTAAAAATTTTATTTATCCAATTAGAGTGAATTTCTTTAAAAACATGGTACAAGATTATATATATATTTCCAAAAGAATATATTACAACACTATTCTCCGCTGACATAAAATTATTTTGAATATATATATATATATTTGCAGGCAAGCTGAATATGGTTAGTATAAATTTAAATTGATTTTTTTAAAAAAAATTTGTTATATATAATTAATTTGAGAGTTTGTGGCACGATGGTGAGTGGTGACAAAAAAAGAACAATGTTATTGTCAAATGTCACTATCATGGGCCCTCAAATGGATGTGCTATGCGGGAAAACACTTGCCCCTCTACCTCGTGTTAGGGGTGAAAGTATAACTGAGGTAACCCCAGCCTGAACTCAATTTGAAAATATCGAATTTCGGCCGATTTTGATAGTGAAATAGGTATAATACGATTCGATTGCAACGGTTTTGGTTCGGCCCTAAAGCTGATAAATCCGATGAGTCTAAACTTGTCACAAGTTATCCTTCCTAGCCCAAGTACCCAAGCCCAACCCACCTTACTTTCTCTAACCCAACCCAATTACTCTCACTATCTCCCTAACCCAACCAAGTGCCCAAGCCCAACCCAATCCAACTACCATCACCGAACCTTACCCAACCCACACACTATCGCTCCCTGATAAGTAGGGATGTTAACAGTTTGAATTTAGGTTAGATGGGAGTATTCTTACATTCTACTTGCTATGTTGGATACTCTGCCCGTATCCTACCCATCATCTGTTGTTTGGACAATTTTCACATATATATCATACTCCTTCTATCCCATATTTTTTGAAACATTCATTTTTTAGCAATTAATCTATGATTTTTAATTTTTAATTTTTAGTATATAAATAAAAAAATTGTTGTATATAAATGATAAATAAAAACCTATAGTTTCTAAATATATATATATTTTTAATTTTTTTCTAACAACCAATAATATAAATAAATTTAAGTCAAATTACGGCTAAAAGTCAACTGTTTCAAAGAATATGGGATGGAGAGAGTAATGTTTTTTAGACAAGTTGTGTCAGGTAAAACCCATCCACACACCATACTTTCACAGTCACAATTTTATTAAACAATGTTATACCCAGCCATACATTTGTTACTATTAGAAACATCTATTATACCTTATCTATTAAACTAACCTTGACTTGTTCCTAATTTCATATAACTTATCCATTATACTTTTATTTTTACCACATAATTAATACTAATATGGTACACACACACACACACACACACACACACACACACACATGGGTTGGATGTGGGGCGGGTGACCCCTAAACCTGGCAACGAGTAAAAAAGAAAAATCACTTCCAACCCAAATTTGATCAATTGCCCAAAAAAAAAAAAGACCCATTGGATCAAATGCAATTAGATGCCAGCTAGACCGGATATCCATTGACATCCTTACTAATGAGTAACGATGCACGCCTTATCTGGCACCTACTGCTCTTCATTCTTCCCTCAATTGCTCGCCCTTTTTGTTTTCGCCTCTCACTCTCCTTACCTAAAACTCAAGGTTACTAGTTTCTGTGGCAAACCAAGCTCAAACTCTTTTTTTCCTTCTCGTCCTGCTAGTAACTAGAAGCCCCATCCATATCCTTTTTTCTTTACTTTTCTCTCAAAATTGAAGCAATTTCTTTTTTCTCCATCCACGCAAATGATATTATGGTATGATCCAAGGCTTAGCAAACCCTTAACTAAAGCTAAGGTAGAGCGAGGATATCTTCATGGCAACTCTCCAATTGTTGGGTTCTTGGTCTTTACTTGTTATCTTTTAGTTCCAAAGTAGACATATCCTGTGAGTCTTTGGGTGGAAGGTTCTTTCACTGTCTTAGTGGGAGGAACCTGCAATGTTCTAACAATGGCGAGTGGTAACTTCTAGTTAAGAACCAATCTAATTGGGATTTGCTCCCCATTGTCAGAAAATGGAAAAATCATTATCCAAGCCATCATATCATATGGATATTTCTCATTTGATTATGTGAGTTGGGTTGATTTTGCCTATAGGATTGTGGATGAGGCAATTGTTCCTATGATGTACATTTCTTTTGGGCAATTGTTCCTATGATTGTTCATTTTTTTCCCTAGCATTGAAAATGTGAAAACTAGGTTAACCAGATTACTTTAACTTGAACCTAAACTAGTTGGGTTTGGGTCAAGTTAAGTTACTTACATAATTGAGTCAGGTTCGAGTTACATCAAAAATAGAAAAATAGCCATAATTTAGGTTAGTTCGGGTGATAAAATGGCCCAACTTTCACCCCTTACATCCTATAACTTGTTTCCAGTTTGAGAACAAAAAACAATGACCACATGGCTAGCTTTTTGAGAAAAAGTAATGGCTAAGATCCCTACCAAGCCTCTTGAATTGTGAAGAGAACCAGAGAAGTTGCCAGTTCACATTTTAATTGATTAGATAGTTGATTCACCCATAATCCTAAAGGAGAAACATGATCGTTACCCATCATATTTTCGGTTCATGGTTCATTTATTTGAACGGATTTAGGAAATTTTGAACGATTTTGACCAAATATCTAATGTGCCAATAATTGGACCGTCAAATGTACTAGTTCACAGTCAAACTGGTTTGATAGATTGGTTCTGGTCAGGTTCTTACAGCATTGGTAAAAGCTTCACAAATCTAGAAAAATGAATGTTGTCTCATGTGCATGTTCTAAAACTTATGGGCTTTTATAGTTGCCCTGGAACTTTAGGTGATATTACACTTGTGTCTTGAGGTTTCAAAATATATACTTATCCCCTATTTTTTTAACGTTGTTTGTCGTTAGTCAAAGTTATAGCAAGCCTCCTTAAATTTAGTTTGACATTACAATTACACCTAAAATTTTAGAAATCTACACTTTTCCTCTTATTTTTTTTTCATGCTATCTAGTAACAGCTTCTAAAATTTTACTTCAGATTATTTGATAACTATGATAAGTAATTTCAAGTTTCTCGGTATTTTTAATAATTAATTAAATTTTTAAAATATTATTTTGCATAGAAAAGTGCCAAAATTTCCACAAATGTTTGGTTCCTGGACTGAATTGCCACTAAAGTTTTCTCTGGTACCAATATTTCTAATAATATTACAATTTAGGAGCATATGTGCTACTAATGTTACAGTTTAAGACTGAACATGCCAACAACTCTTAAAACCTAATGGTAAATTTAAGAAGATGTGGGTTTCAAAATTTAGGGTACTAATGTAACATTTAACAAATTTTAGAAACTTTATGTAATTTACCAATTTCATTTTTTTTGTGCACTAATTGAGTCACCAAATCCGTCATCACTGGATCTGCCATTAGGTGATTAGAATACACATTAGAATATGATGACAGATTTGAATTTTATTTCTGGCGGAATCGATGACAAATATGGTGGTTGTCACACAAAACAATAAAAATGATAAATTACGTAAAGTTTCTAAAATTTGTTAAATGTTACATTAGCATTCTCATATTTCAAATCATTAAGTTATTAGTTTTACCTCAGTTGGTGACATATTTAGTCACAAGCCATAACATTAGTGAGATATCTAGTGCCAAACTGAAATATTAGTGGCAATACTAATACTAGATAAAACCCTAGCTGGTAATCTAGCATATAAGCCAACTAGTAGTGGAAAATTTTGTACTTTTCCCTATTTTTTTTATTTTTAAAAGGGAAAATTTAGTTATAAGAGCTTGCAACAATCATAGTCTCTAGAATTGTTAGGTTTCCATAGCTAGGGGAGAGGAGTAGCATCCCAGAAATCAGCCTTGAAAAACCATTGTTTTGGCAAGGAGGAATTTGGCCATCCATGCCATAACCCCCAGTTTGGAGGTAGGTTGCCACGCACCATCAACATAGAAAAAAATATTTTTATTAAGAACATATGCAAACAATAATTAGAAAAAAGCTATATTGTCAAAATCTCTTTGGGAAAAGTAGGAATTTTCAACTAAACTATGCATATTGGGTTAATTAGTTACCCCTTTGAACTAGTTCTTTGGCTAGAACAATTATGGATCAAATTAATTTATTAAATTATAAAGCTTGAAGCAAACAATTGATGCTACAAAACTTAATAATCAATAATGATAAAAAAATGATAAAAATACAAAACTATGTTTAATATATGTTAATCAATTAACAGTCTAACCATTAACTTAATAAAGATAAAAAGAAAAGAAAGTAAAAAAAAAAACTAACTAAAGCCGAATCAATCAGAACTAGGCCAAAAGTAGATAAATTATAACGATTAAAGTTTGATTTTAGAAAAAAAAAGGAAAGAAAATCAATAAAAAAAAGTTAGGATCAAGACAAAAATGAAAAAATTTTAGGTATAAAGGATTCAACAATTGACTTAATGAAGATAAAAATGGTTTAACTAAAAAATAAACAAATTATGGTCACAAATATTTTACTTCAGAAGATAGTACATAAAAAACAACAAAAAAAAAAAAAGGTCTGTAGCTAAGAGAGCAAATAGAAGATCTAATTAAATAATTATAAAATTTGGGAACCAAAATGCTATAGGGACATAAATCAGAGATAAAAATGAAAGAGTTAAAAAAAAATCAGGGACTGAAACCTCGCTTTACCGAAACAAATGTGAGACAGATTAAAACCTAGAAAATTGCAACATAGGCCCTCATAAAAGTGAGCACCTTGCAAAAAGAGGATAGAACTCAAACAAGAGCAAATTGCATCATAAAAAAGTAAAAAAAAAAAAAAACTGTTCATCTATAGTAATCACTGTTGATAAACTATGAAATCCTTTCTTTTTTTAGAATATAGCATAATATATATAATTAGTTACCCTTGAAAGAAAAAAACAAAGGAAAAATAAAAAGGAAAAATATTATTTTTATTAAGAACATATACAGACAATAATTAGAAAAAAGCTATTTTGTCAAAATATCTCTGGGAAAAGCATGAATTTTCAACTAAACCATGTATCTTGGGTTAATTAGTTACCCCCTTTGAACTAGTTCTTCAGCGAGACCAACTATTGAAGTGATGATATCGGTACAAATTAACCACCTAACTTTTAAATAGAGGTCATATAGACTATTCTCATGAGCTTTTTCTTTTCATATACTCATTTCACTCTTTGTTCAACTTTCTTACATATGAAGAACTTGAATATTTAAAAACAAAATATTTATTAAAAAAAACCGTATGATGGCTAGAACTAAAATATTGGTGGTTTGTATGAAAAAAGCGTATTAGTCCAATGGGCTAAATGACCCAAAACAAATAGTTTATGGGCAAGTTTGTATTTGTGTTCTAGAACCGCGTACAACGGTCAGATGGATTTCCGGTCACATGACTAGCCTAACTGTGCTATTTTTGCCAAATTTTGTTGGAGTGAACTTGGGTATTGAACTTGTTATGCATGCCATAGTATGTGTTAGAACCCATAAAAAAATAAAAATAAAAACACAATATATCAAATCAATAAGTAAAAAACAAACAAGTAAAGAAAAAATTAAAATTGGTGACTAGACTCTTCCCCAATGGAGTCGCCAAGCTGTAGCAATTTGTTTTTAAGAGTTGTTACTAATCAATTTCACTTAAGTTGATTGGATACATGTTATGGTCTATAAGAAATTCTTAGATCTTGAGTCGGTTAGGTTAAAATAACATTATTCTAATGCCCAAAAATTGGTATCGAGAGGGTTCTGGTTTTATCCTTTTTCTAAATTTTTGTTTCTTTGCTTAATCGTTGATAAAAATAATTTTTATGAATTTTATTTAGTTATGTTTAATTTTAATTTAATTTCAAACTGTAAATCTTACCAAATCAGGAATCCTAGATGTCCTTGAAATCTCAGGACTTTGTCAAATCTACTAAAAAGTTTTGAGGAATATCTTATTCAAAGCAGTGAGTCTCATCAGATCAATTGGATTTGATCAAATAATTTGCCATGAGATATTATCAAAGTCACCAATAACGGATTCTTAAAAGTTTATTATGTATTTTCAACTTTAAGATGTGTTTTGATATAAAAATTAAACTATTTTGAAAAAATAAACAAAGAAGTGACAAATAAATACCCTACATTGAATCACTATGTAAATTTAATAGCTAAGTTTAATGCATGGCCAAACAAACAAATAAATAAAAAACGAGATAAAGCTTGTTGTCAGTCATTGGCAAAACAGAAAAGTGTTAATGTTTTGGTTGAATGAAATAAAAAGGCCAGAAACTAAACAGGAGTTATGCAAAAGTAAATTGATTGACTGGGTCAACCAGATCCTGAAACGGGTTAGGATCGGGTCCAGCGGGTTGCGATCGGGCTTTGCTTTAATTCAATAGACGACAGCGTCTTCGAGGTGATCTGAGGATTGGGCTTTAGTCCCAATGGTAATAGTGACCTCCAGCCTGGAGGTAGAGCAAACGGCGTGTGGAACGGCGGCGGGGAATAGTTTTGGCAAACACCTGGAGCAACGGGGGCGGCACGGTTCTCCTTCGATTCAGCAAGTATGGCGGCAGATGCCAGGGAAAGGTGGCGAATGGCTTGCAGCAGATGCCTGGGAAAGGTGGTCTTATACCGTTGACGGTGGCCTTGCACAGTCGGTGGCTGTTGGTGGCGGTGTCTGGAGGCTGGAGGTGTTGAGCAACAGCAGGGACCGTAACCAGTGGTGGTGGCAGACTGGGGGAAAAGCTCAGGGTTTCTGGGGATAAAAAGCTGTGAGACAAGGGTCCTAACTTTCAGTTTCCTTTTTTCTAAAAACGCTCAGGGCTTTTGCCAAATTTTCAGCTTTTTTTCCCTATCATTTTCTTCAAATAGTGACCCATATTTATACTAGAAGAGGTATAAATGTGATTAATAAGGTTTTAAGAGATTAAAACTTATTCAAATCAAATTTGATAAAGTTTAAATCTCTAAGGACATAATATGACAATAATGCTAGTCCAAGTCCAGAAAAACTCTTGAGTTGCTGATTAGCCCAATATTTTGTGTAAAACTTCAATTTAACCCAAAGCTTTCAGGATTTATCAAATTTGCACAAATCTTTGTAAAGATGCCGGATTTCACCCAAAATTTCATTAACTTGTCAGATTTGCCTCAAAACTCTTGGTAGTTGGCAAATATGCCCCAAAATTTTCAATGTTGCCTAGAACTTTATAAAAACCCTTAGTTTCCACCCAAACCATTCCTTTTTGCCTAAATTGACCCTATAAAACCTTTAGGACTCTAAATAAGTACCTAAATTAAATTAATTTTTATTTCTACCCCGGATGACCATTCTAAATTCTTAAAAATTCAGAAAATGAAATGACAACATAATCTAAATGTAACTAATCTTACCAACTCCCTAAGCTATAAAATGACAAAAAAAGATGAAATTACCCTTGAAAACAAAAATGCCCTCTAAACTAAATTTTATAACCTAAAACAAAATAAAAGTTAGTGTTCGGGTAAAATTGGTTGTCAACAAAAGGCTTAGGCAAAGTGTATATTTCTGAAATATGATGGGGTAAAGTGTAATTCCACCTAAACCTAAGGGGTAGATTGTAATTATCCAAAAAAACATGGATGTTACTGTTCATAAGCAATAATTCACCCCACCGGTCTTCATATATAGTAGTGAATAGGATTAATTGAAGTTATTTCTTGAAGTTTTTCAATGGTTCATTCTTTCTTTTCCTTTCTGGTGTCATGTTATTTTTTCTCTATTTTATCATGAAATAAGAATATTACAGGTTGTTGATTCATTGGATAGCATACTGTACTCAATATTTGTAGCATGAAATTTCTTGTTTGTCATTTATCATAGGAAGAGAATCGTTTAATCGCCTTCGATGCACCACGTCAGCGGAAGCACATTTGACGCTTTAATCAAATCCAATATTGCCACTTTTGATGTCTACAACAATTTATAAGATTACTAAAACTGCCAATTGTATATAAGTATATGAAATGTAATAAATATACTATAAATGAACCATATTTTAAAACTATGCCTTAGTGTATATGAGGCTTTTGGTGCCCGCATGTTGCAGTGGTTCAATCCGTATCAACATTAAATATGAATAGAAACAGTGGTGATCATTGACAAAGAAAAAAAGTTGTATAAAAATGAAAAAAGAAAAGCAAGAACCGGGATACAAAGTCATGGTAAATTTTTGGGACTAAGAAAGTAAAAAAATAAAAAAGATTCTAAAGTAAAAAAATAAAAAAGATTCTAAGTATCAAGAGATAAACCATAGAGGCTAAAATTTTGTTTTAGAAAAGAGAAATAATATGAACATGTTAATAATATAAGATAAACAGTGGAATTTCAGTAACAGAGAGTAGGGTTTAATAATTAACAAATAAAAAACAACAAAAAATAGTCTTCAGGCTAGGAGAGTAAATATAAAGATTTTAAGAATTAAAGGCTTAATCATCAGCTTAATAAAGGAAAAAATAAAATAAATGAAAACATTAGCTAAAAAGAATCAGTTTAAACCATATCAAAAAGTAAACAATCTCTAGTGAATAAAGTTCATTTTATAAAAATAAAAAAAAAGTTAAACGAAGTCTCTATGGTTGATTGCAAAAAAAAAAGAAAAGAAGTAAATCATGTTTACCAAGATCTTGCTTTAGAAGACAATAAACAAAAAAAATTAGAGACCAAAAGAATAAATGGAGAGGTTTGGTGATTTACATATTGTAGTTGATTGTTTTGTAATAAAATTTAATAATAGCAGTGCGATACAAAATACGTTACATACTTTCAAGCAATGCATATTTTTTTCATTAATTAGAAACAATTCAATAAAAATTTTCATCTCTTATCAACACAAAATCTAATTTTTAATATCAATAAAAATTTATCTATAAAAATTCACTTGCAAATTTAACAATTATGGATCAAATTACTTTATTAAATTATAGAGCCTGAAGTAAACAATTGATGCTACAAAACTTAAAAATCAATAATGATAAGAAAATGACAGAAACACAAAACTATGTTTAATATATGTTAATCAATTAATAGTCTAACCATTAACTTAATAAAGATAAAAAGAGAAGAAAGTAAAAAAAACTAACTAAAGCCTAATCAACAAGAACCAAGCCAAAAGTATATAAATTATAATGATTAAAGTTTGATTTTAGAAAACAACAATAAATAAAATCAATAAAAAAATGTTAGGATCAAGACAAAAAAATGGAAAAACTTTAGGTATTAAGGATCCAACAATTGACTTAATGAAGATAAAAATGGTTTAACTAAAAAATAATCAAATTATGGTCACCAATATCTTACTTTAGAAGATAGTGCATAAAAAACAAAAAAAAAGGTTAGGGACCAAGAGAGCAAATAAAAGATCTAATTAAATAGTTATAAAATTTGGGGATTAAAATGCAACATGGACGTAACTTAGAGACAAAAATGAAAGAAAAAAAAAGTAAGTTGGGGATTGAAACTTCGTTTTAACCATAACAAACATGAGACAGACTAAAACATAAAAAGTTGCAACATAGGCCCTCATAAAGGTGAGTGCATTGTGAAATCAGGATAAAATTTTTAAAAAAGAGCAAATCGCATCCTAAAAAAGTAATAAATAAATAAATAAATGTTCATATACAGTAATCATTGTTGATGAACAGTGAAAGTCTTTCCTTTTTTAGAATATAGGATAATATATATAATTAGTTACCCCTAAAAGACAAAAAAAAAGGACAAATAAAAAGGAAAAATATTATTTGTATTAAGAACATATACAGAGAATAATTAGAAAGAGCTATTTTGGCAAATTATCTTTGGGAAAAGCATGAATCTTCCATCAAACTATGCATCTTAGGTTAATTAGTTACCTTCTTTGAACTAGTTCTTCGGCTAGACCAACCATTGAAGTGATGATATCGGTACAAATTAACCACCCAACTTTTGAACAGAGGTCATATAGACTATTCTCATGAGCTTTTTCTTTTTATATTCTCCTTTCACTCTTTGTTCAACTTTCTTACATACAAAGAGCTTAAATATTTAAAAATAAAATATTTCTTAAAAAAAAGCCGTATAATGGCTAAAACTAAAATATTGGTGGTTCATATGAAAAAAGCATATTAGTCCAATGGGCTAAATGACCCAAAACAAATAGTTTATGGGCAATTTTGTGTTTGTGTTCTAGACTCACGTGCAACGGTTAGACGGATTTCTGGCCGACGGAGTTAGAATTTAAGCCCTGCCACGAATTGTGATTCCTTGACAGCGAAGGAGTAATGCTTATGTATATAAGAAGAAGATCCTCGCTAGTTTAATCCACTGATTATTTCTTCTTCAGAGCACCCAACAAAAAAAAAAAAACCCTAACACCGACTTCGATTCTTAACCATGGAGTTCTACACTATTCCTTGTTTTGGTCGGACACTCTACACTGTCGTCACTTCCGATCCCATGGTGGTCCACTCATGGATCGTCAACACTGTCCCGCGCTACAAGAGACAAAACAAAGAACTAGTGGTCGGCCTTGACATCGAGTGGCGGCTGAATATAGAACCGGGGTCCGATAAACCGATGGCAACTCTTCAACTCTGTGTCTGCGTCCACTACCTCATCTTGTAGATCCTTCAAGGCAATGCCATCCCTAGACCTTCTTCACTTTCTTGGCCCATCCTCGCCACATCTTCGTCGGAGTCGGGGATGCGAAAGATGCCGAGAAACTGCACAAGGACTGTAGCTTGGTGGTGAATCGCGTCGTGGATCTTCGTTCTCTGGCCGCCAAAAGTGTTTGGCAAGCCGAATCTGAAGTGGCTGGGACACAAGGCACTCGCGAGTCAGGTTCTGAACCTGCAGATGGAGAAGCCCCTCCACGTAACAATGAGCAACTGGGATTGCAACCACCTCTCAAAGGAACAAGTCCATTACGCCGCAATCGATGTGTTTCTCCTCCGAAATCATGAGGAAGCTTTGTCCCCAATACCTAGTACTGGTGCCCTATCTTATTTTAGTCCACTATGTTCATCCAAGGGTACCTTGTCTTGTTCGACCCGTGAATGTTTTTCCCCTGTTCGACCGATTTGTTCTGAACACTTTCTAAGTACCTGTATTTGATTCTAGTTCTAGATAATTATTTTTTGAATCTTGGCATGTACGTTACTTACAATACAAGCTAATGAAATCTTTTTTCCATTATCTGATCTGCGTCACTTGATGTACTAATGATTGTGCCTTAAGGAGGTATTTGAATCAAGAGGTAATTAAAAGGGTGAAATTGATAAACACATATAGTAATCCAAGGCAACCTAAAAATAAGTAGTTAAGAGTACACAAACGTAAATTAGTGTGAGTGGAAATAGTTTGGACATGTATTTTGAATAAGAGATTCTAGGATTTAATTTGGGGGCATTATGTATGAATTAAACTTTAAGCATAATGATTTTGAAAACCTTGGACAATGGAGGACAGATGTGACGGAGCTATCCATTTCATTCATTGCTATAGGTCTCATGTGGGGCCACAACAATAAACGATGCAGATGTTTCTATTGCTTGGACTGTGTCATCCATCACATAAATATAATCCTACAATTTTCTCATATTAAATGATAGAAAGTCAGATATACCAGAGAAAAAATAAATAAAAAGTGATTCGAATGCTTTGTGATGTCAAGTAAGAGTGTACATGATGCACAAACTCCATCTTCCTGCAGAAGCCCAGTGTGCAATTTCCAACACACATATTATACACACATCAGTTTGGTCATATTTTTAGCTTCTTAGTGGGTTGGTGGGTGCATTTTTATGTTGCCACTAACTTTTGGAAATAAGCCATCTGTCTTATTGTCCAATTGTTTCTCTACTCCACTAAAATTGTCCTATTTATATTCAGAGACCCATAAAGCAATGTTGCTTGAACATTGTTTTGAGTGCGACAATGACAAAGAATATATAATCCACCCTCTTTGTCAGATGAATTAAAACTAGTCGGGAAGTAATTTGAAACATTATCAAAGGGTTGAGGACTAGAAGAAAAGAACAATTAAAGATTATTGATCACTTAGAAAATTTATCCAGTAAAGTAGCAAAGAAAAAAAAAATACTCTGAAGACTTCGGTTGGTTGCTATATATAGCAATAGATGCACAACACAAGTCTTATAACTCAGTGGGAGCTTCCAACCCATGGCGGACCCAACAGCCACAGCTTTGGTTGTAGTGTCAATGTCGATGATCTTTTTGTCTTTGGTAAGTGCGGACTCGGCCAAAAATAAAGAAGAGTGCATGCAACAGCTAGTCGAGTTGGCGGCCTGCCTACCCTATGTTGAGGGCCATGCTAGAGCGCTAACCTTGACTACTGCATAGGCCTAAATCGAATGCTCACCACCAACAAGAAGTGTCTCTACCTGCTAATTAAGGACCGAAATGACCCTGATCTCGGCATGCAATTCAAGATCTTATCGACAATGACATAGTTGGTCTGCCAATAAAGTTGAGTATAGTGACTAATCCTCTGCCTACACATGAAGCTTGCAATCAAGTGAATGTTATCTCGATATAATGGATTTGAGACTAAACTACACCAAACCACATCATTGTGAAGATTTAAGCAAGAGGAGTCCTTTACCAATTTGTTGTTTTCCTCCATTCCATTTATCCCTTTTACATTTGAATGAATGACTGGGACTTTCATGCATTTTAGTGCCATGAAATATTCATTTCTAGGGCTAGGATGCTTGTGGATTATTTGAGAAATTGATCTTTAAACTTGGTAAACAAACAATAATTGTGCTTTTAAGTTATTGGTGCCTTTTTTAATTTTGGATGATCTGTACAGAAGTGAGTCTTTCTAAATGATAGATGCCCATTTTTCGTGGCCCACATCTCCCTTTCACCCTCATCATGTACTATCCTTTTTAAGCCATTTTGCGCCTAACACATTGAGCCTGTTCTTTCTTAACCCATCACCCTAACCTGGGAAAGGTTATGTGACTCTTGAGGAGTGGAATTCAACTCCACAAGATCTCATTCATCACATGCACTTAAAGCTAGGGAAGCTATCGATCAACACCACCCAAATACATAATAAAGTAGCCATGAAAAGAAACATGACCTGTGTGCACTGTACCTTTTGAAGAATGTTGAACTCAAGCAACAAACACAACATTTCCCCATTAGTTTTCCAAAAAAAAAAAAAAAAAAAAAAAAAAAAAAAAAAAAAAAAAAAAAAAGAAAAAGTGAATTGTGCTTCAACAAAAATTAATTGAAGTGAAAAGAGATAAAAGACTCCTCGCTAAGACTGAAAACCCAGAAGGGTGGATGAATTAGGCAAAAGTTAAGAAGAACCCTTGCTGAGTTGAAAACCCATGAGGGCAGCTTAGGCAAAAGTTAAGGTAAAAAGGAAGAAAAAAAAGTGACTAGTGGGCCTTATCTTTTAAATCAATGATGTGTACTCAAAATGAAATTTGAGTCTCCAAACATCAAATTAAACTTTCAAAGAGAAGTGACTTCATAAAGGTTTTCATCATCAGTACTAGTCATTCAAGAAAAGCTCTACTCTCTTGATGATGAGGCCTTGCAACAAAGGTCAAATTTGATGGTCGGTCTCAACAATTCTAAAGATGCTTTCAACTATGCTTGAAGAGGTCAATCATGGTGATCAAGTGCAATAAAGGCTTATAACTAAATTGTCTGCCTTATGATAAGTATACCTTGGGGGCATGTTTCGGTCTTTGAGCTTGTTTATCCTATTCTTTCTTCACCCTTAACCAAGGCCACGTTACAACTTTATGAAATGTTCATACTTAAGGATTGACTTGTTTTTGTGTGGATTGCCTTTATTAAGAGAGATTGATATCTTTCAATTGTTTTAGTTGTGTTTGGTTACAACATATTCTCTTATGGTCCGTTGGCACCTATGTTTTAGGTTGTGGAAGTTTTATGGTTCTAAGTTGCTTAAAGGTCATTCTAATTCTAAAAATTTACTCGATTAAATAAGACCTTACCACAAACCATCACCTTCATCAGCACACAAATATAATACTACACCTTCATTAGAGCTACTTTATCAGGTCATCTTCCAACAGGACACCTTCAATAAGAAACTCTTGAATCTGCATCAAGACATATGTGCGAAGAAGTTCAATCCCACGAATTCATATCCAAGGACTCCTCTAATCAAAGGAGACCACATCACCATGTTCATCAGGTAAAAACAAAGGGTAAAACATTCAAGAATCTGCTTACTGCGTTAAGAACTTAACAAAGCCAAAGTTGTACCTTAAGTTTTCATATGGGGGTATGAAAAGCACATTCATTCCATGTTGGGGCAAGTTGTCTTTTGAAAGATCGAACATATCCAAAATTCATCATAAGGCTATAATGGTGTCCCTAAGCATGCATATCAAGGCAATTTACTCGTTCAAGACCAAGCAGTTATAAAATCCCACGGATTAGTCCTTTGACCTTTAAACTGAAAGAGAGTCTCAAAATCACATAATGTCAAATGCATCGAGTCTAGTTCAATTCTAGGGCATATCATGCATCATACCACCTCACTTCTCCCAAAGCCCTTCCAATAGGCATTCATCTTAAAACATTCTCAATAAGCATATCCAAAACCTTTTTATCCACTTTTAAGCCTTTCTTGCAAGCACTCATTTCTAAAAGCCCAACAAGCTAGGCACCTATCCTTCTTTAAGCCCTATAACTAGGATCCTTCATTTAAGGAGGCGAAGCCCTCACTGACCTCCTCACTTAACCCATAAGGCAAGCATATTTTATTGCTTGACCTGTGAGATTCGTTCTTGTTTGACTTGAAAGAATTTGTCACTTGACCTGCGAGGCTTCCATCTTTTCTCACTTGACTTGTAAGATTCCTTCTTGCTTGACCCATAATAATCCCTCACTTGACCAGGTGAGGCTTTCATATTTTCCCACTTGACCCATGAGAAGCTTTCTTGTTGTAACCACAAGAGTCCTTCACTTGACCCATAAGCTTTCCATTTTTCTTACTTGACTCGTGAGAAAGCTTCTTGCTTAACCCATAAGAATCTATCACTTGATCCCATGAGGCTAGTATTTTACCTTACTTGATCTGTGAGATTCCTTCTTGTTTGACCCACAAAAATCCCTCACTTGTCCTGTGAGGCTAGCATCTTAATGATAAATGTTAATTTTGTGGTCAAACATGTTGACTTTTTGTCAACTTTGACCACAATTTTCTACCTTACCACTCAATATTTTTGGCCGATTCTTGCTTTGATCCTTCATTTTGTAGGTTGGAGAAGTAGACCGTAGCATTGGAATGGCACCGGGATGAGCGGAACGAAAAACGGGAATGTAAAAGTCAAAAGAATTTATAACTGTAAGGCCTAGGCCCCAGGAGTGAGGCCTAGGCGTCACAGTTCAGAAGCTTGCTACCTAAAAAACGCACCCTGAAGGCTTAGGCCTCAGGCACTTGCAAGTTTGGATGCCTAGGCGCCTAAACACCCTTTCCTGGAGCCTAGGCGCTAGAGCATCTTTGAGCCTGGAGGCCTAGGTGCCCAAGCACCCTCTTCTGAGGCCTAGGCGCCAGTCAGCCGGGAAAGTGGTCCCCTACCTCAAATTTGAACTCAAGCTTACTATTGGCCAAGGATTTTTATCCAAATGGTTTGGTAAGTGAAAGGGACACCTCCAAAGGGTAGAAAAACCTGGAACCTAGTAAAAGAAGAGAGCCTCATCTTTATCTTTTAATCTTAGACTTAGGTTTTTTTATCACCAATTTTACATTTCTTTATCTTCCTTGAGAGCACTTGTGGATTCTTGCTTGGAGAATGTTTGGAGGACTTGAAGACCTGTAGGAGCCTTGAGGAATCAAGCATATAGAGTCTATTGGGTTCCTTCTTTCCTTCTTTTATCTTGTATTTAGGCATGAATGCTCTTTTATGTATTTTCATGTTTATGTTTAGTTTGATTATGGAGTAGTTTTCTCTACACTTTCTATTGTTGTAGCTACTTGAATTGATTATGTTGGTTGGATTAATAGCTATTTGACTTTGGTTTTCCTCCATTGCTTGTTTACTCTTCTCCTTGAGCTTATTGTTATGTTGATTGATTAAGGGTCCTAGTCAATTGCACCTTAGATTTCTTTTAAACTCTTGGAAAAGATTAAAAGGAATTAGAATTAGGAGAAGAGTGTAGTGGCCATAGGCTTGTTAGGGGACTAGTCTAGGACACTAGGTGAAGGTAAATTGAACTTGTAATACCCCTTTTGAACTAGCAATTTGGATGGGAGTCTATTCTAGTATAAACTTGGGAAAGTGACCCTTTTACTTGGGAGAGTAAAGGCCCAATTAGTTAACTTCACCAATAAGTAGAAAAACCAAACTATTAGCCTTAATTCACTAGCTAACCAAGTCAAATAGTGAAAATCATAGGAAGTGTGTTTTGTTAATTCACTAGAAAACCTCTAATTTGCATTGTGTTTATTGTTTTTATTTAGTAGTAATTTAAGTAGAGTTGCAAACTTAGTTATTTTTATAGTGAGTAAATCATCAATTGTTGCTTGTTTAGCTAAAGTGAGTCTCAAGGTAATGGTAATTAGCAAACAATATAAATCAATCCTCGTGGGATCGATACTCATTCACCCTATCTACATACGTCTCGTGCGCTTGCGGATTAGGATTGGAAAACACTTAACTCACTTGACCTTGAAAATCCTTCTTGCTTGACTTGCAAGAATCCCTCACTTGACCCGTAAGGTTTCCATCTTTCTCACTTCACCTATGAGAATCCCACTTACTTGACCAGCAAGAATCCTTCACTTGACGAGTAAAGTTTTCATCTTTTCTCACTTGACCAGTGAAAATCCCTCTTACTTGACCTGCAGGAGTTCCTCACTTAACCGTTGAGGTTTCTATCTTATCTCACTTGTCTCATGAGAAGCTTTCTTGGCTGACCTGCAAGAATCCCTCACTTGACCTAGGAGGTTTCCAACTTTTCTTGCTTGACCTGAGAGAATCCTTCTTGCTTGACCCACAAGAGTCCCTTCCTTGACCCGTGAGGTTTTTATCTTTTCTTACTTGACCTATGAGAATACTTCTTGCTTGACCCGTAAGAATCCTTCACTTGACCTGTCAAGCTTTTATCCTTTCTCACTTGACCTGTGAAATTCTTTCTTGCTTGACTCACAAGAGTCCCTCACATGACCCATGAAGTTTCCATATTTTCTCACTTGACCCGTGAGAATCCTTTTTGTGTGACTCATAAGAATCCCTTACTTTACCTATGAGTCTTTCATATTTTCTCACTTGACCTATGAGAATTTTTCTTGGTTGATGTACAAGAATCCCCCACTTAACCTCGTGGTGTTTCCATCTTTTCTCACTTGACCCATGGAAATCTTTCTGGCATGAGTCATAAGAACCCTCTCACTTGACCAGTAAGGTTTGCATCTTATCTCACTTGATTGGTGTGAATCCTTATTGTTTGACTCCATAAAAAGTTCTTATCATTTTTCGAGACAAACCAGACCACACCCATCAACCTTATGGGAGAAACTTGAACATTCTTGTCAACTTTCAAGGTAAACCAGGTAGCTCCCAAAAGCCTCCAAGACAAACCAGATTGCTCTCGGCAATCTTTGGGGCGATCTTGACTGCTCCCATCAACCTTTTGGGAAAAACTTGACAGTTCCCGTCAACTTTTGGAAAAAATCATACCACTCTTGAAAGCCTTTGAGACAGACCAGAGCACTCTCGGCAACCTTTTGAATAAACCAGATTGCTCCCATCAACTTTGCAGGAAAAACCAGATAATTTCCACTAGCCTCTAAGACAAATCAGACCGTTCTCAACCTCTTATTCCAATCCATTAGTGTTACAGGAAAATGAGTATTATTGACATCAGCTCAATTTTATTCCATAAAAGTGAGCTGATGGGGGGTAAACTGTTAACACTCATTTTGACTTTCACTTAGCTGTGTTAGGCTAGATTAGGTAAATATTGGTTAGTTATTGTTTAGGGCCATTTTGGTCATTTTCTATTTGAAATTATCATGTCGTGTCCCATTTTTTTTTGTTTTTTAAATTTCATTTTGGTATTAGTTAGGTTATTTTTTTAGTGCAAATTTGAGTCATTCAGGTAATTTGGGTTAAAATTACACTTAGTTGTGAAAGTTTGGGCTTTAATTGAAATTCCTAGGAAGTTTTGGGCATTCATTAAAAATCATCTAAAATTTGGGGCTTAATTGGTAAATCTGAACGTTCTTGGTCTCAATTGAAAATCTATGAGAATTCTGAGATTAATTATAAGCTTTGTGATATTTTGAGCTAAAATAGATGTTAAGAGCAAAAACTAAAGACTAAACTTGTCAATAATGGATTTTGTCCTAATTTGTTTAAGATTTTATCATTGAATGCTTTCTTGGAGTTTACGCATGTCCTAACCTATAAATACACCTTATAATATCAAAATATATAGAGGCCTGGAATTCGAAATCAAAAGCTAAACTCAAACGCCTAAGCTACAATGAGGAAAAAGGAAAAATCACAGCATCAATCCCTGTTTTTCTACGAAGCTTCTAGCACGCTGGCTTTCATCTGCTGCCGCCCTTCACGCCTGACGCTCCATTAACCGTCTGGCCACAATCCACCATAGTTTTCCATCCCAGCGAGACACTGTCATTGCCCCTCATGCCGCAGTGCATATCCCAGGCATCGCCCGTTGCCGGTGATGGCAAATGAAGCAAGAAGCTGTCATTGTCATCTGCCCAGCCCAGTTCCGGATAAGAACATGCCACCATCTGAAGCTGCTTCATCATCGCGGCGCCCTACCACGCTTCCACTACAGTACCATCGTCCCTTTGTTGCCCCAGCCATTTGCCAGCCCGCTACCATCTGCTTCGTTAAACTGCCATGGAGATTCGAAGGGGGAGGAGAGAAATGTAACCCTTTCGGCCCATTTGACTAAAGGCCTAACCCGATTCGATTGGCCAAGCCCAATCTTACTTTTACTGGGCTTGAGCTTATTTGGCCCATAAAACCCAACCCAGATACACTTTTAGTAAAACTTGAGATGAACCATTATGTTTTCTAGATTTCTTCGTTCAAGTCACTAACCTTTTTTTTATTTTCTTTACAGATTAGTCAATGGAGTTACAAGTTTATTTTCTTACAATTTAGCCACTAACCAGAACTTAGTTTTTCTTATTTTGAGTCATTTAAAAGCCAATTTCACGAAAAAATTTCATGATTTCTTATATTTAATTAATTTTAACCAATTTTGAGTCAATTAAAGTTTATTTCAAGTTTATTTTATTTTATTTTCTAATTTTCATTTATTTATTTTTAATAATATTTTGGTCTAAAATAGTCTTATTTTCTTCTTGTGTCTTTTTCTAATAATTTTTTTACTAATATTTTCTTGTAGGATTATATCTGAGTCGATTAAGTCTGTTAGGGTTTTCTAAAATTAATTTTTATCTTTACTTTTTGTTTTTACCTTTATTTTCTAGTTTAACTTCTTTTGTTTTTTATTTTTCTTCAAATTCATGTATTGGATTTTTTAGGAACTGGGAAGAACATTACTTGGGCAACTCTGAGGTGAATCTAATTGTCCTTAACACCGAATTCTACACCTTAAGGCAATTCAACCATCCTTGCCACAACAACAACGCCGACCAC
Organism: Aquilaria sinensis; assembly: GCA_005392925.1. NCBI lineage: Eukaryota > Viridiplantae > Streptophyta > Magnoliopsida > Malvales > Thymelaeaceae > Aquilaria > Aquilaria sinensis. Next base: position 39,845 of record SMDT01001300.1, on the reverse strand, counting down.
CTAGGTGTACGTCCTAACTGGTCATCTAAGCCTCCCATTCATATGGGAGCAATCTATGTAGGCTTTGATCCTTCCTCACACTTGGGTATGTAGGAAGCTTGAGAGTACAACCCAAGTTCAAGCCTAATAACTGAAATCCACCATTACTCTCTTGTTTGACACTTAACATATGCATGCATTTTTATGATACTAAAAATTGATTTTTGAGTGTTTTAAGCTTGTTTCAGGTGAGTTGGATGCCTAACACCTTCCTAATTTGTACTCAATCTCCAATTCCATAATCTTTGGTTTTCATAAAAATTCACCTTTTCATTATTTTAGAGTCAAATTGGTGTCTTTTTTCCTTGGTTTTTACCAATATTTTTAAACTAAGGTGGTGTCTCTATTTTTCAAAATCCTAGCATGATGGTTTGTGTGAGTCCATGCCAATACTTGTACCCATGTGTGAGGGGCTGCCAAGGTTGAGGCCATTCACAGAGGCATAATATTTTTATGAGCTAATGCCAAGAATGCATTTATATTGATATTTATAGTGCTTTGTCCTAAAGACTTTCCTTGCAGGTTTATAAGTCCCTCACTAAGAATTATTAAATTCTCACCCCCCTTAAGTTTACATATTATAGTTTAATGGGCCTAACACAAATTGTAGATGTTATGTCAAGATTTCTAATGCAGGCATATAAGTTTATATATGAAATCTTGATTGATTCTAAGATGGTAGTTAGTCTTGCTTTGTACAAACTATGAGTCTTTTCATGGCCTTGACATTAGGCTAAGAAAAGCTGTGCACAATGATGGTAAGAAGTCCTCTTGCTTTGAGAGCAAGTGAGCTTGGGCTGGAGCTTAATCATGATCTCAGAAAGCTTAGTTAGTTATGTACTTAATAGTACTAAGTTAAAGCTCTAGTATTGACTAGTGTGTAAAGAATTTAAGTTATGTTAATATACATTGGTCAGCTTTTGGATGTGCATTAGGAGCTAGTAGTGTACATTTGATTGATACTTAAAGACACATATACTTGGCTGTTTTGCTTTGGTTATGGATTAAGTTAAAGTGTTTATTAAATTTCTAGAAAATTTTTTAAAGGTTTATTCATTTAGTTTCTTACTTAACATCGAAGCTACTCATGTATGCATGTTCTAGGTTACTATACTAGTCGCATGAAAGTTTTAAAGAATTTACAAGTATCAATTAGCCAACTACAACTAAATGTGGGACCATAATATTGTAATTACAAGAGATCTTGAGCAGCGGCCCTTACAGTGGTATCAGAGTAAGGCTTAAAAATCTTGAAGTGTCTTACTAGAGGATCAATTATCTGAGATCAAAGTAAAAGTCCTTGTACAAGTAAGTGTTATTTTAATTGTTTATTGTTGTTATTTTGTGTGCAGGTGGTAAGTATGGATAATTATTGCTATAATTGTTATATACTGCATAAGGATGGTTTTTTTATTTTGGTTGTAGGGAAAGGATTTTAGAAAATGTCCAAGTGACACTGTAAAGGGTATGTCACTCAATTGAGAATGCAAGCATTCTTATGAGAGATAAAAAACCCAAGAATGAGTAAGGCTTTTCAATGGGCAAGATGAGATTCTTAAAAGACTCAAGACCACGAGAAACCAAGAAGTAAACCCAAGTTTTAAAAAAGGGTTAAGGGCCTGGGTTTAGGTTGAACCTAAACACCAAGGCTAAGGAGGCTGTGGACTTGAAAAAAGTCCAAAGTTGAGTTAATACCTTTCAATAAGAAGGGTGAAGTACCTTATGGTGGAAGAATGCTCTAAAGTTGTGGAGTGCAAGTAAACCGAAAAGGAGGGTAGATGTTTGCTGAAGTCGAGAGTAAATGATCAAAGAAGCATTGAGGAGTATGGCTACACCAAGGGTAAGTAAGATGTTATCATCAAATACATAAATGCCGAGGCTATTTAAAATATGAAGACAAGAGGTAAGGGCTACAAGCACAAAAATTTTACGTGCACCCATTCCAAGAGTAATGCCAACTATAAGTGAAGGGCGAGGCCTAAGGTCATAGCTTGGGCTAGTAATCATTCAAAGATGAAAATAAAAAAGTCTTATAAAAAGAAGTAAAAAAATCTAGTCTAATTATGATTCAATAATGTATATGAGTGTGGAGTTGATTGTGATTAAGCTACCCTAAGTATGCATTAGTTGGGGCTAAGTTGTGTGAGTTATGTTGTCGAAATAATTCCAAGCGTAGGCTGTATTTTTCATGTGTTTATTTGATGCCCGACTGAACATGGTAGGTGATGTAAGGATGATATAAAACACCCAAAGGAAGTAGTTAAAATGTATAAAGAACGCCTAAGTGCATGGGCATAATTACCCAAAAGGATCATTTGGGCATAAATGACTATTGGACCTATTTATACATAAGTATGCACTATGTGCATATTTGGTGCCTTGCTAACACTGTAAGGTATGGTTAGGAGTGAAATAAGGACTTAAGTTGCACCTAGGAGGTGGTTGAGTGTGTTGGAAAAGCAAAGCATATTACCCATGCAAGCTTACAAAGGCATCAAAGGGCTGCAAGATATGTTTGATTCAAGTGTAGCATATGTTGCCCATTTGGAGGAACAGAGAAGTGCATGAAGAAACTACACTAATCTACAAGGTTTTAAGCAGTAAGGGAGGTGTTTTAGGGTTTGCAGGGGACCTAAGTATGTGTATAAAAAATGGGCAAGTGTTAAAGTCTTATAAAAGTACATCAAAGACATCAAGTTATGACACTAAGGTGTGTGAGGTGCACTTGGAAAACAGCCAAGTATTTGAATAAGCTGCTTTAATGCAAGGGGTTTGGAGCAAAGATAGGTGATTGTTTAGGTTTCCAAAGGACTAAGTGTTGGGTTTCAAAAGCTAAAAAATGTAATGGAATTAACTGAAACCTTCCAAGATCCAAGTGAAACAAATAAATCATGTGTTTGTTATTTTTTGTACCTAGTAGATTGAGATCTTTCACCCAACTGTTGAGTTGAATCACAAAACTTGAAAATTTGACATGTTCAAGCTTTCTACAGTATCCATAGGAACCACTCAGATCACCATACCTCTTCCAGGTTCCAGCAGGAGCATTCCTCTTGTGTTCCTAGTGCTAGCTTGCGTCTTCTAAGGAAAGGCAAGAGGTGAGTACGGCTGGAGATTTTTAGAACCTTTTCTCAATTTTGTCCCAGGGAAGTTCTATAAAAAATAACACCATATAACATATATATAGTGATGCAAAACTCCTAAGCCAAATAGGGTTCATAACCCTATTCCAATTAAGCCTAATTTTAGACTTAACAGTGGCTCAATTTTTAGGCCAATAATTAATATGAATTTATTATTAAACCAAAACCAAACAATTTGGCTCATGCACTCAAATAGTTCAATTGACTCTAAGTGTGTGACCCTTTAGGCTCTTATCATGTTAGAAATGGTCATAAATCTTATGGTCATAAACAATGAGCGATGTCTAGCAACACATTATTGCTACCCAAGTAACAAAATAGTCGGTGATTCGACTAAGCCTCCATGATCGTTATTTATATATGCCACTATCCCTTTATTCAATATATCTAGAACGAGCACAAGACATGGAACGTGTCATCCTCGTATTACCCAATCTATGGTTTTTTGATTCACAAGTAGACTGGCTTAAACTGATAACATTAATATCCCATATTAACTCATCCGAGTATGACCATGTATTTCCTTAGTCTCACTCAATCAAAGGACATAGAGATATCACTCCTATTATATAGGAGGAACAAATCTCATCTTGATCATAAAAATCCATTTGCTTGATATGTGACATACCTAATGACCATTTTCATGTTCATTTTTGTAAAAGCAACAAGGAAAAGTATCAAAGTATGTGACTACATATACCATGATTATTATGAGAATTGCTTATGACACTCATATAACTATCCATGTAGTGTTCTAATGTTGGGTTAATTCAATGCACAAGTTCTCAAACTTGTATCCATATGTAGACTACATATCTCATATTAGTCTCCACATATGCTGGTCTTTATGAATTATTGCAACTTATCTATAATAATACTCAACTCGGAACATTTAAGAATACTATTATTCTAGGGTTATAATTATGTTTAATTATGTTATACAAAAATGAATAACAAACATAAATATTAAAATAATGCCTCAATATAATATCATGACTTAATGTGCAAAATAAAATCATCTCATGATTGGGTTTTTAGCACAATACTAACACTAAGAAAGCTGTTGGAAAATGCCCAAATGCTTAAACCAAGTATAAGTCCAAAAATAACTAAAGGGCTCTATTGGAAAACCAAATTTAGGGCAAGTGAAGGATGTCCTGGGTCCAAGGGCCAAGTGCAAGGGACTGATAGCATTATAATGCCTTTGATTAAGTAATAATGACGTAGAAGAGCTAAGATAAAAAGTCTAGACAAGTTATATGGATGCTTAAAGGTGCTTAAGTGGAGCAAAACTAAGAAACACCTAAGATGGCTAAATGCCTAAGTTATGGTGTGAGGGTTTTGTTAAGCATTTTAAGGGTACACTAAGAGTTGGTATGGTTATTTTGAGGTTGAAACTATGTATTCCATGTAAGGGAAAGTATTTGAAAGAGTGAGATGAATGCTCATTAATTATAGAAAGAAATTTCTATAAGAGTGTAACCGACAATAAGCTAGCCTTCAAATTTTTTAAGAAGGGGAGCAACCTTAAGCAAATGGGAAGTTAGGGTTAAAACAAATTCATTTTAGACCCTAAAGAAAAGAGTGATTCCTTATGTGAATCAAGATTCAACAAAGGGAGTGCATGGAAAACCAATTGGGAGCCACGAGCTACAGTACTTAAGAAAAAGGTATACCACATACACTGTTAAGATTTGGGCTCACTAATGACCTACATCGATCAAAGGGAACTTAGTACAACTAAAAAAAAAAGTATCTAGTCAATAAGCTCAAGAAGTTTAGGAGCTTGTTTGAAACTCTACCCTAAGAAGTAAGTAGGGTACCTTTGTTACCAATTAGTTCAAGTAAAAGTCCTGAAATTGACAAACAGACTCCTAGGAAGTGGGTAACCAAGAAAGGAGTTGATCCCAATAAGGGGTAGCTAAATAAGTTATGATAACTAAAGCTACTAAGTGAGTTTCAAAAGCTAAATTATGAAGTATTGAGTACAGCATTTTAAGTGCCTAAGCACTTAAGAATTTGAGTACCTAAAGGTAAAGATAAAAAAAAACTTTAAATAAGTCCTCTATAAGGCCTAAAGGGTTACAATATTAGGTGACAAAGAGTGCTTACATCATGGGCATGGACTATAAGTGTGGAAAGGTATATTACATGCTCACGATAAGAAATGCATAAGTGCGAGCTGAACTAAGTATAACCTAAGAAAGTAACTATGTATTGGAAATTAAGTGAAAGTGCTAGAATTAGTCTTCATAAAAGAAACACAGACAATGAATTTTAGTAGATTACTAGTGTGAGTACATAGAAAGGCAGCACTAAAAGAGGCCAAGTGTTTTGGTTGCTTCAATAGGCTTAGGGAATCAAGAAAACTATGCCTAAGGGTCTTCAAATGACCATGAGAATTGAAAAAAAAAAAAGAGAAAGGGAAAGAGAAAAAGTTCCCTAATAGCCCAAGTGTTAAGTGCATATCTAGGTAGCCAAGGAGAAGGGCCAAAAAATTGAAAAGAAACCCTTTTTTCAAAGAAGAGCGAAGTGGCCAATGAAAATTCCAGGTAAGAAAAGATCAAAAGACATACTTAGAAATTTATAAGAATTAAGGGCCGAACTTTTGGTTAAGTGACTTGTAAGGAGTCGAAGGCTCTAGACATGTTAAGGAATTACCTAGAAAAGTCATGTAATAAAGTTGCATAATTATGGACTCTATCCAAGAACACTTAAGTGCTTAGAGGTTGTATAGGGTAAAGTGTCTATTGTAAGATTAAGGTTGTTAAGTCATGGATACCCTAAGGCCAAGCAAATGTTGGGTAGTAAGAACATCAATGGTGTCAAATAACTATTAAAGGAAGAGAAAACAAGCTGCCAAGAAGATATATACTTAAGGGCATTAAGAGGCAATAAGACCAAAGCACACCTAATAAGGCTAAGTACTTAAGCCTGGTGTAAGAAATCACAAAGATAAGTTAAACTCACTAAGACTTAAGGGTGAAGATTAATGTAAGCTAAGAAGCCTGCCAAAGCAGAGATAAATTCACAACAAATAGGGAGTATGAAAAGTACTCCTAATAATACCCCTTATAAAAGGAAAGATTATCCAAGCTAAAAAGCTCTAAGAGGCAAATTGACCTAAAATAGGCTAAGTGTTGGGTAAGAGTTATGAGAGATTACCTCACAAGTGATGTCTCTAGAAAAAAAAAAAGATTTTTTCAAAAAAAATCCTAAAGGAATCTCTTAATAAAAAAGTCAAGAGATAAAGAACAAGGGTGCCCATGGTCAAGTGTTATGGTTAAACCATGATATAAAAGAGACTGGGAAACTAAAAAAAAATGCTCAAAGATGACATCTAAGAATGATGTATAGTTAAGTTAGAATTTGGATGACCAAATTTCTAAAGGAAGGGATAATGTAACCGTGATTTGCTCTACGTTGTTAGACAATGTAATGATCATTATCCCAACCACCATACCATATGGATATTTCTTAATTTATGTGTTGGGTTGATTGTCTATTGGATTGTGGATAAGGTGATTGTTCCTACAATATGCATTTATTTTGGGCAAATGTTCCTATGATTATTCGTTTTCTTTTTCAGCATTGAAAATGTGAAAATCAGGTCCACCTGATTAACTCTAACCCAGACCCAAACTCGTTGGGTTGGGCTTGAGTTAGGTTAATTACATAATTGAGTCAGGTTCGGGTTACATCAAAGAGGAAAAAATAGCCATCATTCAAGTTAGACTTGGGTGACAAAAATGGCCCAACTTTCAATCCTACCTCATATACCTTGTTGCCAGTTTGAGAACAAAAAACAATGACCACATGGTAGGTTTTTTGAGAAAGGGTATGAAAGAGAAGGTAATGGCGAAGATCCCTACCAAGCCTTTTGAATTGTGAAGAGAACTAAAGAAGTCATCAGTTCGCAGTTTAATTGATTAGACCATTGATTCACCCACCATCCTAAATAAGAAACATGACCATTGTCCATCAGCTTAAAAAAATCATTTTGGTTCATGGCTCACCTGTTTGAATAGATTTAGGATGTTTTTGAATGATTTTGAAAAAATATCTAATGAGTTGATAGCCTAATCGTCAAAGGCACTAGTTCGTAGCCGAATGGGTTTGACTAATTGGTTTTGGTCAGGTTCTTACAACACTGGTAAAAGCTTCACAATCCATAAAAATGATTGTTCTCTCATGTTCATAAACTAGCTTTCAGCTTTGATAACCTAACTTTAACTTATGGGCTTTTTACAATTGCTCATAAACTTTATGTGATATTATACTTAAGCCCTAAGGTTTTAAAATATACATATACCTCCTACTCTTTTAGCATCATCAGTTAGCCGTTAGTTAAAGTTACAACTAGCCTCCCTAAATTTAGCCTGTTATTACAGTTACACCTAAAATTTTGGAAATCTATAATTTTTTTTTTCAAGCTATCTAGCAACAGTTTCTGAAATTTTAATTCAAACTATCTGGAAACTATGCTCAGTAATTTCAAGTTGATTGGTATTTTTGTAATAATTAATTGAAATTTAAAATATTATTTTACATGGGAAAGTATCAAAATTTCCACTAATGTTTAACTCCTGGACTAGATTGCCCACTAAATTTTTCCCTAGTACTAATATTGCTAGTAATATTACAGTTTTGAATCAGATATGCTACTAATATTACAGGTAGGGGCTTAATATGCCACCAACTATCAAAACCTAACAGTAAATTTGAAAAGATGTGGGTTTTGAAGTTTAGGGTACTAATGTAACTTTAACAAACTACAAACAGTTTATGTAATTTACCATTTTCATTTTTTTGTGCACTGATTGAGCCACCAAATCTGTCATCATTGGATCCACTATTAGGTGATCAGAAGCACATTAGAATATGATGATGAATTTGAATTTCATTTCTGGAAGATCTAGAAACAAATATGGTGGTTATCGAACAAAACAATAAAAATGATAAATTACGTAAAATTTGTAAAATTTGTTAAAAGTTACATTAGTACCATTAGATTTCAAAACCATCAATTTCTATCTTTTACCTTAGTTAGCGGCATATTCAGTCCCAAGTTGTTACATTAGTGGTATATCTGGTGTTGGACTAGAATATTAGTGGTAATACCAATACCAGAGAAAACACTAGCTAGCAGTCTAGTCTAGGAGGCAAATACTAGTGGAAAATTTAGTACTTTTCCCTATTTTGTATTTTTAAGGGGGAAGTTAATAATTTTAAATGTTTATTAACTGTAAAAAATATTTTATAGATTGAATGAATAGTTCAATAAATATTATATTTACTAGAAAATAGTTACTAGATAGTTTCAATTAAAATTTCAGACATTACTGTAGGATAGTGAAAAAAAACAAGGGCCGAAAGTGTAGATTTTGAAATCTTAGAGATATAAATTTAAATATTAGTAATTCTGACTAACGACTAACTAACAATGTGAAAAAAACAAAGGGATAAGCATATAGTTTTAAATCTTAGGGATAAGTGTAATATTACCCAAAGTTTTGGGGTAAATGTAAAAAAACCCTCTAAATTATTCAGTATTGTGTCTTTTTCAAGTTAGAACATTAATGCCAAATAGAATCATTTTATTCTTTTGTTCTCTTCAATTTATAATTGATGGTAAGGGATAGTTTGTTTACATTAACTACATTAATTGGACCACATTAATGGGCTAATCAATAGTGGTTCAAATTTAGAATATAAAAACTGGGATGGTGTTGGGCCTATTTACTAACTTATGCTATCAATTTAAAATACAGAAAACATAACAACTGAATCCAAAAATCCTTCCTAAAATGAAGGAGCAGCCATCGGTAGTTGAAGATTGCTTACCAGAGCAACATCAGACAAATAGGGCAAATATTTTCTCTGCACTTTATTAGAAATCAAGCAGTAAATATCCCCATATTCGTGCTTTATTTCCTTTGCTTTTGTTTTTTCTTCATTTTGATCATTATCCAAAATGTGAATTCTTTTCCCAATTCATGTTAAAAGGTAAAGGAGAAGAAGGGAGTCTGACTTTTGGATATTTTTGTGGTAAATCATTCAATATCAATAAATGGGTTCTTTTGGAGTAACAAGGGGAACAAATTGGCGATGAGGGATTTGATATTTTCATGGGCGTGAAGGCTAGCCAATCTCGAGCAAAGGACAACGGACTGGCTGGGCTAGTTCCCGATAAAAAATCCCAAGACCAGGGGCAGGCCCAGGTTTTTTATAAGGGAGGGGCGAAAATTTTTTGTTCTCTAAACTTAGTCCTTATAAGGGAATTCAACTAATTTTAAGGGGAGGTCAAAATACATTTACCTTTAAATTCTGAAGGGAATTACAAACATTTTACAATTTTAGGGGAGGACAGGGACTCTGCTAGCCCCCTTTTAATTCCACCCTTGTCCAAGGCCAGAGCTTGTTGTTGGAAGTGAGAATGAGGAGGGTAGGAAGCACTTGTCATGTTAAAGAGTTAGGAAAGGTTTGCAAGCTTGATGCAGTGGTCTGAGAGTGAAGAAAAACAAGTATTACCTTTTGTTTTTTTAATCAATGGCATAAGCTAGTAAATAAGCCCAACCCAGCCCTAGCTTTATATCCTAGGTTTAACTCATCTTTGACCAATCCATTAATGCGACATTAAAGTAAAATGAATAGCCCTTAACTTGGGCCAGTTGATGGGACCTAGTTCTACAAGCGAATACAATATTAGAGGCTAGTGGAATTATATGTCTAAGGAGTTTATCCTCTGACGCTCAAGTTAGTAGACTATTTGAAAGTGTTTGTTTCTAATTAGAGATGGTGCAGACTACATAATCTTGAGATATAAAGTTCTTCACTTTTTCTTGACATAGTGCATGATTTCCTTATTAAGGTGTAAGATTGTATCCCTATTTTATAGGAATTTACTTGATCTTGTGCATTAGTTGATATTGGGCCCAAAGAGATCTGGCCTTATAGTGGCATTCTTCAGCTCCTATTCGGCCTTAGAGATCCTCTGGGCTTTCATTTGGGCTTATTTAAACCAATGTTGTACCACAAATGCAATTAGTGGATAGTGACCGCTCTACTAGAGTATTTAATTTTTAAAAAAATAGTTTTGGCTTGAAATGATTTGTCAGAAAATTGTTTTTTAATGTATTGTGGTCAAGTAAATGTGTTTCAAATAACTTAAAATATAAATTAAACAAGGAATTTGTCTTAAGAACAAGATAAATTGTAATAAAAATTTCATGCCAATTTGAAAAAATATGCAAAGTAATGCATGTTTTAAATATTGTCTATGTTGCAACTTATACTTTATAACGTTATGATAGCTGTGTTCTTCTTAATTATGGAGTACTTTATTAGCAAAACTTAATAAATTGATGAGACAAAATCTCATGCAAATGTGAAAAAAATTGCAAAGTTTGGCTTTAATTACAACCTTAAATTAATATAGCATTTAAGGTCCCGTCTTCCTAATATGGATGGTAAAGAGATATGACTCTCACACCCCTCATTCGGATTTGACTCTCCTATCATATGTAATTAATGCAAAAAGTTAATGCTTTTGTTTTTCATATCACTACTTCGTAATTCTTTTTGGTTTTTAAGAATTAAAAGGATAATAGAACTGATTATTTGGATTTCTAGCAATATTTTGAAGGGAAAGTGTAGAAAAAGGAAATATTAAGGAGATATATTAGGTTCCCAATCCCACACGTTGCAGCAGAAGAGTTTCATGTTTAAAGTTTGCTTTTTAGGCTCTTTTAATGATGAATGACCAAACTCCTAATCTAGTTCATATGCCTATTACTTTTGCTCCTTTAGTCCTTAAACTCTTCCATTTGATGATTGGCTCCCTGGTTTCAATCACAATTGTAGGGATATAAAAAAAAATCAAGCCTCCCTAAACCCAACTGTCCAAACCTGAATGCGCCCTTACTCATACAGCCACGAAGATGGTACACGTTTAACTAATCATGTCCGACCATACCAGCACCCTCCCATACTAATATATTTATATTTAAAATATAATTTTATTTTAAAATAAAATTATAATGATATAAATTACCATATATTACTTTAGTTTTTTATTTTTAGTTATTATTAATTGTAAATATACACATTCTTTTTAAAAACATACATAAAAAAAATAAAAAAGTCTAAAAAATTAAACACATGTCTTAAATAAGTTGGCGGGTAGTGCTCGCTCACTCACTAGATCGGTATTACCTGAACCTGATTAATTGTACAGAGAGTTTGGGTTAGCTAAACTCAGTTCATTGATATCTCTAACAACGAATCAAATTTGGGACTCAATCATCACATGGAGGAGTTTTGGGACCAAAAGGTCAGAAATGACATACCTAAGGACTGAAATAAAAATGGGACCATAGGGAAAAAGTGAAAAAAAGGGCAATTACAATTTGGCCCCTAAGATTTACGTGAAATTACATTTTCCCCTCATCGTTTCAGAAATATACACTTTACCTCCTGCATTTTTGATACAATCCAATTTCTAACTTGTAAAATGTTAATTTAGGCTGCATGGCTTTCATATTCAAATAATTTCAATCTGTATAATATTTTTTTTACAATTAATTACCATTTAAAAAATAATGTTTTAAAAATTGAAAGAAATACAGAAAGAAGAAAGTGATAATTTAAAATATCGATTAATTGTAAAAAAATACCATATAGATTGAAATTAATGGACTATGGCTACCATAATTTCTAAATTAAGATTTTAGAAATTGTTGTCGGACTATATTAAAAAGGTGTATCAGCGTGTTTTTAGAAATCACCACAAATCAATTTCACCTAGGTCGATTGGATATCTGTTATGGTCTATGAAAGATTCTAAGATCATGAGTCGGTTATACTAAAATTACTTTATTCTAGCGCCCAAAACTAGTACCATGGGGGCTTCAATTTTATCTTTTTCCTAAATTTTTGTTTCTTTGCCTCATCAGCAATAAAAATAATATTTATGAATTTTATTTTGTTATGTTTAATTTTAATTTAATTTCAAATCATGAATCTTATCAGATCAACCGGATATGGAATCTTAGATGTCCTTGAAATCTTGTGACTTTACCAAATCCATAAAAAATTTGAAAGGAACATCTTATTCAAAGCCGTGAGTCTTTTTAGGCCAAATCAGATTCAAACAAATAATCCACCTCATGATATTATAAAAATCACCAAGAAATGATTCTTGAAAGTTTATTATGTATTTTCAACTTTAAGATGCATTTTGAGATAAAAATTAAACTATTCTGAAAAATAGTCAAAGAAGAGACAAATAAATACCCTACATTGTATCACTATCCTAATTTAATAGCTAAGTTTAAAGTATGGCCAAACAAACAAATAAACAAAGAACAATAAATAGCTTGCTGTTAGTGACCAATCTGCAAAAGAGAAAAGTGTTTGTTGTTTGGATAAATGAAATAAAAAGGCCAGAAGCTAAACTGGAGTTATGCCAAAAGTAAATTGATTGGCTGGGTGATGTCCGGAGACGTCTTCGCTGGAGGACATGGTGGTGTCTGGAGGGACTTCCTGAGGAGGAGAACGCCCGATGTGGAGGTTTCCCAGGGAGTGGTGCCTGAAAAGCCCAAAAGGAAGGGTTAGGAGGTCCCCGGGATGTTTTTCCGGGGAGGAGCCTCCGACGCCCAAGTTAGTTCACTGAGAGGTGAAGGAAAAAGAGCACTCAGGGGTTTAGTGGCCTTGCCTGCTCGTATCCTCCCAACTGACTGACCAACCCTTTGCAAGGGGCTGCTCTTTGGTATTTATAGAAGTGTCTGGCCCGTTCAGATCGTGACACGTGTTCGGCCAGATCTGCTGTGTACCTTTGGACACAGGGGACAAGTAGCTGTTTGTAGGTTCCCTCGAGCCTTGGTCCGAGACAGGTTGTGACAAGGCCTGGGCGGCGTCGGCGTGTTAGAGCGTTGTTTGAGGTGACATGGTGCGTCTGTGGGCGATGTGTCAGAGGCTCCTTAAATGCTCCTGCTGTACTCCCGATGTCCTTTGGGTGAGGCCGTTCTCTGGGACGAACACCTTTCTTCGGGAGTTATGCTCGCAGTTCGGGGCGCTGCCTAGCTCGCAGTTTCCACCTTCGGGAAATCCTCTCTTGCTTGCGGTAGCTGATTCTTCTACCCCGAAGGCTGTCCGTTTAATCCTCCGAGGGGGCTGTCTGCACCTTTTGGAGCTCTCTGGGGTACTAGGCTAGATCCCGAGTTCGAGGCACTGGAATTCGCCTAGTCCGAGGTCAGTACTAGTGCCTCTCTCGGATGGTGCCAGGCTTCCCGAGCATGCTTTTGATAGGAGGTACGTTCTAGGAGAGGCGATAGTCCTTCGGCTATCACATGCCCCCCCCAGAAGCCGAAGTAGGGACTTTGGCTTTTGTCAGCTTTCGGAGGGTACCCTTCGGGGCTTTATGCATGGTACCTGTGCCGAAGATACACCTTCTGTCCGTAGACGTAGCACAGACTGTCTCTTGGTGTCTCCGAGGTAACCTATTTTCTGTAATCTTTGTAGGTCACTGAAACGTCTCGTCTCGTGACCAGGCGTGTCAGTCTGGGGCGGCGCGCTATTCGTCAGAAAGCGTGTTCCTTATTTGGCGTGGTTGCTGACACGTGGCACGCCGTCATTGGAGAGGGTTACATCGGTTACAGCGGGCGTGTCTTTTTATGCAAAATGGGCAATTATGGCGACGATTCGCCTTCGCACAGCACTTATGACGTCGATTCGCCTACCCTTCCTCGGTCTATATATACCCTTAATCCTTCATAACCCCCTTTTGCTTTTGCTTTTGCTTTTGCTCTCGTCTGTCTCTCAACTGCCGCAGTGTTTTTCCTGCTCTCTTACGGCGGTGCTTTTTGACAGAGTGGTTTTCCGGCAATCATTTCACGACGGCGTCCTCAAATCCGGATTTTGGCAAAACGTTTGGTGGGTTTTAGCTTCCAGTTTCTTCTGTTTTTCCAAATTTTTTCTTTGAAATAGCTTTTTGCCTTTTCCCGAACTCGGTTTTTTGCCAGTCATGCCTATTCCCGAAAGCTGGGAACCCCTTCTTTCTCACCCCTGCTGCACCACTTCTGCAAAACTTAAAAAATGGAAAAAGAAGTTCTTCCTTCCTTCCTACGTCACTACGAGGTTGCCTCGTTCGGACCAATATAGCTTTTCAAACCGTAGTGACGAGGTTACTGTTTTCCGTGCCCAACTGAAGGCCGGACTTCGGTATCCTCCGCCGAAGATGGTTTGCGATTTCTGCGATTTCCATCGCATTGCCGTAAACCAACTTCCGCCGAACTCGTACTGCTATTTCAATGCTTTTCTTTGTATGTGTGGTGTCTTCGGTATAGAGCCACACTTTGTCATTTTTCTGCAGTACTACAAGCTCTTCGTGGTCCCAAAGGGTGGCTTCTATTTCATGCTACCTCGGGGGTCAGGGAGCAAAAAATACAAGTTCACCTTTGCCAACAAAGACAGCTGGCGAGGGTGGCAACAGAAATTCTTTTTTATGAAGAAGGAGGAGGCCTGGTCGCATGTCCCGACGAAGTGGGCTCAGGGAAAGCTCGTGATGGATGTCGTTGACCCGAAGATGCTGTTAACTCCCGAGTTAACACCCATTTTTGCGGACTTTGACAAGCGCATCCGAGCGGTCTCTGACTGGGATTCCGAGGTCCCACCGCGCCCCCTTTACCCCTTTCCAATTAACTGGAAGTTGATGACCGAAGAAGTACTTCGGGAGTTGAAGGTGGTAAAGGAGCACGAAACGGACCTCGAGATGCCGGCTCCTGCCATTGCTGGGAAGGACTCCTGGCTGGTAAAACTTCTTCAGAAGGACATTACTTATGCGGATTTTTTCGAAAGTAAGTCATCTCCTGGTCCCCTTGTTTTAATTTCATCTTGGACTTACGCTGATGTTTTCTCTCTTTTTCAGAGATGGGCGACGATACTGCTGCCTATTACCGATCGCTTTTCGTCGGGCAGGCCGAGAAAGGCGAACAAACAAAGAAGGCTGCCTCCCGAAGACGGAAGGCGACTGGCGGGGGGCCTCCGGCGGCCAAACGATCGAAGAAGACCGTGCCCCCTCCTATGCCGGAGATTTCCGAGGAGGTGGGCGAGGAGCCCGAGGTAACCGTTGCTGCGCCTTCGACCGAGGTCGGTGCAGATGTTGGTCCTTCAAGCCCTAATTCGGCGGCTCTTCTGGACGCTTTGGTGGAAGCCCCTTCTGCCGAAGATCGCCGCAAGAGGAAAGGGAAGGAGATTTCTTCTGAGGGGGCCCTGGATTCTGGCGACGACGTTGCCGAAGTGCCACCAGGTTTGATGCCTTAGACACTTAGTTTCTGAATTTTTTGGCAGCTACTTGTGTTTGACAATTTTTCTGCTTTTGTCGTGCAGAGGAGATTCTTCCTCCGGATTGGGTTGCCGAGCATGCCCGGAAGCGGGCCCTTCGGGATGCCCATATCCCGAAGGGGAAGATTCCGAAGGAGCCGTTTTGGTCCTTTACGGAGGACATGGACATGTACTCCGAGGACTGCCCGCTCATGGCCAAGGAGATTGCAAAGGGGGTCCTGACTGAAGCTTCTTTCAGGGCCCTTGCGGGGGCTCATCCGGATGATGACTCCCTCGCTGCGAAGCTTTCCGAGCACGCCGCCCAGGTGTGTTTCTCTCCTTGCCCCTTTTTTGTCTTTGATTTCTTCTAAGCATTTACCTTTCCTTTTTTGCCTTGTCTCATTCTTGGCTCTGTTTTTCTGCAGCTGCTGGGATATGCCGGATTCCTCAGAGTTCGGGTGGCGAGGCAGGGGATGTACCGGGCCGCCGCTTCAAAGACTATAGAACAATACCAGACCCAGTGCGCGGACCTGCTTGCTCGAAACACTCAGCTGGCCCAGACTTCGGCGTCAGAGATTGCTGCCCTTCGGGAGGAGTTTGCGAAGGAAAAAGAAGAACTTATAAAGGACTCCTCCCAGAAGATTTCCGACCTCGGCGGAAAAGTGGCGGAGCTGACTTCGGTTAATGAGGCACTTCAAAAGGAGAAGTCGGATTCTGCGGCTCTTCTGGCGAAGGCGGAGGCCGAGAAAACCGCACTTCAAGCCGAGGTCGATTCTTCGAAGAAGGGGAAGGATGAGTCGAGAAAAAAGAAGGTGAAGGCATTAAGGAAAAAGGTTGAAGACCTGGAGAAGGAGCTTAATGATCTTGGTGTCGAGAAGAGGAAATCCGACGAGATGACCAAAGTTGGTTTTCAAGACGGGTTTTGTCTCGTTCGTCATCAAGTTCTTCTGAAGTTTCCAGATCTCGACCTTTCTTTCCTGGAGGCCCTGAATATTCCTGAGGGACCTCGGTGGACTTGGTCCAAGCTCGAGCACTTGAACCTGCC
This sequence comes from Aquilaria sinensis, assembly GCA_005392925.1. Classification (NCBI taxonomy): domain Eukaryota; kingdom Viridiplantae; phylum Streptophyta; class Magnoliopsida; order Malvales; family Thymelaeaceae; genus Aquilaria; species Aquilaria sinensis. The sequence goes on along the minus strand of SMDT01001300.1, from coordinate 23,297 downwards.
TCAGACTCTTCCGGCGCGGGTGGTGGCGGAAAAGGATGCAGGGGCTAGTGGCTCTCGGGACGCCGAGAATCCCTAATTTATCTCAGGCCCCTTCTGCCTTCTTTTTCTCTTTCCTTGTACTCTTTCTTTCTTGGTAGTCCTTCTTCTTTGTAAGCCGATCTTGTCTGTCAATAAAGACTTTTTTCTTTCCTGTAAGAAATTTTGGCTAAGTCTTTTTTTGTGAGATTGTTCATTCCTTTTTGCCCCGAACGCGTTTGCTCAAGAGACTTCGGAAGATTAGATCGGTTCTCTGTGAGCCTTTGTATTTAGAAATTCTCGCAAGGTTTTACATTTCCTATTGTCCCGAACATGCTTGCTCGAGGGACTTCAGGAAATCACACCCATGCTTATTCTGGCGACCATCTTCGCGGAATTTTAGTATTTCTTTTGTTCAAGAATCTTTCTTTCAGAAGCCCGTGTAGCTAGAAAATTTTTCTAACTTTGTACAATGTAAACCCTTTCGTCAAGATTCTAAGCATAGAACTTTTTCAAGGCATCTGAATGCCAAGTGTTTTTTAATTCCACGCCTTCGGCGTCACCGAGCTTGTACACCCCTCTTCGTACTTCGGCAAGAACCAGATAAGGTCCCTCCCAATTCGCGCGAAGTACGCCGTGTGACGGCCTCCGGGGTGCGAATTCCGCCTTTCGGAGAACGAGGTCACCCTTTTTTATTCCTTTTGGCCTAGCTCGCAAGTTTATAGCGGCGGCCACTCTTTGCTGGAAAGCTTTCCTTCTTAGTTCCGCTATTTCTCTATGTTCGCCGACGAGGTCGAGCTTGGTTCTTAAGCCGAGGTCATTTCCACTTTCATCAAATACCTGCACTCGTATTGATGGTCGCACTACCTCTATTGGGATCAAGGCCTCCGTACCGAAGATGAGCGAGAAAGGAGTTTCCCCTGTAGCTCTTCGGGGCGTTGTTCGGTAGCTCCATAGCACGCTTTGGAGTTCTCCTGGCCATTTCCCTTTTGCCTCCCCCAGTCTCTTTTTCAGACCATCTTTTATGGTCCTGTTAGATACTTCCACCTGCCCATTGCTTTGGGGGTGAGCTACCGGGGCGAAGTGCATCTTTGTTCCGAGGTTGCTGATAAACTCTTGGAACTCTTTGTCTATGAACTGGGATCCGTTATCAGCCACTAGCACCCTCGGTATACCGAATCTGCATACTATGTTTTTCCATACAAACTTGTGCACTTCTCTTGCCGAGATAGTCGTCAAAGGTTCTGCCTCGACCCATTTAGAGAAATAGTCTACTGCGACTACGCAGAACTTCACGCCCCCAGGCGCTGTCGGGAGCGGCCCGATAAGGTCTATGCCCCAAACTGCGAAGGGCCAGGGATAGTTTGCCGAAGTCACCAGCTCCGAGGGTGTTCTCTGGATTTTTGCATGTCTTTGGCAATTACCACATTTCTGGACGAACCGCCTGGCGTCTTTCCTCAGGGTAGGCCAAAAGTATCCTTGGCGAAGTATCACCGCTGCCAGGGCGTCGGTTCCGATGTGCGAACCACAAGCGCCTTCGTGAACTTCTTGGAGGATTATTTCAATATCCTCTTCGCCAACACACCTCTGTAGCGGATTTGCATATCCCTGCCGATATAGCTCTTCTCCAATCAGAAAGAAACGACCGGAGCGTCTCCGCACTTTTGCTGCTTCATTGGGGTCTTCGGGGAGCGTATTGGTTTCGAGATATGTTCTTATTGGGTCTTTCCAGCTTCTTCCCGAAGTCATTATGCTCAGCACTGTAATGCTCGGCTGGCTTAGCACCTCAGTATATGCTTTTGATTTTGCCAATTCATCTGCCTCAGCGTTATGTCTGCGAGGCACGCTCTCGATTCGCACGGTGTCGAATTCTCGAATAAGCTTCGTTACTAATTCATGGTATTTTGCCAGTGTTGGATCCTTCGCCCCGTAGTCCCCTGCTGTTTGCCGAACTACTAGCTGGGAATCGCTATGGGCTTTCAAGTTTCTGACACCAATTTTTCTGGCCAGGCGCAAGCCCGCTATGAGGGCTTCATATTCAGCCACATTGTTGGTGACATTGAAGCTGAACTTAATGGCCTTCATTACTTCCAGGCCTTCGGGGCCTCTGATGATCACCCCTGCTCCTTGGTGCTCGGCGCCCGAGGCACCATCAACGTACAAGGCCCATTCTGGCTCATTTTCATCGGGACTTGGGTGGCTGTCCTCGGTAATGGGGACCTCGGCAATGAAATCTGCCAAGGCTTGAGCTTTTATGGCTTTCCGAGGTTCGTAGGTGATGTCGTGTTCGCCAAGCTCTATACACCATTTGGAGAGCCTTCCCGAATGGTCAACCTTCTTCATGACGTCCCGAAGGGGTAGGATACTTCGGACGATGATGGGGTGAGCCTGAAAATATGGTCGCAGCCTTCTTCCTGCCAGGACCAAGGCATATATAGCTTTCTGTAATAAAGGATACCTGATTTCGGCGCCGTGCAGGGACTTGGTCACATTGTAGACTGGCCACTGCTTCGGCCCTTCCTCTTTCACAAGGACTGAGCTTACTGCTTTTTCTGTGACGGTGAGGTACAACACAAGAGGTTCTCTTTCACAGGGCTGTCGCAAAGTGGGCAGGCGAGCCAAGTAGATTTTGAGTTCTTCCCAAGCTTTTTGGCAGTCCTCATTCCAAGGACGATCATCACTCCCGAGGTCATCCTCCCTTTTTGCTGCCTTAGTGAGGACTTTGAAGAATGCTCGACACCGGTCTCCATATCTGGAAATAAATCTGCTGAGGGAGGTTATTCTTCCAGCAAGTCTCTGCACATCTTTTATTGTGGCAGGAGTTCGGAATTCCAACAGAGCCTTAATTTTTTCTGGGTTAGCATCAATGCCTCTTTCTGATACCATGTACCCAAGGAACTTTCCCGAAGTTACCCCGAAGGTGCACTTCTCGGGGTTAAGGCGAATTCCGAAGGTTCTGAGCTGGTGAAAAGTCTCCCTTAGGTCTGTGACATGGTCAACAGGAAGCTTGCTTTTGACTATCATGTCATCTACGTAGGCTTCCATGTTCCTCCCTATTTGGTCGTTAAAGACCTTGCCCATCAACCTCTGGTAGGTGGCTCCTGCGTTTTTGAGCCCGAAGGGCATCCTGGTGTAACAGTACGTCCCCCCCTCGGTGATGAAGGCTGTTTTTTCTTCGTCTTCGGGGTCCATCTTTATTTGATGGTAGCCGCTGAAGGCGTCTAGGAAACTTAGGAGCCCGTATTCGGCAGTTGAATCTACCAGTTGATCTATTGGCGGGAGAGGATATGAATCTTTTGGGCAAGCATTGTTCAGGTTTCTGAAGTCGATGCACATCCGAAGTTTGTTGCTTCCTTCTTTTGTGGCGATCACCACATTGCTTAGCCATTCGGGGTACTTGACCTCCCTGATTACATCTGCCTCCAATAAACGTTGGACTTCGGTTTTGACGAAGTCATTTTTATGGGCTGAGATGCCTCGTTTCTTTTGCCGGACAGGCTTTGCTTCCGGACTTACTTTGAGGCTATGTTGTATTACGCGCGGATTTACCCCCGGCCTGTCTTTCGGCGAGTAGGCGAACAGGTCTTTATTCATTACCAGAAAGGATACAAGTTTTTTCTTATCTCCTTCGGACAAGTTTTTTCCTATTTGGGTACTTCGTCCTGGGATAAGTTCCACTTCTTCCATTTCCACCTTGCCAGAAACTTCTTTCTCGCCATTTTTTGACTTTGAAGCCCCTTCTTCTACAGCTTGTGTGAAATTGTTTGCTGGGGCTTTTCGGGCTTTGACGAACACCTTTCTTACTTCGCCCTGATCTATGAAGATTTCTGCGTCTCCTTCCTTGGTGGCGAAAGTGACAGTCAAATGTCTCACGTCAGGGCGAATGTGCAGATTTCCCTGCGTCTGCCTTCCAAGGATGGCGTTGTATGATGAGGGGACATCCATGACGATGAACCTCGCCATCGTCGAGGCAAACAACTCAGCTGCTCCTTTGACCGAAGTCCCTCTCATCATTAATGGAAGGTCGATCCACCCGAGGACGGGTAACTCGGAAGGTCCTACCCCGAAGGTCGGTGAAGTGACAGGCCTGAGATCATTGATGGATATGCCTAAGCTCGGCAGCAGTTGTGAAAATAGGACGTCAGCGTTTGATCCGTCATCAAGCAATACCCTTTTGACATCCCAGTTTCCAATTCTTGCCATGATCAGCATCCCAGTTTCCAATTCTTGCCATGATCAGGAGTGGGTCGTCGTGAGGGAAGACGACTGTGGAACCATCTTTTCGGGATACCTTCTTCGCTGGACTTTGATAGTCCATGACAGCTATTTCCCTGGCCTTCCTTTTTCTTTCCGAGGATGGGAGCCCCGTCGTGATTGTTTGTATGACTCCCGCAGGGGGTGGAGGGCGCCTCTTCGGACTTCGGTTTCTCCGCCTGTCGGAGTCGTAGTCCTCATCTTCTACCTTTCCTTCCTCCTCTTTCCTCCCCTTCGGGGAAGGCAACCGTAGGTACCGCCGAAGTTGGCCTTGTTTTATCAGCGATTCAATATACTTCTTCAGCTGGAAGCAATCCTCAGTGTCGTGGCCATGATCGCGATGAAATTGGCAGAACTTCTTCATGTTTTTTCTATTTTCAGCGGTCATGGCCCTTGGCCTCTGAACTTGTGTTCCCTGCCTCTCCAGAGTCATGAGGATGTTGGTCCTCGTGGTGTTCAGCGCTGTGAAGTTCGGGGGTTTCCTTCCTCGCATTCTCCGGGGTCGGGGTGGCTGGTCGGTCGGATAGCGTGCCTGCTGGCTGGACCCCTCGCCACGGGTGTGCTCGGGCCTGGGTCCGCCCATTCTTAGTTCTTCGGCCGTCATGTGCTGTTCGGCCCGTCGGTAGAATTCGCCCAGTGTGTCTGGAGGGTCCTTGGAGAATTCGTAGAAGAGTTGGGAATCCCTCCGAAGGCCCCTTGTCATGGCGAGGATGCGTATTTCGGGCCGAAAGTCTGGAACACTTAAAGCCTCTCTGTTGAACCTCTCGACATAGTCGCGTATAGTTTCTCCGCTTCTTTGCGCTATGTCGAACATTTGAACGGGCATCTTCGCCGTCGGGCGACTCCCGATGAACTGTTGGGTGAAGGCTGTTGATAACTCCTGGAACTTTCCGATGATTCCTGGAGCCAAGGAGTTGTACCACGCGGTTGCTGGCCCAGAGAGGGTGACCTCGAAGCACTTGCACAAGGTGGCGTCGTCCGCACCGTGCATCATCATGCTGCGTCTGTACTTCGTCAGGTGGGCCTGTGGGTCGGTCCGACCATCGTACGTCTCTAGCCGAGGTACCCTGAAGTCACCTGGCATAGCTGCCTCGACCACAGCTCGGGTGAAAGGAGACTGATCCCCACAAAAAGACTCAGACAGTCTGGCCCAAACTGGCTTGCGAGCCACCTGCCTCTCGACTCTGTCCAGCCTTGCCAATATTTTCTCCATGAGGGCGGCGGCGCTAGGTTCTTCCTCAGGTGGAGGAGATTGACGACGCCTCTTCGGAGAATGGCTTCGTCGTCGGGGAGAGGGTGACCTCGTCTCGGGCAAAGGGCTCCTTCGGCGTCGAATTTTGGGTTGGTTGGGCCCCGTTTGCCCTGGAAGGCGTGCCCCGAGGGGCATATTTTCTGTTGAAGACTCCTCACGTGGGTCTTCACTCCCCGAACTGCGGCGGACTGCTTTGGGGCTCTTTTCCCGAGGGCGTACCGGTGAAGGAGACCTTTGGGTTTGAGCTTGTTGTGGCCATCTTCTGTCTATCTGTTGTGTCATCTCAGCCACAACAGAGCGTTGGAAGTCACGGAGGAAGCTCATGGTTATGACCAGAGGACGTTCTTCCTCGGGCGTGGAAGTCCCTGGAAGAGTTTGCTCAGCAGCCGGTTGGACTTCAGGCGCGGACGGGGACTTCGGGAGTCCTTTGTCCTTAGAACGCCGAGTCTCAACGACGGCAACCTGAGGGTGGGTTCCCACAGACGGCGCCAAATGATGTCCGGAGACATCTTCGCTGGAGGACATGGTGGTTTCTGGAGGGACTTCCTGAGGAGGAGAACGCCCGGAGTGGAGGTTTCCCAGGGAGTGGTACCTGAAAAGCCCAAAAGGAAAGGTTAGGAGGTCCCCGGGATGTTTTTCCGGGGAGGAGCCTCCGACGCCCAAGTTAGTTTTCTGAGAGGTGAAGGAAAGAGAGCACTCAAGGGTTTAGTGGCCTTGCCTGTTCGTATCCTCTCAACTGACTGACCAACCCCGTTTGCAAGGGGCTGCTCTTTGGTATTTATAGAAGTGTCTGGCCCGTTCAGATCGTGACACGTGTTCGGTCAGATCTGCTGTGTACCTTTGGACACAGGGGACAAGTAGCTGTTTGTAGGCTCCCTCGAGCCTTGGTCCGAGACAGGTTGTGACAAGGCCTGGGCGGCGTCGGCGTGTCAGAGCGTCGTTTGAGGTGACATGGTGCGTCTGTGGGCGATGTGTCAGAGGCTCCTTAAATGCTCCTGCCGTACTCCCGATGTCCTTTGGGCGAGGTCGTTCTTTGGGACGAACACCCTTCTTCGGGAGTTATGCTCGCAGTTCGGGGTGCTGCCTAGCTCGCAGTTTCCGCCTTCGGGAAATCCTCTCTTGCTTGTGGTAGCTGATTTTTCTATCCCGAAGGCGATTCGTTTATTCCTCCGAAGGGCTGTCTGCACCTTTGGAGTTCTCTGGGATACTAGACTAAATCCCGAGTTCGAGGCACTGGAATTCGCCTAGTCCGAGGTCAGTGCTAGTGCCTCTCTCCGATGGTGCCAGGCCTCCCGAGCATGCTTTTGATAGGAGGTACGTTCTAGGAGAGGCGATAGTCCTTCGGCTATCACTGGGTCAGCCGAATCCTGAAACAGCGACCTCTAAACTGGCTGGCAGAGCGAACAGTGGGCGGAACGGCGGCGGGGGATGGTTTTGGGGAACGGCTGGAGTGGCGAACATGAAACGGTTCTTCTTCGGTTCAATGAGTATGGTGGCGGACGCTTGGGAAAGGTTGCGAACGGCTCGAGGCGGAGGCCTGGGGAAGTTGGTCTTGTATCATCGGCAACGGCTGGTGGTGGCGTCCGGAGGCTGGAGGTGTCCAGCAACAGAAAGGACCGCACCCAGGGGTGGCGGAGAACTAGGAAAAACCTCGGGGCTTTGTGAATCAGGGCTGTGAGACAAGGGTCCTAACTTGCAGTTTCTCCTTTTCTCAAAAAGTTTAGGGTTTTTGCCAATTTTTCACCTTTTTTTTTTTCCCTATCATTTCCTCTAAATAGTGACCCATATTTATACTAGGAGAGGTATCAAGGTGATTAATAAGATTTTGAGAGATTAAACGTCATCCAAATCAAATTTGATAAAGTTTAAATCTCTAAGGATATAATTTGGTCATACTGCTAGTCTAAGTCCAAAAAAACTCTTGAGTTGCTAATATAGCCCCAAATTCTATGGAAAACTTCAATTTGACCCAAAACTTCCAGGATTTATCAAATCAGCGCAAAACTTTATAAAAATGCCAGATTTCACCCAAAATTTCATTAACTTGTCAAATTTGCCTCAAACTCTTAGGAGTTAGCATATTTGCCCCCAAAATTTTCTATTTTTCCTAGAAATTTCTAAAAACTCATGGTTTCCACCTAAACCTTTCCCTTCTCCCTAAATTGACCCTACAAAACTTTTAGGACTCTAAATTAGTACCTAAACGAAATTAATTCTTATTTTTACCGCAGATGACCATTCTAAGTTCCTAAAAATCCACAATACAAAATGGCAACATAATCTAAATGCAGCTAATCTTACCAACTTCCTAAGCTATAAAATGACCAAAAAGACCAAATTACGCTTAAAAACAAAAATACCCACCAAACTAAATTTTGTAACCTAAAACTAAATAAAATTTAGTACTCGAACAAAATTGGGTATTAACAGTTACCCCCCTTTACATGTTTCATGGAACATGATGCATGCAAAGCCATTACCAAATTTTGTTGGCTGTGCATTTGGACAATGTGAACCTTCTTACTGCCAAAAACCCTGGAAAAAAAACATTTTTCTCCCCCTCTTCAAGGTTAAGAAACCTTGTTTATTATCTCTGTAATAAGAACCCTCATATCATTTAAGAATCCAAGCAGAAAAACTTATTTCTCATTGTCTATCAAGCCTAGGAACTCTCCTAGCCTTTTGAAATAAGAACCTTCCTATTGCTTCCGAACTTAAGAGGAAAAGTCTTTATTTTTTTCTTGAGGAGTTAAGGTGTAGGGTTTTAGGAGCCAAACAAGCGCATCAAAACTAACAGAAACTCTCCAGGATCCAAGTGAAACGGAGTAAATCGGGTGTTCGAAATTTTATACCTAGTCGGCTAGGATCTTTCACCTACATGAGCCTTTCAGATCACCATGCCTCCTCCATGTTTCAACAGATGCATTCCTCTTACTCCTATAATGGTAGCTTGCATTCTCCAAGGAAAAAGCAAGAGAAAAGTGCGGTTGGAACTTTCAGAACATTTTTTATTTTTGTCTCTTGGGAGGTTAGGGCTAGGGTTTGAAAATCCTTACTATATGATGTATATATAATGAGACTTAACTCCCAAGCCTAATGGGTTTCAAAACCCTAATCCAATTAGGTTTAATTTCGAGCTTCATTAATGGCTCAACCTTTGGGCCAATTATTAATCTGAAATTATGATGAAAGAAAAACCCAAACAATTTGGCCCATGCGCTCAAGTAATCTAATTGGTTCTATATGTACGACCTAATAGGCTCCTATCATATTGACAATGATCATAAATCACATTTATGATCATAAATAATGAGCAGTGTCTAGCAACACATCATTGCTATCTAAGTGACAAGATTGTCGGTGGTTCGACTAAACCTCGATGATCATTTTACGTATATGCCATTGTCCTTTTGTCTTAGATATCAAGACTGAACACGAGACATGGAATGTGTCATTCTTGTATAGCCCAATGTAAGGTTTCTTGATTTTCGTGTAAACTGACTAAAACTGATAACATTGATATCTTCTATCAACTCATCCGAGTATGGCCATGCATTTCCTCAGTCTCACTTAATCAAGGGGCCTGAAGATATCACTCTCGTTCTATAGTAGGGACAAATCTCATTTGGATCATACAAAATCCTCCGCATGATATGTGACATATCCAATGACCTCTTTCATATTCACTTAGTTACGAGCAAAAAAGGGAAGTATCAAAGTAAGTGACTTATATGTAAGGTGACATAGTCGTCCTCGGCCCCTACCTAAGAAGCCTACGAGAACTGGTTTCACGGTGATTGCAATTGACTAATTGTATATGTGTGCGGATTAAAACTGCATAATACTAGTTGATTAACCTAGAATATGCAAGTTGTATGTTCTTATGCTTTGACTTAAGTTGACAGAAATCATAAAACATTCACTTGGCCAAGATAAGTCCACAAAAAAAAAAAACAAAATTCCAATAGTCAAAGCACACCAAATCAACATTTATGTGAATTTACCACACATAACAACTGTTTGGTAGCATTCATACATAAAATAAACTAGTGCCCTCACTTAAGAGCAACTCTAGAGTCTAAGACTCCATTATAGACAAAGGAGGCAACTAGGAGCATGATATATACAAGCCTCAACTGAGATCTTCTGAAACTAACTCCCACCTTAGAAATGAATCCCAGTGGCGAGTCACAAAAGCTTGTTCACGTGCCGCTAGGTTCTGCGGCCAAGAAAAACACTATAGTTAGCACTGCTACTTAACCAACAATTAACCCAAGTAGACTGTAATCATAAAGATTCTCAAGCATAATATCTACAGACAAATAAACTACCGCGACAACCCTTAGCGGTTATCTAGCCCAACAACGTCAGTATCTGCAAACATAACTAAGGAGTGAGAATTCAAACATTTTCAGTAAGGGTCTTCACTTCACCTGCAAGAAAAGTTATTAAGGACTCCACATATATGAATATATGTAACCTACTATAAGCTTATACAGCCTGAGGCTAGACTTATGCGCATAAACTCAGCCCCATGGGACTTTTCCTCAACCTAGTCCTTGAACTACAAAGGATTGCCTTGTCCTTTAGCAAGCCTAGCTTGCCAACCTAACTAGTGATAAATCACCAGTTGAAACTCTTTCTTATGTTGTACATGGGCACTATGGTGGGACTATTGTAGCCTAGGCCATAAAGGTCTTATAGACTAGGTGCACTAAGGTTTCACCTTACAACCTTTGTGGCTAACTACATGACTAAGTTACCAAGGGTACTAAACCTTTCACCCAAACTAGTGATACCTAGTTGTGATCCTTTGAAAACTAATTTCTTTGCTTATGGTGGAAGTAACCATAAGACTGCATAAAATTCAAGAAAACTTCTAGGTCTCGGAGGAGTTTTGGAACACTCCGAGTACCCCCGGAATGCTTAGACCCCAAGGTACCTTAAGAACCCCCTTAGGCCTTCCCTCGACTTTTTTAGCAAAATTTGAAATTTTTAACTACCATGCCTGTGGCATCGCGTCGCCACTGTTGGTAATGTGTTGCTAGTTTTTGTGGTAACGGCGATGCGTCGCGGGTACTAGCGACGCATCGCCAATACCTGCAACAGCCCAAAAAATTCCAATTTTTGCTGCTATGAACTTTGGACACTTACTAAACATGTCAAACATGCTTGGTTAGCCTCCAAACTTCATATACATGTAAAACACATTGCATAGATCACAACCAACTATCACAAGCCAATTTATGATGCATTTAAAAATCATTCTAATAATCACAAACCTCATAGTCCACCATTAACTAACTTTGCCCATTAACTAATGCTATAGCTAGAACTCCTTGAATTCATCAAGCAAACTCATTCCAATTGCACCAATTAAGCTTGAAAACATAACTCTCTTACCTTAGCTTCACCTCACAAGCAAGAAACAAGCAACCCTTGCTCACAAATTCAAGTTCCACAAAGTTTTACCTAGTTCCAAGCAAACAAAGGCACAAAACAGATAAAAACTAACTTCTAACCAAAACCTAAGCTTCCAAGCTTCTACTAAACAAGAATCTACCGAGAACATAAGTGTTACCTCGCATAAAAAATAGGGGATGGTGAAAAACTTGGTTCTAAGCTTTAAAAACTTGAAATTATGCCTGAAACAAGCCCTTCATAGCATACATACCCTTGGTGGCTTCCATTTTCATCAAAATCTCTTGGTTTTGGGTTTGGATTGATGGAGAATTGGTAGGGTGAAGGGTGAGCTCGTGTTTAAGGATGAAAATAGCAGTCTCCCCTCCACTTTACCAATTTTATACGCCACTTCCAATAAGTCATCTAAGAATTTTAAAAGTTTCAAATAAGTCCCCTCCCTTAGGTAACCTTAGTCAAACTTGGTCGAATCTTGTTTATTTGAACTAAACTTGAGTTAAAAACTAGAAGTTAGGTTTTACAAAATTATTTTTAACACTCCAGACTTGGCCTGACTATTCGGGTTGTAAAATTACCATTTTGCCCCGAACCTCATTTAGTGCCTTAGCCTTCTTGGAACTTAGTGAACTTTGCTAAATTTACCTATTCTTGCTATGTGAACTTGAATTAAGGTTCTAAACTAAGTCTCAAACACTTTCCCTTCCTTAAACAAGCTTCTAGCTAGAAAGAGCCATAACATAAGGAACCTTGATGACCTTAGGTCAAAGGACTACATACACCATAATCACTATGAGAATCACTTATGACACTCATATAACGATCCGTGAAGTGTTCCCATGAAGGGTCCGTCCAGTATCAAGGGTCCGTCCAGTATACAAGTTCTCCAACTTGTATCAATATGTAGACTACATATCTCATATTAGTCTCCATACATGCTAGACTTTATGTATTATTGCAACCCATTCCACAATAATACTAGACTAGGGACATTTAAGAATATTATTATTCTAGGGTTATAACTATGTATAATTATATCATACAGAAACAAAACAACAAACACAATTACTAGATTAATGTCTCAATAAAATATCATGACTCAATATGAAAAATAAAATCATCTCATGACTGGCTTTTGGGCATAACATTAACATAAGGAACTTTCCTTACCTTTTTTTGTTATAAAAACATTTCTATGCAAGAGAGAAACAATTCTATCATTTATTTTACCTTTGGTAAAGAACCTTCTTATATGACGATTTAAGAGGTAAAGAACATTCTCTTTATTATCTCTAATTACCTTTAAGGTAGACAACTCTGTCTCTTTACCACCTCTAAATTTCTTTGAGGTAGAGCACCTTGATTTTTTTTACCACTTTTAATGACTTTTGAGGTAGAAAACTCTATCTCTTTATGACCCCTAAATTCTTTTAAGGTAGAGCACATTGACTCTTTACCACCTTTGATGACTTGGGGTAGACAACTCTATATTTTTATCACTTTTAAATTCATTTGAGGTAAGCGCCATGACTTTTTACCACCTTTGATGACTCTTGAGGTATAGAACTCTGTCCCTTTACCATATCTAAACTCCTATGAGGTACAATACCTTGATTCTTTACCACCTTTGATAACTCTCGAGGTAGAGAATCGGCCATTTTTTTAAAATCTTAGTTTGGCTCAAGTTACAGGAAAGAGAATTACCATCTATTTGAAACACAAGTGAGTTTCAAAAAAATGAAGATTCCACAAAATAAGTGAATCTTAAATGAAGCTTATCCTATGAAAAACCTTGAGAGTTGAAAATGTCTTGAAATACCTTGAGAATATCTCAAAATAAGTTTTGAGAAAAATGATACCTTAAGAAAAGAACCTCGCAAACATGTGTTTATGATTAGGATTGTTTTTAGAAAATGGTATGACAACCCATGAATGTCAACCCTTAAATGTGTTCCCCAATATTGAAAAAAAGCCACAATTTCTTTAGGACTGAAAACTTACTCGATTTTGATCTTAGGAACTCCTAACTGAATATCCATGTTAATGTCCTTTGGTCTTACTTTAATGAAACTCACATTAAATTGTTGCTGCCTTTGAGAATCAAAATCGAACCGTCTCCTAATAACCAAACTCATATATGCTCCATGATGCCACCAACCCTTACCTATTAAGAGATTCCTCATTGAAAATCCTTGTAGATATTCCTCAAACTTTCTTTCATAAAACCTGTCTTTAAAATTATTTTGAAAGGAATATGCATTATACATGATAGTCATGTTGCTCATGATGAATGAATCATGATTTTTGAAAAAAAAAACAAAAGTGAGAACCTCAATAAGTGAAATGCATAATTTTTATGAAAATCGTGGCAAATAAGAGATGGTTAACTTCTCATCTAGATTCGTATTTACCTCCCTTGACCTCTCTCTTAAGGTGTTTGTGATTCCTTGCTTAGGGATCATGATCCAAGAATGCCTTAATGCCCCCATTGTGTCTAAGAAATGCCTCTTTTCAAGAAGAATCTTAGGTCGTTTCCTCACTCTTGACGAACACACATTAATGAATAATGGTTTAGCTATAAAGAAAAATTTTCATCAATTTGCAGAGCTTGATAAAATAACTTACGGTCTTTGTATTTGACTAAAATGATCTATTGTTCTTTCCCTTTCTAACTAAAAAATACAAAATGCACAAGGTAAAAGGTCTAGACAAGTGTTCAAACAATAACCATTTAGATGAATGAGAATGGTATCAAGAGAGAAGTATTAGTTTGAGGAAAGTTAAGTTTGAATAGTGTGAAAGAAGGGCTTTTTTAATGCCACCAGTGAGCAGATCTGATTGCCTTGAAAAACTCAATAGCAACAACGTCAAACTTACCAAATTTTCTAATAAGTTAGACCCCATCTGTTGCCTATCAACTCTTGTAATCTGTGTGTAAACTTGCTTTGAAGGTTACAATTTATCTTCTAAACTATCGTTATAGGTTTTCAGTCTAGAACCCATAGCTCACTTTTTTTTTCTTTTTCTTTTCATTCTTTTTCTTTCATTTGCTCTAACATTTGCCTAGGCTGTGTTGAAGATTTACAGCCCAGCGAGCCTTTGTCATTTTCTTTCTTTCTTTATTTTCATCATCCATTTTGATAAATGCTAGATAACCTTCCTTGTAATGTACCTTAAGCGAGATGACTCAATGCTTACTTTTAGTCCTTTTTTATTTTGAATTTCCCTTGTTGGCTTTTGATAGAAGGGATGAACTTCTTTCCTTTTTGGAATTTCCATTGTAAAGAACTGAGAACTTTTTCTTGTGTTGCGCATTCATGGGAATTGGGATACCACCAAAGCCATTTAATATGATGACTACCTTTTTCAGAAGCTAATAAAAAACTTCTTACAATGATGTTGATAACCACTGTGGACTTCTTTTTTCGTTTGTATCATGAAAGTTGAGGTGCAATATAAAAGTTCTTTCTCACTAGATTATGTAGCATTTTTAAGATCACCACCATGAAATCTCCTTTAACTTTCATTTCTACCCACAAGTAGCATTATCAGATTTATGTTTGTTTATGGAAGAAACTATAATGGCAAGATGGGTGAAATAGATGGCATAACGGTTAAAATGGTGAAATGGATGTAAAATGTGGGTTTCTTTTGAAAGGAGGTGAAATGTATATGTTAGATCTTTTTATTGTAAAAGAAAGAATAACAGATGTCCATTCAACAAAGACTACACCCTAAATTCTAGATTAAACTACTAGGAGATTTTTACTATTAAGTTACTTTAGCAAGCTTTCAAAGATACAAGTCTACTTGAAGGATTTCTTATCATTCACGAATGTGTGTAGATCTCTTGGTTGGATCTAGCGCAAAAATTCTTCTAGAAGAAATGCTTTCCCATCCACAAAGAAAGGGACATAGAAACTTCCTTTATCCAACCATTACATGAGGTCTCCTTGAAGATTGCATTTGCCTTGCTCCATGTTGTGTGTGGACGTACCGACTTGGAATGAAAATTGTTTACCTTAAATGAAGTGATCATTTCATAGTATGAATGCATGAAATTGATGAATGATGTATGCATGCATGAATGAACTTGATTATCTACTACTATGAAACTTCAAAACCTGTTGTTTACAAAAAAGTTAAGAATGAGTATAGCTTAATATATGATTTTGATGCATGAAAAAAGTTTGCTTGAGAAAATAAAAGAACAAGAAAAGAATAGAGTTAGTAACATGTTATAATACAATTACTACAACATATGAGCTGAAATAAGAAGGGAAATTTGAACCATGAAAAAAAAAAACACAAAGAGAGGAAGTTATTGTGTGAACAAAGTAACAAAAATGGCCTAACAACAGCATGCCAGTGACAAAAAAGGTTAGCAACATTGATATAATAACATGCGATAATAAGGTAGGAATTATAATATAGAACAAGTTACAAAAATAATGAAGCAAATTAACTAAGCAATACGTGTCTTGTTATGGAAATCTCAGTGGATGGGTCAATTGCCACTATATGCATAGGTGGTTTTTTTTTTTAAAAAAAGAAAGGTCATGGGTTGGTTCTTAAATCCCTTTTACTAAGTCCAATTGAACTAGAAAGACCCAATTCCTCACCCACAAGGGGTCATGAGGAAATATTAACTTGAGTCATAGTTTTCGTGGTCCGATGGGGTGACAATAGTTATACTCAAGCAACATTACTTGCTACTCCAAACTAGAAAAAGCACTAAGAGTATTGTCTCACATGACTAACCTAACCTTGCTATTTTTGAAAAATTTTGTTAGAGTGAGCTTGGGTATTGAGCTCATTATGCATGCCATAGTGTGTGTTAGAACCCATAAAAAAATAAAATAAAAACACAGTACATCAAATCAATAAGTAAAAAACAAACAAGTAAAGAAAAAAGTAAAATTGGTGGCTAGACTCTTCCCCAATGGAGTCGCTAAGCTGTAGCAGCTTGTTTTTAGGAGTTGCTATCAATTAATTTTACCTAGGTCAATTGGATACCTATTATGGTCTACAAGAGATTTTAAGATCATGAGTCGGTTAGGCTAAAATAACCTTATTCTAATGCCCAAAAATTGGTCCCATGGGGGTTCTAATTTGATCCGTTTCCTAAATTTTTGTTCCCTTGCTTAATTGTTGATAAAAATAATTTTTATGAATTTTATTTAGTTTTGTTTAATTTTAATTTAATTTTAAACTGTAAATCTTACCAAATTGATCGGATATGGAATCCTATATGTTCTTGAAATCTCGGGAATTTACCAAATCCACCAAAAAATTTGAAAGGAATATTTTATTCAAAGTAGTGAGTCATATCAGACCAATCGGATTTGATCAAATAATCCATCTCGAGATATTATCAAATTCACCAAGAATGGATTCTTAAAAGTTTATTATGTATTTTCAACTTTAAGATGTGTTTGGATATAAAAATCAAACTATTCTAAAAAAATAAACAAAGAAGTGACAAATAAATACCCTACATTGTATCACTACGTAAATTTAATAGCTAAGTTTAATACATGGCCAAACAAACAAATAAATAAAGAACAATAAAAAGCTTATTGTCAGTGACCAATTTACGTAGTGACCTCCAACCTGGAGGGCAGAGCAAACAGCATGTGGAACGACGGTGGGGAATAGTTTTGGCAAACACCTAGAGCAGCGGGCACGGCACGGTTCTCCTTCGATTCAGCGAGTATGGCGACAGATGCATGGGAAAGGCAGCGAATGGCTTGCGGCAGATGCCTAGGAAAAGTGGTCTTATACCGTCGATGGTGGCCTTGTACAGTCGATGATTGCTGGTGGCGGCGTCTGGAGGCTGGAGGGGTTGAGCAACAGCAGGGACGGTAACCAGCGGTGGCGGCAGACTGGGGGAAAGGCTCAGGGTTTCTCGGGACAAAGGGCTGTGAGACAAGGGTCCTAAGTTACAGTTTCCTTTTTTCTCAAAGCATTTAGGGCTTTTACCAAATTTTCAGCCTTTTTCCCTTATCATTTTCTTTAAATAGTGACCCATATTTATACTAGAAGAGATATAAACATGATTAATAAGGTTTTGAGAGATTAAACCTAGTCCAAATCAAATTTGATAAAGTTTAAATCTCTAAGAATATAATCTGGCCATAATGCTAGTCCAAGTCCAGAAAAACTCTTGAGTTGCTGATGTAGCCCCATATTTTATGCAAAATTTAAAGTCAACCCAAAACTTCTAGGATTTATCAAATTTGCACAAAACTTTGTAAACATTCCAGATTTCACCCAAAATTTCATTAACTTGTCAGGTTTGCCTCAAACTCTTGGTAGTTGGCAAATTTGCCCCAAAATTTTCAATTTTATCTTGAACTTTCTAAAAACCCTCAATTTCCACCCAAACCATTCCTTTCTGCCTAAATTGACCCTATAAAACCTTTATGACTCTAAATAAGTATCTTAATTAAATTATTTCTTATTTCTACCTCGGATGACCATTCTAAATTCTTAAACATTCAGAAAATGAAATGACAACATAATCTAAATGCAACTAATCTTACCAACTTCCAAAGCTATAAAATGACAAAAAAAGATGAAATTACCCTTGAAAACAAAAATGCCCCCTAAACTAAATTTTATAACCTAAAACTAAATAAAAGTTAGTGTTTGGGTAAAATTGGTTGTCAACAAAAGGCTGGGGGCAAAGCGTATATTTTTTAAAAATGATGGAGTAAAGTGTAATTCCACCTAAATCTAAGGGGGTAAATTGTAATTATAAAAAAAGGGATGTTACTGTTCATAAGCAATAATTCACCCCACTGGTCTTCATATATAGTAGTGAATAGGCTTAATTGAAGTTATTGCTTGAAGTTTTTTCAATGGTTCTTTCTTTTTTTTCCTTTTCTTGTGTCATGTTTTTTTTTTCTATTTTATCATGAAATAAGAATATTACAAGTTGTTGGTTTGTTGAGCAGCGTACTGTACTCAATATTTGTAGCATGAAATTTCGTGTTTGTCATTTATCGCAGGAAGAGAATGGTTTAATCGCCTCCGATGCACCACATCAGCGAAAGCACATTTGATACTCTAATCAAATCCAATATTGCCATATTTGATGTCTACAACAATTTATAAGATTACTAAAACTGCCAATTGTATATAAGTATATGAAATATAATAAATATACTATAGATGAACCGTATTTTAAAACTATGCCTTAGTGTATATGAGGCTTATGGTACCCGCACGTTGTAGCGATTCAATCCGTATCAAAATTAAACATGAATATAAACAGTGATGATCATTGACGAAGAAAAATAGTTTAATAAAAATGAAAAAAGAAAAACAAGAACCGGTATAAAAAGTCATGGTAAATTTTTGGGACTGAGAGAGCAAAAAAATAAAAAAGATTCTAAGTATCAAGAGATAAACCGTAGAGGCTAAAATTTTGTTTTAGAAAAGAGAAATA
The DNA here is from genome assembly GCA_005392925.1 of Aquilaria sinensis. Classification (NCBI taxonomy): domain Eukaryota; kingdom Viridiplantae; phylum Streptophyta; class Magnoliopsida; order Malvales; family Thymelaeaceae; genus Aquilaria; species Aquilaria sinensis. The sequence continues at coordinate 4,905 of SMDT01001300.1, read as the reverse complement.
ATATGAAAATGTTAATAATATACGATAAACAGTGGAATTTCAGTAACAAAGAGTAGTAACAAAGAGTAGGGTTTAATAAGTAACAAATAAAAAACAACAAAAAATGGTCTTCAGGCTAGGAGAGTAAATATAAAGATTTTAAGAATTAAAGGCTTAATCATCAGCTTAATAAAGGAAAAAAGAAAATAAATGAAAACATTAGCTAAAATGAATCCGTTTAAATCATACCAAAAAGTAAACAACTTATAGTGAATAAAGTTCATTTTAAAAAAAATAAAAAAAAAGTTAAACGAAGTCTCTATGCTTGATTGCAAAAATAAAAAATAAAAGAAATAAATCATATTTACCAAGATCTTGCTTTAGAAGACAATAAAAAAAAATGATAAAAAAAATTAGAGACCAAAAGAATAAATGAAGAGGTTTGGTGACCTGCATATCATAGTGGACTTTTTTGTAATAAAATTTAGTAATAACAGTGTGATACAAAACACGTTACCTGCTTTGAAACAATGTATATTTTTTTCATTAATTAAAAACAATTCAATAAAAGCTTTCATCTCTTATCAACACAAAATCTAATTTTTAATGTCAGTTAAAATTTATCTATAAAAATTCACATTCAAATTTAACAATTATGGATCAAATTAATTTATTAAACTATAGAACCTGAAGTAAACAGTTAATGCCACAAAACTTAAAAGTCGATAATGATAAAAAAATGACAGAAATACAAAACTATGTTTAATATATGTTAATCAATTAACAGTCTAACCATTAACTTAATAAAGATAAAAAGAAAAGCAAGTAAAAAAACTTACTAAAGCCTAATCAACGAGAACCAAGCCAAAAGTATATAAATTATAATGATTAAAGTTTGATTTTAGAAAACAATAATAAATAAAATCAATAAAAAAATGTTAGGATCAAGACAAAAAATGGAAAAACTTTAGGTATTAAGGATTCAACAATTGACTTAATGAAGATAAAAAATGTTTTAACTAAAGAATAAACAAATTATGGTCATCAATGTCTTACTTCAGAAGATAGTGCATAAAAAACAACAAAAAAAAAGTTGGGGACCAAGAGAGCAAATAGAAGATCTAATTAAATAGTTATAAAATTCGAGGACTAAAATGTAACATGGACGTAACTCAGAGACAAAAATGAAAGAAAAAAAAAATAAAGTTAGGGATTAAAACTTCATTTTAACCGTAACAAACGTGAGACAGACTAAAACCTATAAAATTGCAACATAGGCCCTCATAAATGTGAGCGCATTGTGAAAAGAGGATAAATTTTCCTTTAAAAAAGAGTAAATTGCATCCTAAAAAAGAAAAAAAATGTCCATCTACAGTAATCATTGTTGATGAACAATGAAATCCTTTCCCTTTTTAGAATGTAGCATTGTACATATAATTAGTTATCCCTAAAAGACAAATACAAAGGAAAAATATTATTTTTATTAAGAACATATACAGACAATAATTAGAAAAAGCTAATTCGTCAACATATCTTTGGGAAATGCACGAATCTTCCATCAAACTATGCATCTTGGGTTAATTAGTTAACATCTTTAAACTAGTTCTTCGGCTAGACCAACCATTGAAGTGATGATATCGGTACAAATTAACCACCCAACTTTTGAACAGAGGTCATATAGACTATTCTCATGAGCTTTTTCTTTTTATATTCTCCTTTCACTCTTTGTTCAGCTTTCTTACATACGAAGAGCTTAAATATTTAAAGACAAAATATTTCTTAAAAAAAAAACGTATAATGGCTAAAACTAAAATATTGGTGGTTCATATGAAAAAAGCGTATTAGTCCAATGGGCTAAATGACCGAAAACAAATAGTTTATGGGCAACTTTGTGTTTGTGTTCTAGAACCGCGTACAACGGTCAGACGGATTTCCGGCCGACGGAGTTCGAATTCGAGCCCTGCCAGGAATTGCGATTCCTTGACAGCCAAGGAGTAATGCTTGTGTATATAAGAAGAGGATCCTCCCTAGTTTAATCCACCGATTATTTTCTTCTTTCAGAGCACCCAACAAAAAAAAAACCCTGACACCTACTTGCGACTTCGATTCTCAACCATGGAGTTCTACACTGTTCCCTGCTTCGGTCGGACACTCTACACCGTCGTCACTTCCGATCCCATGGTGGTCCACTCATGGATCGTCAACACTGTCTCGCGCTACAAGAGACAGAGCCAAGAACTGGTGGTCGGCCTCGACATCGAGTGGCGGCCGAATACGGAAAAGGGGTCCGACAACCCGGTGGCAACTCTTCAACTCTGTGTCGGCGTCCACTGCCTCGTCCTGCAGATCCTTCAAGCCGATGCCATCCCCACGACCCTCTTCGATTTCCTGGCCCATCCTCGCCACATCTTCGTCGGAGTCGGGGTCGCGGAAGACGCCGAGAAACTGCACAAGGACTGCAACTTGGTGGTGAATCGCGTCGTGGATCTTCGTTCTCTGGCCGCCAAAGTGTTTGGCAAGCCGAATCTGAAGTGGCTGGGACTCAAGGCACTCGCGAGCCGGGTTCTGAACCTGCAGATGGAGAAGCCCCTCCACGTAACAATGAGCGACTGGGATTGCGACCACCTCTCAAGGGAACAAATCCATTACGCTGCGATCGATGCGTTTGTCTCCTCAGAAATCGCGAGGAAGCTCCGTCCCCAATACCCAGTACTGGTGCCCTGTCTCGTTCCAGTCCACTATATCCATCCAAGGGTACCCCGTCTTGTTCAACCCGCGAACGCTTTTCCTCTGTTCGATCCATCTGTTCTGAACGCTTGCCAAGTACCTGTATTTGATTCTAGTTCTAAATAATTATTTTTTGAATCTTGACATATACGTTACTTACAATACAAGCTAATGAAACTTTCTTTTCATTATCTGATCTGTGTCACTTGATGTACTATTGATTGTGCCTTCAGAACCCTTTTAAACAAATATATCTCTCTAGGAAAATTGATTCACTTGTCAGCTGATATTAATTCCAGTGAAACACCGAGCAAGACTTTGATGTCTGTTGAAAAGAAGACAGTATTAGAGGCAGTTCTTATGTAATTAATTGGCCACAACCAATGCCCCCATTTAGAAACCTCCTAAAGTCATATTTAATTACAGTACATGTCAATTCAAATCAGTTTGTAATTATTATTAACGTCGGGAGGTATTTGAATCAAGAGGTAATTAAAGGCTGAAATTGATAAAGACGTCTTGTAATCCAAGGCAACCTAAAAATAAGTAGTTAAGAGTACACTAACCTAAATTAGTGTGAGTGGAAAGAGTTTAGACATGTATTTTGAATAAGAGATTCTAGGATTTAATTTTGATAGAACTACTAATGCTAAAAGCTACCCTTAGATAAATTTTTGAAAACTCAAATGTTATCACTAATGTTAATGTCAAATATGATCATTTTATAATTTCTTTCTCTTCAATCTATAATGCATAGCCCAACTAATGGGTAGTTTGTTTCGCGTTAACCACATTAATGGGCTGGTCAAAAGCCATTCAAATTTAGGATATAAAATTGCAGTTGATATTGAGCCTATTTACTAACTTATGTTATCAATTAAAAATATAAAAAATGCAACAATTGATGCCAAAATCCTTCTTGGAATAAAAAAAAAAAAAACAACCGTCAACAGTTGGAGATTGCTTACTAGAGTGATCTTGGACAGATTGGCCAAGGTAAAGTCGTCAACATTTATATTTTCTCTCCACTTCATTAGCAGCCAAGCATCAAATATTCCCATATTTGTGCTCTGTTTCCTCAGCTTTCACTACTAAAAAGACTTATTTTTTCAAATGGCTAATTTCCAATGCTAAGAGCCGTTGGAGATAGCAAATGCCATTTTCCAACAGCATTCGCTTTGAAAGTTTGAAGGCAGCTGTTTCCAAAGGCCTGAACGTTGGAAAATTTCTAAGGCCATTGGAAACCAATAAATTTTACAATTTTAGAAAGTAAACTAGTATTTTGAAAATATTTTATTATAAATAATAATAATAATAATAATAATAATAATAATAATAATAATAATAACAGTAATTTATTTATAATATTTTGCAATCCGAATGACATCACGGCTTTTTTTTTTCACTCCATTATTAATTGATGACATCATTGCTGACATTAATTCCATTATTGTCGGTTGAATGCATATCTTCTTCATTATTAATCTTTTTCTTCCTCTAGTAGACTAAAAGACCTTTGTTCAGAAGAGTGTCTTTACGTACCACTTGTTTGTTAGTGTGGAGTCTCACATGCCTACCAAGAGCTTTTGAAATATTTCATATATATCATATACACATATCTCATATTTGTATAAATTATATATAATAATAATAATAATAATAATAATAATAATAATAAGCATAGTGACACACACACACATCCAAGTGCCATCAGTTTACTTGGTTGTTTATGGCCATGATCGGTAGGTTCACTAAAATGGTCATTGGGCTCATCATCTTGAACAGTTCTCATCTCAGACATTGGAAAGTCTTCATTTGCAGCTTACTGAGGCAAGGTTGTCAAGATTAGGATCCTACATAGGATTGTTTTTTTTGCCACGCAAGATCTGGATCATAAGATTGGATCGTAGACCGTAAGATCCTACCAAAAGCTTAAAATTTTTTATCTAAATAATATAATTTATGTAAAAGACTAATTCTATTAAAAACTCAAGTAAAGTTTAAGTATCATAGCAATGGTACAACATAATTATTGATACAATATAAGTAAAATTCAAATTTTAATAAAGTATACATCGACATAATCAATAAAATAATCAACACAAGTATGAAAGAAATTCATAAACAGACACATTATTGACAAATAAAAAAGAATACAATGCTCATAATTTAAATATTTACTAATTGACTTCCAATAAA
>SMDT01001299.1:0-99212 GCA_005392925.1 Aquilaria sinensis | reverse complement strand
AAAGCATACCTTCTTGAAAGTGCATCCGCCACTACATTATCCTTACCTTGCTTGTATTTGATAACATATGGGAATGACTCAATAAACTCTACCCATTTAGCATGCCTCCTATTCAACTTACCTTGCCCACTAAGAAACTTAAGGGCTTGGTGATCAGTGTGAATCACAAACTCTCTTGGCCACAAATAGTGTTGCCAAGTCTCCAAAGCTCTTACCAAAGCATAGAGCTCCTTGTCATATGTGGGATAGTTCAAGCTAGCACCATTCAACTTCTCACTAAAGTATGCAATGGGGCGGCCTCCTTGCATCAATACAGCTCCAATGCCTATACCTGAAGCATCACACTCAACTTCAAAAGTATTAGCAAAGTTAGGCAAAGCTAAAAGTGGTGCATGGCATAACTTTTCTTTTAACAACCCGAAAGCATCTTCTTGAGCTTTTCCCCACTTAAATCCCACATTCTTCTTTATAACTTCAGTTAGAGGTGCAGCAATGGTAGAAAAATTCCTAACAAACCTCCTATAGAAGCTAGCTAACCCATGGAATGATCTCACCTCAGTAATGGATGTTGGCGTCGGCCATTCTTGTATGGCTCTCACCTTCTCTTGATCTACCTCAATTCCATGTGAACTCACAACAAATCCAAGGAAAACAACTTTGTCAACACAAAAAGAGCACTTCTTCAAGTTAGCATACAACTTTTGTCCTCTTAAAGTGCTTAGTACTTGTGTGAGGTGTCCAACATGCTCTTCTAAGTTCTTGCTATATACTAAGATATCATCAAAGTACACAACAACAAACCTACCAATGAAGTCACGCAAGACATGATTCATAAGTCTCATGAAAGTACTAGGAGCATTAGTTAATCCAAAAGGCATAACTAACCATTCATAAAGTCCAAACTTTGTTTTGAAAGCAGTTTTCCATTCATCCCCTTCCCTCATTCTAATTTGATGGTACCCACTTTTTAAATCAATCTTTGAAAACAAAGTAGAACCATGCAACTCATCAAGCATATCATCAAGTCTAGGAATAGGATGTCTATACTTTACAGTGATCTTGTTGACAGGCCTACAATCCATGCACATGCGCCATGAACCATCCTCCTTTGGCACCAAAAGTACAGGTACGGCACAAGGACTCAAACTTTCCCTCACAAGGCCTTTGTCCAACAACTCCTTTACTTGCTACTCAATCTCCTTAGTCTCCTCGGGATTGGTTCTATAAGCTGGCCGATTTGGAATTGGTGCTCCCGGGACTAGGTATATTTGATGCTCAATGCCTCTAATTGGAGGCAAACCTCTCAGATCTTCAGGGAAAACATCTTCAAAGTCCTGCAACAAAGACACAGCAACACTAGGAAGATGTGTTAGATATTGACAACAAGTAAAGATTCTTTGTAAATTAAAAGAAGCACTGGTCTTTGTGCTTGAATGGCTTTCCTCACATCACTCATTTTAGCAATATAGCACTCATTTTTTCCACTCAACTTCCTTTCATTCTTTTCTGTTGGGAACTCTCCACTCTTCTTCCCCTCATGGTCACTCATCTCACTTGATCTCTCATTTTGTCTCTCGGCTTTCCCCTCTTCACTCTTGCCCTCAACTTTCCCCTCATCTATTTTTCTCTCAACCTTACTTTGAAGTTTCCTTTGATCCTCCAAAACTTGTTGTGGTGAAAGTAGACTAAGTGTGACTGGCCTTCCTTCATGGACAAATGAGTACAAGTTTTTCTCTCCATTATGTGTGACTTTCTTATCAAATTGCCACGGCCTTCCAAGCAAAATGTGGCAAGCATGCATAGGAACAACATCACAAAGAATTTTATCATGGTAAGTACCAATTTTGAATTTAACTGAAACTTGCTTTACCACTTTTACCTCCCCGGCATCATTCAACCATTGAAGCCTATATGGTTGTGGGTGCTTTTGAGTTGGAAGCTTCAACTTCTCCACCATGGTTGAACTTGCTACATTGGTGCAACTTCCTCCATCAACAATGAGGCTGCACACTTGATCTTTGATTCGGCATCTAGTGTGGAATATGCACTCCCTTTGATTGGCCTCCTCCTTGGCTTGTACACTTAGAGCTCTCCTAGCAACAAAAGCAAAGTCACCTTCCTCGGGCTCAAGTGTGTTTTGCTCATCATCCTCCAAAGGTGGTGTATCCTCCATGGCATCCTCCTCCTCGGATGTGATCTCACCATCATCTTTGAGAATCATCACCTTTTTGTTAGGACAATCTCTCATGTAGTGCCCCTTGCCTCTACACTTGAAGCATTCAATCTCCCTTGACTTGGGCACATCTTTGGGTGGCACCTTGGGTTTGTCTTGTTGAGGCCGAGACATGCTTCCCTTGGTAGCCTCCATTCTTGGCTTTGGTGCCTCCTTGCTCCATGTTCCCCTCCATGTGGAACTTCCTCCTTGAGCCATCTTGGATGCCTTAGACCTCTTGATGATTCTTTCGGCCTTGGTGGCATGGTGAAGCAAATCCTCCATGTTGACATATGGCACCATCTCCACTTTGTTGGCAATCTCATGGTTAAGGCCATTGATGAATCTAGCAATGGTAGCCTCCTCATCTTCAATGATATTGGCTCGGCTTAGTGTCATCTCCAAGTCCTTATGATAGTCCTCCACACTCCTTTGGCCTTGCACAAGCCTTTGAAGTTTGAGGTGTTGATCTCTATAGTAGTAACTTGGAACAAATCTCTTTCTCATCATGGCTTTAAGAGCTCTCCATGTATTGATGGGTTCCTCCTCATTCCTTCTCCTAGAAGTGACAACCTGGTTCCACCATACAAGAGCATAATCAGTGAATTCAATAGTAGCCACTTTAACTTTCTTTTCCTCAGAATAGTGATGGCACTCAAACACCATCTCAATCTTTTGCTCCCACTCCCAATAAGCATCGGGATCATTCCTCCCTTGGAAAGGTGGAATGGTAAGTTTGATGGAGCTTAGATTGTTGTCCTCCCTTGGCTCCCCCCTCCTTGGAAGCCCATGGTCATGCCAATGCCCTTCTTCCTCCTCGGGCTCTTCTCTCCTTGGACCTCTCCTTGGTTGCAAGATGGGATTTGGTCTCCTTGGCAACCTCAAGTCAATGTCCTCAATCCTCCCAACAAGTCTATTGAGAGTTTCTTGAAGCTCTCTCATGGTTGGCTCATCATTGTTCCTCACCTCCATCCTCCTATCCTCTTGGCCCTCCATACTCCTGAAAATTCAAAGATCCTCACAAGCACTCACCTCACGTGTTTCACTCAAAAGATTAACACTCAAACACTCAATTTGTTAGTGAGATATTGCTATTCAAAGAGTTCTCAAAAGTTCTAAAAAAAGTATCCTCAAAGCACACAAGAAAACTTGAATTTTTGAAGAACTATTTTGACTCCAAAAGTGGTGGGCTAAACAAGCTTTAAAAGACTCTAAGAAGCTCTTGCAATTGATGATCACAAGAACCACAAAGAAAGCTTTTTGGCTAAAAAACAATGGGATAGGTTTTGGGGCTCAAAACTTTCAACACTTTGAGAAAACTTCTTTTTGCAAGCTCTTTTGTTCTTTCTTTTTCTTTTCTTTGTTCTTTCTTTTTGTTTTCTTTTCCTTCTTTTTTTTTATTTTTTTATTTTTTGCTTGCTGTTTTGATGCTAAAACAACTTTCTTCCTAAAGTTCCTTGCTGCCAAAGACAAAAATTCAGTTTTCTATTCGGCCAAAACAAGAAACTATTGAAACTTGCACAATTTGAAACAACTTTTTGATACCGAAACTTCCTCAACTTGGATCCTTCTTTTTTTGGTGTTTTCTTGACTCTAGGATGCTGGAAACAATGAAAACAAGAAAGATTAATAGGGCTGGACACGAAACAGAAAGATAAGAAATAATCAGGAACAAACAATTTGAAACCGAGAAAACTAGACAACACGGATTGACTTCTTTTTGTTGTTTTTGTGATTTTCGGACTTGAACAAGGATGGAATAAAAAGGACAGACCTGAAACAAGAAGAAAAAGGATTAAAACAGAGAATTAAGACATGAAATTACTGGAAAAAAATTGAAAGAAAACCGAAGATAAACAAGAACACAAGATATGTCCTTCAATGGAACTTGTGGCTCTGATACCAACTGATGCGAACCCCGATGGTATAAAGACCATGAAATGCACCCAAGATGTGATTCAAGCTCCACAAGACATCAAAAAGACTAGGTTTGAAACCCCCACCCCTAATCAACCTGTGATTAGAAACAAGAAGTATAGAACTCCAAGAACACAAGCACACTTGTGCACCAAGGCAGTCCACAAAGAACCAAAGAGAAAACCTCTCCAAAGAGCAATATTATTTTGGCATTAATCTGTGTGTTTACATCTAGAATATGTGCCTTTATATAGGCCTAAACTAGGGTAAAAATCTGGGCAAAATTCGCAGCCCAAGTCACCTAGGAAACCTAGTTACAAAGGACTCAAGAAAACCTAGTCCAATTAGGACTCCTAAACCCTTTCTAACTTGTTTTGTGTATGCAGCGCATGCCACCTATCCTAAGCGACCTGAATTAATTTCATAGCCTAAATAACATCCTAAATAATGTATCTAAACAGTAATTGAACAAAAATAAAATGCAAATACAAGATTAAACCCGAAAACCCCCAAATAGCCTTTTTCGGGTGCATTTTTGGGCACTTTAGGGCTTTCACTTGTATCTTCAGCTCCCAGCTTGAATCTTTGAGTTCCAATGACATGAATCTTCCTCTTAGATGTGCAAAAATAGGTCTAGAAAGTTAGAGCTCAAAAATCCAGCTTATGGGCACAAAATGCATCAAGAACACTTAAGGTGGCTCAAATGGTGCACTTTGAGTGGTGTCCTTGGTGTCCTTATTTTGTGACTTGTCTAAGCACTCCAGAACTGAGTACCAAGCATATCCATCCTCTCCATATGGTGTCTTGAAAGTTCCAGCAGCTCCTTGTGAAGTTTCATGTCCATTCTCCATGAAGAAACTTGAAACAAAGGCTTGTAGTGCACTTGAGAGCTCCTTAGCTTTCTTCCTTGTCATAGGTCCACTAGAAACCTTCAATGGGTCCTTGCCTTTTCCATGTGTGCTTTCCTTGATCATATCATCCGGTTTCCCAGCTGAGTGTGCCTGAAAAGCTCAAAGAAGAGGTTAGGAGGTCCCCGGTTTGCTTTTCCGGGGAGGACCCTCCGACGCCCAAGTCAATTTTCTGAGTGAAAGTGGAGGAAGAACATTAAGGGATCAAGCATCTTGCCTGTTTTGTGTTTTCTCAGAGGGAGGAAAATGCCCATCCTTTGCCAGTCCCATTTCCTAGTATTTATAGGAGTAGCTGGTCCGTTCAGATCATGACACGTGTTCGGTCGGATTTGATATGTACTTTTGGACCTAGGGGACAGGCAGCCGTTTGCAGCCTCCTTTAGCCCTGGACCCGGACAGGTTGTGTCAGGACTGGGGCGGCTGCGGCGTGTCAGTTCGCCATTCTGATGTGACGTGTAGGGCTTGTGGGCGACATGTCAGAGGCTCCTTAAATGCTCATATCGTACTCCCGAGGTCCCCTGGGCGAGGTCGCCCTTCGGTGCGTGCACCCTCTTCGGATTCTATCCGTCTTTTGGTGCGAGCACCTCCTTCGGGATCTATCCCATAGTTCTGGGAGTTCCCTTGATGAACACCTTCTTCGGGACTTATACCCATAGTCCGGTGATTCCCTTGTTCAGGTGTTTCTTGTTCGGGGAAGATCCTCTTCGGGGCTTCTGCCTTCGGGGAGATTCTTCCTTGCTTCAGAGAGATGGCTTTCTTACCTGAAGACGGTCAGTTTGGCCCCTCGGTGGAGACGGTGTTATCCTCGGAATTCCTGACGAGCTAACCGAAGTCTCGAGCTCATAGTGTTTGACTTCGCACCTTCCGAGGTCAGTAAAAAGATCCTCTCTTGGGTGACGTTAGACTCCTCGGCCAATATTCTGGCAGGGAGTTACTACCGAGGAGGCAATAGCCTTTGGCTATTAGACATACAGCCAAAAGTTGTCTAAAAGGTGTAAATAAAAGGCCAACCCATAGCCTAACTATAAAATGTGGTATAAAGATGGAATATGACCTTTGTTAAAAACTTTGAAAAAACTCTAACAAATGAGTTTTGGACATAGAATTCCTGAAAGCTATCTCAATTAGGGATGGCCAAACATAACTGGAGTTGATGACCTGACTCAACCCACCCGAGTCCAAACCTTACTTGACCTAGTTTGGCCAGAAAAGTTAATGACCTGAACACGACTGTGTCAAACCTGACCAAAACCCAAACCTGATTGAAGTGAAACCTGAGAAAACTTGAACCCAAATGACCCAAATCTAAAACACCCAAACATGAAAATGACCTGAACCTAAAATGACCTAAACCTGATATTGACCTGATATGAACCCAAAATGACCTGATGATTTCACCCGACATAACCCAATTTCAACCCAAATCAACATAAATATATGGTCGGTAGACCTTTACCCTAAATCCTGAATTTCCTCTTTTGTTGCCTACCACATGATAATCGAAGGGCTATTACACCTCAAGGCCCTGAGCTTTGATGAAATGCCACCCTCAAAAAAGATGAGCATCATCCTCGGAGAATGCGAGCACCAACCTTCGTAATAGAGGGTCCGCAGTCTTTGATCCCTGGACCTCGGTAATCCACCGTTACCCTCGGGAGTAACTGGACTGACCTTGGGAAAATGATGTGCTACCACCATCGATAAAATGGCCTGACCAACTTCGGGAAGAGTAGACTCACCACCCTCAGCAGGGTAAGGCACCCTCCGAATAAGGTCCTCTATGCTGAGGAGACTTGCGAATAATTAGAGCAACTACAGCAAAGAAGCCCTCCTATCCCGTAGAGGTCTCTTTCACCGAATGGGTCTTGTGGATACGACAAAAGTGGTTAAGGAGCCTCTGACACAGAGCCCTCGGACATGACCCTGACACACATGCCTCCCATGCCCCTGACTTCTAGCCAAAACGGCCTATGGCCAGCTGGAGGTCCCCATCCCCGAAGGTACGGACTATATCTGACCGAACACGTGTCACGATCTGACCGATCTGTGTCAAACGGACTTCTCCCTATGTTCTCCTATAAATACCTGGGAAGATGACCTTGGTAAAGATAGACAAGGGACTGAACTCTCAAGAGAACCATACTCTTTACTCTCCATTCACCTCACTTTACTTGCAAAATACTGACTTAGGTGTCGGAGGCTCCTCCCCCGGAAACACACTCCAGGGACCTCTTAACCCCTGTTCCTTTGAGCGTTTCAGGCACTTTCACGTCAGAAGTCTCTCTTTCAGGTACTCTTCACACCAGAAGTCCCTACTTCAGGCCACCATGTCATATAATGAAGATGCCCATGGACATCATTTGGTGCCGTCTGTGGGAAAACACTCTCAGGTAGCCGTCGTTGAGACTCGGCATTATAAGGATAAGGGACTCCCGAAGTCCCCATCTGTGCCGAAGAATCAGCCGACGACCGAACAACCAGCCACAGGGACATCTGTGGCTGAGGATGAACGTCCTCTAACGTCATAATGAGCTTCCTGCATGATTCCAGCACTCTGTTCTGGCTGAAATGACTCAACAGTTGGACCAAAGGTGGTCATAACCACCTTTGGGCTGAAGAGCCCCTTCTCCAACTCCCTGTCGGGAGAGAAGCCCGAAGTCCACTCATCAGAGCTCAGGGAGTAGGGACTTCCGTGATGAGTCCTCAATAGGGGACATACCTTCCCGAGTCTGATGTACTGGAGAAACAAGGTTCGAAGGGGCTAGGACTTCCCATCAGGGAAGTTCTTCACCGGAAGAGAGATCACAATCCCTCCGCCGCCGAAGTTACTCCCCAAAAAAGAGGCGTCATTCTTTGTTGACGGAGGCCTCTAGGCAGCGAGAAGAGCCTAGGACCAGCATCCTCATGGAGAAGATCCTAGAGAGGTTGGAAAAAGTAGAGAGGCAGGTCACCCGAAAGCTAGTCTAGTCAAGGTTATCAGAGACCTTTACCGGAGAAGAGTCGCCCTTCGTCCGGACAGTAATGGAAGCACCAATGCCAAGCGACTTTCGGGTCCTTCGCTTGGAAACCTACGATGGGCGTAGTGACCTTCAAGCCCACCTAACCAAGTACAGGTGTAGCATGGTGCTACATGGTGCTGAAAATGCCACCTTTTGCAAATGCTTTGAGGTCACTCTCTCTGGCCCGGCAACCGCGTGGTACAACTCCCTTGCCCCTGGAACTATAATGGATTTCTAGGAGCTATCCACGGCGTTCACACAGCAGTTCATCAGCAGTAGGTCAACGGCGAAGATGCCGGTTCAGATGTTCGACATAGCGGAAAGGAATGGAGAAACCATTTACGACTATGTCAAAAGGTCCAACCAAGATGCCCTGAGCGTGCTAGACTTTCGGCCCAAAATACGCATCCTCGCCATGATACGGGGACTTCAGTGAGACTCAAAACTCTTTTACGAGTTTTTGAAAGACCCCCAGACACCCTCGGTGAGTTCTACCGAAGGGCTGAATAGCACATGACTGCTGACGAATTAAGAATGGGAGGGCCAAAGTCTAACCACATGCACCCCGAAGGACAAAGCAGCCAACCTCGGTATCCAACTGAAGGTGGAGGAAGACCTCGGAAGCGGAGGGGGAAGAAAGCAATGGCATTGACCCCTTGAAAACCACGAGAACGAACATCCTAATGGCAATGGAAAGGCATGACACCGAGATCCAATGACCGAAGAGCATGACCTCAGAAAACAAGAAAAATATGAAGAAATTCTATCAATTCCATCGAGATCAAGGCCATGACATTGAGGACTGCTTCCAACTCAGGAAGTGCATTGTGTCCCTGATCAACCAGGGCCAACTCCGCAAGTACCTACGCATGCCCTCGCCTGGGGGAAGAAGAGAGGAGAAAATAAAGGAAGATAAGGATTATGACTCTTGCCAACGTTGAAACCGAAGTCCCAAAAAGAATCCTCCACCTCCAACTGGGGTAATCCAGACGATCACCATTGGACTACCTTCGGCAGAAAGAAAGAAGAAAGCCAGGGAGATCTCAGTGATGGAATTCGATAACCCATCGAACAAGCTTGTTCAGAAAGATGGGTCCACCGTAGTATTCCCTCATGACGAAGGACAAAGCACCTCATGACCAAAGTCTAACCACATGCACCCCGAAGGACAAAGCAGCCAACCTCGGTATCCAACTGAAGGTGGAGGAAGACCTCGGAAGCGGAGGGGGAAGAAAGTAATGGCATTGACCCCTTGAAAACCACGAGAATGAACATCCTAATGGCAATGGAAAGGCATGACACCGAGATCCAATGACCGAAGAGCATGACCTCAGAAAACAAGAAAAATATGAAGAAATTCTATCAATTCCATCGAGATCAAGGCCATGACATTGAGGACTGCTTCCAACTCAGGAAGTGCATTGTGTCCCTGATCAACCAGGGCCAACTCCGCAAGTACCTACGCATGCCCTCGCCTGGGGGAAGAAGAGAGGAGAAAATAAAGGAAGATAAGGATTATGACTCTTGCCAACGTTGAAACCGAAGTCCCAAAAAGAATCCTCCACCTCCAACTAGGGTAATCCAGACGATCACCATTGGACTACCTTCGGCAGAAAGAAAGAAGAAAGCCAGGGAGATCTCAGTGATGGAATTCGATAACCCATCGAACAAGCTTGTTCAGAAAGATGGGTCCACCGTAGTATTCCCTCATGACGACCCGCTCCTAATCATTGCAAGGATAGGGAGTTGGGATGTCAAAAGAGTACTCCTTGATGATGGTTCTGACATCGACATCTTATTCTCTCACCCACTGCCAAATTTAGGTATCTCAAAAGGTGATCTCAAGCTTGTCACCTCCCCTACCTTCGGGGTATGTCCGTCCAAACTCCCTGTCCTTGGGTGGATTGACCTACCTCTAATGCTAAGGGGAACTTCGCCACAAAACAAGGGTGAGCTCTTTGCTTCCATAATGACAAGGTTCATCGTCATAGATGTCCCTTCGTCTTACAATGCAATCCTCGGAAGGCAAGCTCAAGGAAACTTTCACATCTGACCAGATGTGAAGTACCTGACGGTCACCTTCGGCACGAATGAGGGGGACACAGAGATATTTATTGACCAAGCTGAGGCTCGAAGAAAGTACACACACAGACCTCGGCAAAAAAGGGTGCACCGATCGAAGAGCCTACAGAAGGGGAGAAAAGCGACTAAAAGAAATTGAAACTGAGAATGTAGAGCTTCTGCCAGGCTGAAGTACCCGTATGGGGAAACATTTGGCCGAAGGTGACAAACAAAAGCTTGTATCTTTCCTTTTAATGAACAAGGATCTATTTGCCTACTCGCCGAAGGACATGCCTGGGCTAGACTTTCGCATAATCCAGCATAGTCTTAAGATACGCCCTGAGGTGAAACCTATTCGCCAAAAGAAGTGAAGCCTTTCGGCACACAAGAATAACTTCGTTAAAGCCAAAATGCAAAGGTTGATGGAGGCAGACGTAATAAGGGAAGTCAAATATCCCGAATGGCTTAGTAACATGGTTATCACCACAAAAGAAAGAAGTGACAATCTCCGCATGTGCATCGACTTCCAAAATATGAACGAGGGTTGTCCTAAAGATTCGTATCCTCTACCCCAATAAACCAGTTGGTGGACTCAACCGCCAAGTATGGCCTCCTTAGCTTCCTCAACACCTTCAGCGGGTATCATCAACAGGATGGATCCCGAAGATGAGGAAAAAACTGCCTTCATCATCGAAGTTGGTACATACTGCTATATTAGAATGCCCTTCATGCTTAAGAATGTAGCAGCCACATACCAAAGGCTGATGAATAGGGTCTTCGGCTCCCAAATCGGGAGAAACATGGAAGTCTACGTCGATGATATGATAGTTAAGAGAAAATTGCCTGGTAGTCATATCATAGACTTAGAGGAAATGTTCCACTAACTACAGACATTCAGAATTCATCTCAACTCTAAAAAAAGCGTGTTCGGGGTGAATGCGGATAAGTTCCTCAGATTCATGGTGTTATAATGAGGTATTAATGCCAATCTGAAAAAGGGCATGGGCATACTGGGATTCCGAACTCCTCCCACGATGACTAAGGATGTGCAAAGACTCACAAGGAGAATTACATCCCTCAACAGATTCATCTCCAAATATGGAGATCGCTATCGACCATTCTTCACAGTCCTTACTAAGGCAGCAAAAGATGGTGGCGACCTCGGAACCGAGGTGCGCCCTTGGAACGAAGACTGGCAAAAGGCCTAGGAAGATCTTGAAGTCTACCTAACTCATCTACCAACACTTCGGCAGCCATGGGAAGGAGAACTCTTCATACTCTACCTCACCATCACCGAAAATGCGGTAAGTTCGGTCCTTGTAAATGAAGAGAGGGCAAAGAAATGACCAGTATATTATGTGAGCAAGTCTCTACATGGTGCTGAAGTCAAGTACCCCTTTCTACAAAAGGCTATTTATGCCCTGGTACTTGCAAAAAGAAGATTGCGACCCCTATTTCCAAGGGCACCCCATTATCGTCCGAAGTAACTTGCCTCTTCAGGATATCATGAAGAAGGTAGACCACTCGGGAAGGCTTTTGAAGTGGTGCATCAAGCTCGGTGGGTATGATATTACCTATGAGCCAAAGAAGGCAATAAAAGCATAGTCATTGGTAGATTTCATTGCCGAGGTACCTGTTGCCGAAGACAGTCCGCCTAACATCGAAACGGATGAACCTGAGTGGATTCTGTTTGTTGACGAGGCTCTAGTTTTGAACATCAAGGAGCTGGAGTAATTCTCAGTGGTCCCAAAGGTATGGAAGCCACGAAAGCCATCAAATTTGGGTTTAATGTCACCAACAATGTGGCAGAGTATGAAGCCCTCATAGCAGGTTTGCGCCTCGCCAGAAGAATTGGTGTGAGAAACCAAAAGGCCCACAGCGATTCTCAGCTCGTGGTCCGACAGGTGGCAAGGGACTATGGCGCGAAGGACCCAACCTTGGCAAAGTATCATGACCTCGTAACAAAGCTCATCCAAGAGTTCGATGCGGTGCAGATCAAGAACGTGCCTCACCGAAACAATACTGAAGCAGATATTTTGGCCAAAATGAAAAAGACCACCGAAGTGCTAAGCCAGCTGAGCATACCAATAATCAGCATAGCAACTTTGGAAAGAGGATGGAAAAGTCCCATGAAAAAGTACCTCACTACTTCAGAGCTTCCCCAAGACCCTCTTGAGGCAACAAAAGTGCGAAGACGTTCTGGACGATATTTCCTCAGGCTTTATACCGACAAGGGTACGCGAGGCCACTACAAAGGTGTGTAGGCGAAGAGGATGTCGAGACAGTCCTCAAAGAAGTCCACGAGGGGGCCTGTGGTTCCCACATAGGAACTAACGCTCTGCCAGGAGTACTACTCCGCCAAGGATACTTCTGGCCCACTCTGAGGAATGTCACAAGGCAATTTGTCCAGAAATGTGATAATTGCCAAAGACACGCCAACATCTAGATGTTATCCTTAGAAACTATAACTTCGGCTAACTACCCTTGCCCCTTCGTTGTGTGGGGCATTGACTTCATCGGGCCTTTCCCAACTGCACCCAGAGGAGTAAAGTTATGCGTTGTCATAGTGGATTACTTCACTAAATGGATTAAGGCAAAGCCTCTAGCAACCATATCGGCGAAGGACGTACAGAAATTTGTCTGGAAGAACATCGCATGCAGATTCGGTATACCGAGGGTAATAGTGGCCGATAATGATTCATAGTTCATTGGCAAGGGGTTCCAAGAATTCACTACCAACCTCGGGATAAAAATGCACTTTGCCCCGGTAGCTCATCCTTATAGCAACGGATAAGTAGAGGTGTCTAACAGAACCATAAAGGATGGTTTGAAAAAGAGATTGAAGGAAGAAAAAGGGAAATAGCCAAGAAAACTTCCTAGTGTGCTATGGAGCTATCGGACAACCCCCCGAAGGGCCATAGGTGAGATGCTTTTGTCACTCGTATTCGGCACGGAGGCCATTATTCCTATCGAAGTGCTTTAGCCATCTATCGGGGTATAAGTGTTCAACGAAGAAGGGAACAACCTCCGGTTGAAAACCAAGCTTGACCTAATTGACAAACACAGAGAAGTGGCTGAGCTTAGAAGAAAAGCTTTTCATCAAAGAGTAGCTATCGCAGTGAACTCGCATGTCAAGCGAAAAGGAATCAAGAAAGGGGACCTTGTCCTCCGAAAGGCTGAGTTTGAGCCCCGAAGACCATCTCACAAAGTACTTCAGGCAAACTGGGAAGGGCCTTGTTTGGTTCTTGATGAAGTTCAGCCAGGAGTCTACAATCTCGGTGATGCCGAAGGTGGTGAACTAAGAAACACATGCATTCAGATGCTTTGAAAAAATTCTACACTTAGGAATCTTTCTAAGGAAAACAGTCCCACCAAAGAATTTTAACCGAACAAGGTGCAAATTTCTACCTACGGAAGCGACACATTTTCTTCGAAGGTGCGTCAACCGAACATGGCGGATAAAAATAGGCAAAGCTTTGCCGAAAGATATTCACTAAAATCGGTGTTATGTCGAAGATGGTTGATAACAAGCGTGAAAAATATCTTCCCGAGGGACCTAAACCAGAAATGGTCAGACTAACCCTTGGAACCGAAGATCATTTAAGGAGAAACTTGTCCTAGGACTTAGCCAAATTTTGGAGGAAAGAAAAATTTCATTTATACAAGAGGAAGTTTACAAAGAAGAAGGTTACAAAGAAGAAGTTTACAAAGAAGAAGTTTACAAAGAAGAGAGCCTATTCGAGGTCCTCGACACCTAGGGGACCTCGCCATCTGGAGCTACTTCACCGCCAACCTCCTCTACCACAACCTTCGGCACCGGAGGAAGAGCAAAAGGAAGGTTGAGGTGCTTTATCTTCAACCATGTCCAGCGAGGCCCTTCGGGAATGTCCATACCCCCCAAGAAGGAGACGTTGAGGTCTGGGTGTTTGGCCAGAACTTGGTGTCAAGCAAAACAACAGCCATCTTGAAATACAACCTTGGTTGCTTGATCAGCTTTGTCCTTCACGACACCTAAGGCGTTTAGCTCGTCCCTCAACTCGGCAAGCTCCTTTTGTAGCTTCCTCGACTTCTTATTTTTCTTCTTCTTTTTCTTCAGCGCGTCGACCTCAGCTTGAAGTTCGACGTTGTCTGCAAGGGCCTTCCTGAGGAGTGCAGAGTCTTCTTCCTTCTCCTTTTGATAGGCCTCATTCACCGTGGTTAGCTCAACAACCTTTGCACCGAGGTCAGACATCTGCTTGGAGAAATCCTCAATGAGCTCCTCCTGGCTCTTCAAGAACTCCTCCTGAAGTTTGGCCATCTCCTCCTTGGCTATCTTGTTTAGCTCGACGTACTTAATGACTGAGCTGGCATGAAATTCCTTAGCCTTCTCCAAGCGCTATTCGATCTGAGATCGAATTGAAGATTGCTTTGTTGCCCAAGCTTGGAAGTATCCATTTTATGCCAAGAGCTACAAAAAGAAGGACACTTGGTGAAGTTTTACAAAGCAAAGCAAACACTTACAAAAATTTGGAGAATGGAGAAAGGATAAAGGGTCTGAAGAATACCTGGGCAGCATGTTCGGACATTCTCGCAGCGATGACCTCCTCGTTCAGGCACTCCTCTGCCAGAGATTTGAACATGGCTTGGGTAAGCACGCCCCTTGCCATTTGGGGAGCCATTTTCTGGCTGTCTTCGGAGAACAAGTTCATGTCCTCCATGAAAGACCAGAAAGGCTCCCCCGGAACCTTATCCTTTAGGATATGGGAGTCCCAAAGGGCCCGTTTTCAGGTGTGGTCCACCATCCACACCGAGGGTGCCAGTTCCTTTGCAAAATCATGCCAAAGTTCAATCAGTACATTGCCCCTAGCTATATGTCTATAAGGTCAAGAATACTAAAGATGTCTAAATTTATAAAAAAATGGCTAAGGTGCAAACCTGGTGGAACCTCGGCAATGTCATCATCGGAGTCATGGACTTCCTCAACTTTGGCAGGGACATATTTGCCCTTATTTCATCTTCATTCCTCGAGCTCTTCAGTAGAAGGGCCTCATGCCGAAGGGCACAAGATGTCCGCCGAAGTGACAGGACTCCAGGGAGTGGAGCTGACAGCCAGCTCCGATGGCAGGTTGGCGTGGAGTGACGGCTGGTCTCTGACCTCAATAACATCTTCCAGAGGAGGAGAAAAAGGTCCTTCAATTTCTTGGCCGAAGATGGCCCCCCTCCAGATGTCTTCCACCTCTTTGGGGTTGCCTTCTTCTTCTATTCCCCCTTCTCGGCTTGACCGAGGAAAAGGGACTTGTAGAAGGCAGCAGAGTGGTCGCCCATCTCTAAAAAAGGAAGAAAATATTAGCGTAAGCCCAAAGGCATACTTATAGCAAAATTTGGAAAGTGACTTACTCTCAACGAGGGCTTCGTAAATGAGCTCCTTCTGAAGGAGCATCACCAACCACGCCTTCTTCCCATCAATGGTAGGCGCTGGCATGGCGAGGTCAGTTTTTGTGCTCCTTGATCACCCCTAACTCCCGAAGAACCTTTTCGGTCATAAGGTCCCACCTAATGGGGAAGGGATACAAAGAGCATGGTGGGACCTCGGCATACTAGTTGGCG
Source organism: Aquilaria sinensis (assembly GCA_005392925.1). Taxonomy (NCBI): domain Eukaryota; kingdom Viridiplantae; phylum Streptophyta; class Magnoliopsida; order Malvales; family Thymelaeaceae; genus Aquilaria; species Aquilaria sinensis. The sequence continues at coordinate 83,529 of SMDT01001299.1, read as the reverse complement.
ACAGCTTGGATACGGCTATCAAAGTCCTCAAACCTCGCTGCTAACTCAGGAGTTAACAACTTCTTGGGATCAACAACATCCGTCTCCAGTGTCCCCCAAGCCCACCTGGTTGGCATGTGTGACCACGCCTCTGCCACCTTCAAGAAGAAGAACTTCTTTTACCACCCTCTCTAATTGTCCCTGGTGTCAAAGGTGAACATATATTTTTTGCTCCCAGATCCCCGAGGTAGCAAGAAATAGAAGCCACCCTTCTAGATCGGATAGAGCTTGTAGTACTTCATAAAGATGATGAAGTGGGGTTCGATCTTAAAAACCCCACACATGTAGAGGAAAACATTGAAGTAAGAATAGGATTTGGGAGGAAGCTGATTCATGGCTATGCCATGGAATTGGCAAAAGCCACAAATCATCTTCGGAGGAGGAAACCAAAGTCTGGCCTTCAGTTGGGCTCGGAAAGTAGTAACCTTATCCGAATCATTCATGAAGCTGAACAAGCTAGGACGGGGTAGCCTGATAACAACATAAGAAGGAAGAAAAAATTTAGTTGTCCACTTCGTTAACTTCTCCAAAGTGGTACAACTCGGATGAGACATGAGAGGAAGCCAGTTCTCGGGAGTAGTTTGGATGGACATGAGTGGAACAGGAGAAGACATGTTCAGTAAAAAGAAACGACTTCGGGAAAGAATGTCAAAGGACTTCGGGAAAAGAAAACAACTTTGGACGCTAGAAAAAATAGAAACGAAAGAAACTGAGGGACCTCGGAAAGGAAAACCCACCAGAGCTCTTGCCGAAGTCGGGATTGGTGGATGCTGTCGTAAAAGCTCACCGAAAATTGCTCCGTGACTTGCACCACCGCAGAAAAGAAAGAAAACCTTGAGAGCAAACGAGATCAGGACAGATGTAAAAGAAACCAAGTAAGAGCTATAAGAGGAAGGCGAAAAACGCGGTTGATGTAACCGACGCAACTGTCCCCCACTCACCGCGTGCCATGTGTCGTCCAATGCAGGAAATGAGGGCATGCCTTCTAACAGCACGGAGGCATAGGCAAGCTTATCTAAACTGATGTGTCTGATCAGAATACGTAATGACTCACTGACAAAGTACATAGGCCCAGATAAAGGGGATATTCACTTCGGGCTGACGGAAAAGCTTCGGGAACGTTTGAAATTCGGCCAAAAACTGGGAGAGCCACTTGAGTACCAGAGGAGCTACCTCGGTTAAAAAGAGGCACCTCATATTGTTGAAACTCCCTCCAAAGACGATAACCTTGGCTGAAAACTCAGTCATGACGATTGAGCCAGCCACCACTTTCCACGAAGACTCCCATAATTTGCTCAACTAACCAAAGATATAACTTCAGCCTTCCGAGGGGGCCATGTGATAGCCGAAGGGCTATTACACCTCAAGGCCCCTTACTTTGATGAAATGTCACCCTCGAAAAAGATGAGCATCATCCTCAGAGAATGCGAGCACCAACCTCGAGAAAATAGGGTCTGTAGTCATTGATCCCTGGACCTCAGTAATCCACAGTTACCCTCTGGAGTAACTGGACTGACCTTGGGAAAATGATGCGCTACCACCATCGGTAAAATGACCTGACCAACTTCAGGAAGGGTAGACTCACCACCCTCGGTAGGGTAAGGCACCCTCCGAAGAAGGTCCTCTATGCCGAGGAGACTTGCGAATAACTAAAGGAACCTTGGCAAAGAAGCCCTCCTATCCTGAAGAGGTCTCTTTCACCGAATGGGTCTTGTGGATACGACAGAAATGGTTAAGGAGCCTCTGACACAGAGCCCTTGCACACGCCCCTGACACTTAGGCCTCCCACGGCCTTGATTTCTGGCCAGAACGGGCTATGGCTAGCTGGAGGTCCCCATCCCCGAAGGTACGGACTATATCCGACCAAACACGTGTCACGATCTGAGCGAGCTGTATCAAACGAACTTCTCCCTATCTCCTCCTATAAATACCTGGGAAGATGACCTTGGTAAAGATAGACAAAGGACTGAACTCTCAAAAGAACCATACTCTTTACTCTCTGTTCACCTCTCTTTACTTGCCAAAATACTGACTTAAGTGTAGGAGGCTCCTCCCCCGGAAACACAATCCGGGGAACTCCTAACCCCTATTCTTTTGAGCGTTTCAGGCACTCTCATGTCGGAAGTCTCTCCTTCAGATACTCTCAACACCGGAAGTCCCTACTTTAGGCCACCATGTCATACAACAAACATGCCCACGGGCATCAGCACATTTAATAAGTTTGGTATTTGGCGGCTTCCACATTTAATAACTTCAATTTTTTTGTAACATTTGTATTTAGTAAGTTTCATATTAAAAAGCTTTCATATTTAATAAGTTCCATATTTGGGTTCTTTAAAATAAATAACTTCAGTATTTAGTAAATTTCATGATCTTGGTAGACAATTCTAAAATTATAACATTGGTCCGTAAAATTTTAAGTATAGTGTAATAAGGTGCCTAAATTTTAAAGGTTTTCATTTTAGTCATCATAAGAATTACAACATACCTCCCTAAATTTGAAATATTTGCATTTTCACCAAAATTTTTGAAATTCTATAGTTTTCTTACTAATGGGGTAATAGTGAACTGGAGTTATATTTTGTAGCAATTTCATGGAAAAAGTTAGATATCACAACAAAATTTTCAAAACATAATTAAAAATTTTTTATGTATATTTTAATTTAACATATTAATGAAAGAAAATTTTAACATAAATTAATTGCAGCAAAAATTGAATTATTTAATTTAAATTTTAACAAAAACAGAACAAAAAATTGAATTGATTAAGTGATTTCAGTATATATAATAGTAACACAAACATACCTAACTCATCAACCCGAGTTTGGACTAAAACCTGACCAAAAATTACCTAGGACTGAAATTGACCTGACCTATATTGAACCGAACACAAATAAACCTAGCCCAACCCAACCCGAACCTAAATGACCTAACCTAAACCTGACTTAGAACTGAATTCATGCTAACTCGAGTAAACCCAACCTAAATGACCTGACCCACCCAATTGCCATCCCTAATCTCGATGGTTCAAACTTAGAATTTCTAAGCAAGCTTGGAAAATTGAAGTACGTAGTCAAGCATTCAAACAAACAAGTAGATTAAAGGATCCAAAAATATGTATTTATGCCTCGAAAAAATAAATAGCCTGATGCCCAGCAGCATCTTCGTCGGGTTACATTCTGACTTCGGGAGGGACTTCCTAAGAGGGAGAACGTCTGGTGCAAAGGTTTCCCAGAGGAGCGTGCCTGAAATGCTCAGAAAAGAGGGTTAGGAGGTCCCCGGAGTGTTTTTCCGGGGATGAGCCTCCGACACCCAAGTCAAGGCCTTGAGAGGAGATAGAGGAGGAACACTAGGAGGTTAGATGTCCTTGCCTGTGTGTGTTTTTTCAGGGAGAAAGGGTCTGATCCCTTGCCAGGTCCTGTTTCCTGGTATTTATAGGAGTACCCAGCTCGTTCAGATTACGACACATGTTCGGCCGGATGTTTTCTGTACCTTCAGGCATAGGGGACAAGTAGCCGTTTATAGGCTCTTTGAGTCTTGGACTGAGACAGGTTGTGACAAGACTTGAACGGCGTCGGCACGTTAGACCGCCATTTGAGGCAGCGTGTAGCGCCTATGGGCAACATGTTAGAGGCTCCTTAAATGCTCATGCCGTACTCCCGAGGTCCTTCGGGCGAGACCGTCCTTTAGTACGGATGCCCTTCTTCGGGAATCTTGCTCGTAGTTCAGGGATTTCCCGGATTCAGGGGTTCCGCCTTTGGGGAGAGTCTTTCCTGTTTGCAATAGCTGATCTTTTATCCCTGAAGGCGATCCATTCGGTCCCTCGACGGAGCCGGCAACATCTCTGAAATTTCTGACGTTCTGGCCGAAATCATGAGTTCGAGGCGTTTGGCTTCGCTTCTTCTGAGGTCAGTGTTAGTGCCTCGTTCGGATGACGCCAAGTTTCCCGACCATGCTTTTGGCAGGAAGTGTGTGGTGAGAGAGGCGATAGCCCTTCCGCTATCACAGGCCCGTCCTCCAGAAGCCGAAGTGGAAACTTCGGCTTGTCAGCTTTCGGAGAGGGTCCTTCGGGGACATGGGCGTAATACCTGTACCGAAGATGGACCTTCTGTCCAGAGACGTAAGCTTTTCGCTCAAAGCCTGTCTTTTGGTGTCTTCGAGGTAACCTACTTCTCTCCTTTTGTAAGTCTGCACAATGTCGCATCTCGTAACCAGACGTGTCAGTCTGGAGCGGCATGCCCAGCGTTTAGGGGTGTCAGAAGGCGTGTCCCTCTTTTGGCGCGATGGCTGACGCGTGGCAGCTTGTTAGTGGCGGGGACTGCATCGGATACAGCAGGTGCGCCTTTTTACGCGGAATGAGCAGTTATGGCGACTGTTCGCCTTCGCGGAGTACTTATGATGCCGGTTCGCCTACCCCCCCTCGGCGTATATATATGCTACTTCGTCATAACCTCCTTTTGCTTCTGCTTTTGCTTCCTTCCTGCTTTCTGATTCTCTCCTGTTTTTTGCGGCGATGCTGTTGACGGAGTTTTTTCCGTCCACTTTTCGCGACGGCGACTTCAAACCCAGATTTTGGCAAAAGATTCGGTGAGTTTTGATTTTCAGAATCCTTTGATTTTAAAGCTTTCCCGAAGTCGGTTTTTTCATTCCCTGAAGTCATTTTTTCATTAAAAAATGTCTTTGCCAACTGCTGCCCCTATCCCGGAAAGTTGCCGTCCCCTTCTCGGTCACACTTGCTGTACGACCTTAGAAAAATTAGAAAGATGGATCGCAGAATTCTTTCTTCCTTCTTACGCGACCACCAGACTTCCTGGACCTCAGGAGGTCAGTTTTATGAACCGCCAAAACGAGGTTACCATTTTTCACGCCCAACTGAAGGCCGGACTTCGGTATCCTCCTTCGAGGGTGCTTTGCGACTTTCGCCAATTTCATGGCATTGCCATAAATCAACTTCCCCCGAACTCGTACAGCTACTTTAATGCCTTCTTTTGTATGTGCGGAATTTTTAAAATAGAACCCCATTTCATTCTTTTTTTGCAGTACTATAAGCTCTATATGGTCCCGAAGGGTGGCTTTTACTTTATGCTACCTCAGGGATCGGGGAGCAAAAAGTATACGTTCACCTTCGCCACTAAGGACAGCTGGCGAGGGTGGCAACAAAAGTTTTATTTCTTAAGATGGAGGAGGCCTGGTCGTACGTTCCGACCAAGTGGGCTCGGGGAAAATTGGAGATGGATGCCGTAGACCCGAGGATGCTGCTGACTCCTGAGCTGGCAACCAGATTCGAGGACTTCGACAGATGAATCCGAGGAGTCTCTGACTGGGATTCCGAGGTCCCTTCACGCTCCCTCTACCCTTTCCCCATCATGTGGAAACTGATGACCGAAGAGGTCCTTCGGGAACTAGGGGTAGTGAAGGAGCATAAGACAGACCTCGGGATGCCGGCTCCTGCCATCACCGGGAAAGACTCTTGGCTGGTAAAACTCATTCGGAAGGAGGTTACTTACAAGGCTTTTTGTGAGAGTAAGTTATCCAAAAAACTTTGTTATGGAAACCACTTAGACTCACACTGATATTTTCCTTCTTTTTCAGAGATGGGCGACGAATCTGCTGCCTACTACAAGGCGCTCTTCCTCGGTCAAATCGAGAAGGGAGAGCAGACAAAGAAGGCCATCTCCCGAAGATGAAAAACGTCTGGGGCCGGGCCATCCTCGGCAAAACGGGCGAAGAAAGACACGCCTCCTCCTCAGCCAGAAATTCCCGAGGAGGTGCGCGAAGAGCCTGACACGGCTGTTGTCCCTCCGACCGAAGTCGCTGCTGACGCCCCCCTTCGGAGTCCCACTTCCTCGGCTGCTCTTCTGGACGCCCTGGTGGAAGTCCCTTCTACTGAGGACCGCTGCAAGAGCAAAGGCAAGGAGATCTCTACCGAGGGGGTCCATGACTCTGACGACGACGTTGCCAAGGTGCCGCCAGGTTCGTTTTCTAGACAAGTCTGCAATACCTTTATCTTTTGAACTTTAAGGATTACTTGTCTTGACAAACTTCTTTTCTTTGTCGTGCAGAGGAGGTACCATCCTTGGGATGGATGGTCGAGCACGCCCGGAAATGGGCCCTTCGGGATTCCCATATCTCGAAGGGGAAAATCCTGAGGGAGCCTTTCTGGTCGTTTACGGAGGACATGAACTTGTACTCCGGTGACTGCCAGCAAATGGCCAACCAAATTTCGAAGGGGATCCTCACTGAGGCCTCCTTCAAGGCCATTTCTGAGGCTTGCCCAGACGATGAGTCCCTTGTTGCGAGGGTTTCTGAGCACGCTGCCCAGGTATACATTACGCCTTTGTTTTTTCCTTTTGATTTTTTCTAAGTACTTGGCTCATTTTTCTCTTTTCTGACTTTGTTCTTACTTCTTTGCAGCTGTTGGGGTACACCGGCCTCCTCAGAGTTCGGGCAGTGAAGCAAGGGGCCTTCTGATTCTCGGCCTTAGATTGCATGGAAAAATCTAAGGCCATGTGCTCTGACTTGGTTGCGAAGAACAGGGAGATGGCTCTGGCTACGAAGAAGGAGGTTGCTGCCGTTCAGGAGGAGTTTTTGAAGGAAAAAGAAGAACTTTTGAAGGACTCCTCCCAGAAGATTTCTAACCTCGGCTCCAAGGTGGCGGAGCTGACTTCGGCAAACGAAGCCTATCAAAAGGAGAAGTCAGAGTCGGAGGCTCTCCTAGCGAAGGCGCTTGCTGAGAAGGCCGAGCTCCAGGCCAAGGTCGAGTCTTTGGAGAAGGAGCTGAAGAAAAAGAAGACGAAGGCACTGAAGAAGGAGATCGTAGATCTGGAGAAGGAACTTGACGCATTAGGGGCCGAGAAGGATAAAGCCGACGAAATGACAAAGGTCTGTTTTCAAGACGGCTTTTGTCTTGCTCGGCATCAAGTCCTTCAGAGGTTCCCAAATCTGGACCTCTCTTTTTTGGAGGCCCTAAACATCCCCGAGGGTCCTCGGTTGTCTTGGTCCAAGATCGAGCACCTCAAACTGCCCTTCTCTCTTCCGGCGTCGAAGGTGGTGGACAATGACGCAGGAGCTGGCGGTTCCCGGGATCCCGAGATTCCTTAAGCTGTTTTAGGGTCTTTTGCCTTCTTTTTCTCCTTTTTTGTACTTCTTCTTTTAGAGAGCCTCCTTCTTTGTAAGCAGATCCTTTATTTATAAAGACTCTTTCTTTCTTTTGAAAAAATTTGGCTAAGTCTTTTGCAAGTTTTTTTCATTGTCCCGAACACGTTCGCTCAAGAGGCTTCGGAAAATCATACCTACGTCGATCACCCTCGCGAAATTCTAACTTGTAAAATTCATGTTTAAGAATTTAGGCTAAGTCTTTTGTACTTATAAATTTTTTCTAACTTGTACAATACAACTTTTCCTCCAAAATCCTAAGCATAGAATTTTTTCAAGGCATCCGAGTGCCATGTATTTTTTAATTCTATGCCTTCGGAGTCGCCTAGCTTGTAAACACCTTTTCGTACTTCGGCCAGTACCAGGTAAGGACCTTCCCAATTTGCGCGAAGTACCTCGTGGGATGGCCTCCGAGGTCCAAATTCAGCGTTTCGGAGAACGAGGTCTCCTTCCTTTATTCCCTTTGGCCTGGCTCGCAAATTTATAGCCGCAGCCACTCTTTGCTGAAAAGATTTTCTTCTCAGCTCGGCTATTTCTCTGTTTTCGCCGATGAGGTCAAGCTTGGTTCTCAAGCTGAGTTCATTTCCCCTTTCATCAAAGACTTACACTCGCACCGATGGCTGTACTACCTCGATTGGGATGATAGCCTCCGTACCGAAAACAAGTGAAAAAGGTGTCTCCCCTGTGGCACTTCGGGGTGTTGTTCGGTAGCTCCATAACATACTTGGAAGCTCTCCTGGCCATTTCCCTTTTGCTTCCCCCAGCCTCCTTTTCAGACCATCTTTTATGGTCCTGTTAGATACTTCTACTTGCCCATTGCTTTGGGGGTGAGCTACTGGGGCGAAGTGCATCTTTATTCCGAGGTTGTTGATAAATTCTTGGAATCCTTTGTTTATAAACTGGGACCCATTGTCGGCTACTAGTACCTTCGGTATGCCAAATCTGCATACATTGTTCTTCCATACGAACTTCTGTACATCTTTTGCCGAGATAGTCACCAACGGTTCTGCCTCGACCCATTTAGAGAAAATAGTCTACTGCGACTACGCAGAACTTTACGCCTCCAAGCGCTGTCGGGAGTGGCCTGATGAGGTCTATGCCCCAAACTGCGAAGGGCCAGGGGTAGTCAGCCGAAGTTACCAATTTTGAGGGTGTTCTTTGGATATTCAAGTGTCTTTGGCAATTACCACACTTCTGGACGAACTGCCTAGCGTCCTTTCTTAGGGTAGGCCAAAAGTATACTTGGCGAAGGATCACTGCTGCTAGAGCGTCAGTTCCAATGTGCAAACCACAAGCACCTTCGTGAACTTCTTCGAGGGTCATTTCAGTATCCTCTTCGCCAACACACCTCTGCAGTGGATTTGCATACCCCTGTTGATATAACTTTTCTCCAATCAGGAAGAAATGACCAGAGCGTCTTCGCACTTTTGCTGCTTCGCTGGGGTCTTCGGGGAGCGCACTGGTTGCGAGATATCTTTTTATCAGATCATTCCAGCCTTTTTCCGAAGTTACTATACTCAGCACTGCGATGCTCGGGTGGTTTAGCACCTCGGTGCATGTTTTCAATTTTGCCAAGCAATCTGCCTCGGCATTATCCCGACGAGGCACATTTTCGATTCGTACGGCGTCGAACTCTCGGACAAGCTTTGCTACCAGTTCATGGTATTTTGCCAAGGTTGGGTCCTTCGCCCCATAGTCCCCTGCTGTTTGCCGAACTACCGGCTGGGAATCGCTGTGGGCTTTCAAGTTTCTTACACCAATTTTTCTGGCTAGTCGTAACCCTGCTATGAGAGCTTCGTACTCAGCCATATTGTTGGTGACGTTAAAGCTGAACTTGATGGCCTTCATTACTTCTAGACCTTCGGGACCTCTGATAATTACCCCAGCTCCCTGGTGTTCCGACCCGGAGGCTCCGTCTACATACAAAGTCCATTCTGGCTCACCTTCGCCAGGATCCGAATGGCTATCCTCGGTGATGGGTACTTCGGCAATGAAGTCCGCCAGGGCTTGAGCTTTTATGGCTTTCCGAGGTTCATAGGTAATGTCGTGTTCGCCAAGCTCTATGCACCATTCGGAAAGCTTTCCCGAGTGATCAACTTTCTTCATAACGTCCCGTAGAGGTAGACTACTTCGGACAATAATAGGCTGAGCCTGGAAATATGGTCGTAGCCTTTTTCCTGCCAGTACCAAGGCATATATAGCTTTTTGTAGCAATGGATACCTGACTTCGGCACCGTGCAGGGACTTGCTTACATAATAAACTGGCCATTGCTTTGGCCCTTCCTCTTTCACAAGGACCGAGCTCACTGCTTTTTCTGTGACGGCGAGGTATAATACAAGGGGCTCTCCCTCGCGAGGTTGTCACAGAGTGGGCAGACGGGTTAAGTAGATTTTGAGTTCTTCCCAGGCCTTTTGGCAATCCTCATTCTAAGGATGATCATCTCTTCCGAGGTTGCCCTCCTTTTTTGCCACCTTAGTGAGGACCTTAAAGAATGCTCGACACCGGTCTCCATACCTGGAAATAAACCTGCTAAGAGAGGTTATCCTTCCGGCGAGTCTCTGCACGTCTTTTCTTGTGACCGGAGTTCGAAACTCGAGCAAAGCCTTAATTTTTTCTGGGTTAGCATCAATGCCTCTTTTTGATACCATGTATCCAAGAAACTTTCTCGAGGTTACTTCGAAGATACACTTTTCGGGGTTAAGGCGGATCCCGAAGACTCTGAGCTGCTGGAAAGTTTCCTTTAGATCTACGACGTGATCGTTAGACAGTTTGCTCTTGACTATCATATCATCGACATAAACTTCCATGTTCCTCCCCATTTGGTCATTAAAGACCTTGCTCATCAACCTATGGTACGTAGCTCCTGCAATTTTGAGCCCAAAAGGCATTCTGATGTAACAATATGTCCCACCTTCGATGATGAATGCGGTCTTCTCCTCGTCTTCAGGGTCCATCCTTATTTGATGATACCCACTGAAGGTGTCTAGGAAACTTAGGAGCCCGTATTCGGCAGTTGAGTCTACCAATCGGTCTATTGGTTGGAGAGGGTATGGATCTTTTGGGCAAGCATCGTTCAAGTTTCTGAAGTCGATGCACAATCGGAGCTTACTGCTCCCTTCTTTTGTGGCAATAACCACATTGCTTAACCATTTGGGGTACTTGACCTCCCTGATTACACCAGCGTTCAATAAGCGCTGGACTTCGGTTTTGACAAAGTTATTTTTATGGACTGAGATGCCCCGTTTCTTTTGCCGGACAGGTTTTGCTTCCGGACTTACTTTAAGGCTATGCTGTATTACGTGAGGGTCTACCCCCGGCATATCTTTCGGTGAGTAGGCAAACAAGTCTTTATTCATCAGTAGAAAGGATTCAAGTTTTTTCTTGTCACCTTCGGCCAAGTTTTTTCCTATTCTGGTACTTCGGCCTGGGACGAGTTCTACTTCCTCCATTTCTACCTTTGCGGAATCTTCTGCCCCGCCCTTTTTCGGTTTTCCACCGGGCAAAGCGTCTGCCTCTACAGTTTGTTCGAAGTTGTTTGCTGGAGCTTTTCGTGCCTTGACGAACACTTTCCTTACTTCACCCTTATCAATGAAAATTTCTGCGTCTTCATCCTTGGTGGCGAAAGTGACAGTTAAGTATCTTACATCAGGGTGAATATGCAGATTTCCCTGTGTTTGTTTTCCAAGGATGGCATTGTATGATGAAGGAACATCCATGACAATAAACCTTGTCATTGTGGAGGCAAATAATTCAGCTGTCCTATCTATCAAAGTCCCTTTCACCATTAGAGGAAGATCAATCCATCCGAGGACGGGCAGTTCAGATGGTCCTACCTCGAAAGTAGGTGAAGTGACGGGTTTGAGATCACTGTTGGATATGCCCAAGTTCGGTAGCAAATGTGAAAAGAGGACGTCAGCGTTTGATCCATCGTCAAGCAACACTCTCTTGACGTCCCAGTTTCCTATCCTCACCATGACCAGAAGTGGATCTTCATGGGGAAAGATGACAGTGGTACCATCCTTGCGGGCCAGCTTCTTCGTCGGACTCTGATATTCCATTACTGATATTTCTCTGGCCTTCCTCTTTCTTTCCGAGGGTGGAAGTCCTGTCGTAATTGTTTGTATTATTCCCACCGGAGGTGGAGGACGCCTCTTCGGACTTCGGTTCCTCTGTCTGTCGGAATCGTAGTCCTCGTCATCCGGCTTTCCTTCTTCCTCCATCCTCCCTTTCGGGGAAGGCACTCGCAGATATCACCGAAGTTGGCCTTGTTTTATCAATTGGAAGCAGTCTTCGGTGTCGTGGCCGTGGTTGCGATGAAATTGGCAGAACTTCTTCATGTTCTTTTTGTTATCAGCGGTCATGGCCCTTGGTCGCTGAACCTGGGTCCCCTGTCTATCCATCGTCATGAGGATGTTGGTCCTTGTGGCGTTCAGGGGTGTAAAGGTTGGAAGTTTCCTTCCTCTGTTTCTCCGAAGTCGTCCTGCCTGGTCGGTTGGATACCGTATTTGCTGGCTGGACCCTTCGGCGCGGGTGTGATCGGACTTCGGTCCACAAATCCTCAGTTCTTCGGCTGTCATGTGCTGCTCAGCCCTTCGGTAGAATTCGCCAATTGTGTCCGGAGGGTCCTTGGAGAATTCCTAGAATAGTTGTGAGTCCCTCCGAAGGCCCCGTGTCATAGCGAGGATGCGTATTTCGGGGCAAAAGTCTGGGACACTTAAGGCTTCTCTGTTAAACCTTTCGACATAGTCACGAATGGTCTCTCCATTCTTCTGTGCTATGTCGAACATCTGGACAGGTATCTTCGCCGTTGGCCGACTTCCAATGAATTGCTGTGTAAAGGCCATAGATAACTCCTAGAATTCCCTGATGGTTCCTGGAGCCAACGAATTGTACCACGCTGTTGCTGGTCCTGTGAGGGTCACCTCAAAGCATTTGCACAAGGTAGCATCATCAGCACCGTGCATCATCATGCTGCGTTTGTACTTGGTTAGATGAGCCTGTGGATCAGTTCAGCCATCATAAGTTTCCAGCCGAGGGACCCAGAAGTCACCTGGCATGGCTACCTCAACCACTGCTCGGGTGAACAGCAACTCATCCCCACAGAAAGTTTCAGACAGCCTAGCCCAGACTGGCTTGCGAGCTACCTGTTTTTCTACTCTCTCCAACCTTGCCAATATCTTCTCCATAAGGAGTGTAGCACTAGGCTCTTCCTCCTGGTGCTTGTAGGCTTCTGGGAAGGGAGACTGGCGGCGCCTCGTCGGGGAGTGACTTTGGCGCCGAGGAGATGGGGACTTCGCCTCAAGTTATGAGCTCCTTTGGCGTGGAATTTTAGGTAGCTTGGACCCCGTTTGTCCCGTAGGTCGGGCCCCGAGTGGCATATTTTCCGTCGAGGACTCCTCTTGTGGATCCCCGTTTCCCGAACTGCGATAGGTCGGTTTAGGGCTTTTTTCCCGAGGACGCGCTGGCGAGGGAGGCCTTTGGACCTGAGTTGGTTGTGGCCACCTTCGGTCTATTTGCTGTGTCATCTCAGCCACAACAGAGCGCTGAAAGTTGCGCAAAAAACTCATAGTTATGACTAGTGGACGCTCTTTCTCAGGCGAGGAAGTCCCTGGAAGGGTTTGCTCGATAGCCAGTTGAGCCTCAGGTGCGGACGAGGACTTAGGAAGTCCCTTGTCCTTTGAACGATGAGTTTCAATGACGGTGACCTGAGAGTGAGTTCCCACAGACGGCACCAAATGATGCCCAGCAGCATCTTCATCGGGTGACATTATGACTTCGGGAGGGACTTCCTGAGAGGGAGAACGTCTGGTGCAAAGGTTTCCCAAAGGAGCATGCCTGAAATGCTCAGAAAAGAGGGTTAGGAGGTCCCTGGAGTGTTTTTCCGGGGAGGAGCCTCTGACGCCCAAGTCAGGGTCCTGAGAGGAGATAGAGGAGGAACACTAGGAGGTTAGATGGCCTTGCTTGTGTGTGTTTTTTCAGGGAGAGAGGGTCCGATCCCTTGCCAGGTCTTGTTTCCTGGTATTTATAGGAGTGCCCAGATCATTCAGATTACGACACGTGTTCGGCCGGATGTTTTCTGTACCTTCGGGCATAGGGGACAAGTAGCCATTTATAGGCTCTTTGAGTCTTGGACTGAGACAGGTTGTGACAAGACTTGAACGATGTCGGTGCGTCAGACCGCCGTTTCAGGCGGCATGTAACGCCTATGGGCAACATGTCAGAGGCTCCTTAAATGCTCATGTCGTACTCCCGAGGTCCTTCGGGCAAGATCGTCCTTTGGTACAGATGCCCTTCTTCGGGAATCATGCCCGTAGTTCGGGGATTTACCAGATTCGGGGGTTCCGCCTTCGAGGAGAGTCTTTCCTGTCTACAATAGCTGGTCTTTTATCCCCGAAGGTGATCCGTTTGGTCCCCCGAGGGAGTCGGTAACATTTCTGAAATTTCTGACGTTTTGGCCGAAATTGTGAGTTTGAGGCGTTTGGCTTCACTTCTTCCGAGGTCAGTGTTAGCGCCTCCTTCGGATGGCGCCAGGTTTCCCAACCACACTTTTGGCAGGAAGTGTGTGGTGAGAGAGGCGATAGCCCTTCGGCTATCATAGCCCATTATGACTTCGGGAGGGACTTCCTGTGAGGGAAGACGTCTGGAGCAAAGGTTTCCCAGAGGAGTGTGCCTGAAATGCTCAAAAGAAAGGAGGCCAGGAGGTCCCCGAAGTGTTTTTCCGGGGAGGAGCCTCCGATGCCCAAGTCAGTGTTCCGAGGGGAGATAAAAGAAGAGCACTGAGAGGCTAGGTGGTCTTGCCTGTTCGTGTTTTCTAAGGGAGGGGGGTCGGGATCCTTTGCCAGGGCTTGTTTCCTGGTATTTATAGTGGTGCCCAGCCCATTCAAATCACGACACGTGTTCGGTCGGATGCGATCTGTACTTCCGGGCGTAGGGGATAGGTAGCCTTTTGTAGGCTCCTTGGGTTTGGGACCGAGACAGGTCGTGACAACACTTGGAAGGCGTCGGTGCGTCAGACCGCTCTTCGAGGTGGTGCGTAGCGCATGTGGACAACATGTCAGAGGCTCCTTAAATGCCCATGCCGTACTCCCGAGGTTCTCTGGCGAGGTCGTCCTTCGGTACGAACGCCCTTCTTCAGGAATTACGCCTGTAGTTCGGGGAGTTCCCTGGTTCGGGGGTTCCGCCTTCGGGGAGATTCTCTCCTGCTTGAAATAGCTGGTTCTTCATCTCCGAAGGCAATTCGTTTGGTCTCCCGAGGGAGCCGGTAGCATCCTTGGGATTCCTGACATTCTAACCAAAGTCTTGAGTTCGGGGTATTTCACTTCGCTCCTTCCGAGATCCGTGATATCGCCTCTTTCGGGTAACGCCAAGTTTCCTGACCATGCTATTGGCAGGATGTATGTACTGAGAGAGGCGATAGCCCTTCGGCTATCACATGCCCCCCCTTCGGAAGGCCGAAGTGAAAACTTTGGTTTGTAGGCTTTCTGAGGGCGCCCTTCGAGGGTCTTGGGTGTAATACCTGTGCCGAAGATGTACCTTTTTGTCCAAAGACATAGGCTGTTTGACTATAGCCTGTCTTTTGGTGTCTTCTAGGTAACCCACTTCTTTCCTTTTGCAAGTCTGCGCAACATCGTGTCTCATAACCAAGCGTGTCAGTCTGGAGCGGCGTGCCCAGGGTTTAGGGGTGTCAGAAGGCGTGTCCCTTGTTTGGTGCGATGGCTGACACATGGCACACTATCATTGGAGGGGACTGCATCGGTTACGGCAGGCACGCCTTTTTTTAGACGCAGGGAGCAGTTATGGCGATTGTTCACCTTCATGGAGTACTTATGACGCCGATTCGCCTATCCGCCTTCGGCCTATATATAGCCTGTTCTGTCATAAGTTCCTTTTTGTTCTGCTTTTGCTCCTCCCCTACTCACAACTGTTTTTGCATTTTTTGCGGCGGTGCTTTTTCTCAGGTGATTTCTGGCCACCTTTTATGACGGTGACTCCAAACCCATATTTTGGCAAAGCATTTGGTGGGTTTTGACTCTCAAAATCCTTTGATTTTCTGTGTTCTTTTGCTTTTCTGAAAGCTTTCCCGAAGTCATTTTTTCATCCCCCGAAGTCTTTTTTTCTTTGAAAATGTCTTCGCCAACTCCTCTTATGTCTATTTCCCCCATCCTAGAGAGCTGGCTTCCTCTTCTCAATCATACTTACTGTACGACTTCAGAAAAATTAGAAAGATGGGCCAAAAATTTTTTTCTTCCTTCTTACGCCACCACCAGACTTCCTGGCCCTCAGGTGGTCGGTTTTATGAACCGCCGAAATGAGGTTACCATTTTTCGCACCCAACTGAAGGCCGGACTTCGGTTTCCTCCCTCGAGGGTGATTTGCGACTTTTGCCAATTTCATGGCATTACCATAAATCAACTTCCCCCGAACTCGTACTGCTATTTTAACGCCTTCCTTTGCATGTGCGGCATTCTCAAAATAGAAAACCATTTCATTCTTTTTATGCAGTATTATAAGCTCTACGTGGTCCCAAAGGGTGGCTTTTACTTCATGTTGCCTCGGGGATCAGGGAGCAAAAAGTATATGTTCACCTTCGCCACTAAGGACAGTTGGCAAGGGTGGTAAGAAAAATTCTTTTTTCTGAAGATGGAGGAGGCCTGGTCGTACGTTCCAACCAAGTGGGCTTCGAGAAGGTTGGAGACGGATGTTGTAGACCCAAGAGGCTGCTGACTCTTGAGTTGGCGGCCAGGTTCATTTTTTGGACAAGCTACAGTGTCTTTATTTTTTGAACTTTGAAAATTGCTTGCCTTAACAAGTTTCTTGTCTTGCCATGCAGAGGAGGTACCGTCTTCGGGGTGGGTGGCGGGCACGCCCGGAAATGGGCCCTTCGGGATTCCCATATCCCGAAGGGAAAAATCCCGAGGGAGCATTTCTGGTCGTTTACGGAGGACATGAACTTGTACTCCGGCGACTGCCAGCAAATGGCCAACCAGATTTTTAGGGGGATCCTTATCGTGCCCTCTTTTAAGGCTATTTCCGAGGCTTGTTCGGACGAAGAGTCCTTTACTGCAAAAGTTTCCAAGCACGCTGCCCAGGTATACTTCGCGCCTTGTTTTCCTTTTGATTTCTTCTAAGTGTTTGGCTCGTTTTTTGCCTTACTAACTTTGTTCTTGCTTTGCAGCTATTGGGGTACACCGGCCTCCTTAGGGTTCTCGCAGCGAAGCGAACGGCGTTCCGAGCCTGGGCCTTAGACTATTTGGAGAAATCCAAGGTCATGTGCTCCGACTTGGTCGCAAAGAATTTGGAAATGGATCAAGCTGCAAAGAAGGAGGTTGCTGCCGTTCGGGAATAGTTGTTGAAGGAAAAGGAGGAACTTTTGAAGGACTCCTCCCAAAAGATTTCTGACCTCAGTTCCAAGGTGGCGGAGTTGACTTCGGAAAACGAGGCATATCAGAAGGAGAAGTCAAAGTCTGAGGCTTTCCTGGCGAAGGTGCTTGCTGAGAAGGCCGCGCTCCAGGCCAAGGACGAGTCTTTAAAGAATGAGCCAAAGAAGAAGAAGACAAAGGCACTGAAAAAGGAGATCACTGATCTAGAGAAAGAGCTTGAGGACTTAGCCGTTGCGAAGGAGAAGGCCGACCAAGTGACCAAGGTCGGTTTTCAAGACGGCTTTTGCCTCGCTCGTCATCAAGTTCTGCAGAGGTTCCCCGGTCTGGACCTTTCCTTTTTGGCGGCCCTGAACATCCCTGAGGGGCCTCGGTGGTCTTGGTCAAAATTTGAGCACCTCAACTTGCCCTTTCCTCTTCCGGTGCCGAAGGCAGTGGACAAGCACGCAGGAGCTGGTGGCTCTCGAGACTCCGAGGTCCCTTAGTCTCTTTTAGGGTCCTTTGCCTTCTTTTTCTCCTTTTTTGTACTCCTTCTTTTGGCGAGCTTCCTTCTTTGTACTTATATCCATCTTCGTTAATAAAGACTCCTTTTCTCATGGATTTTTGGCTAAGTCTTTTGTGCAAAATCTTTTATTTCCCATTGTCCCGAACACATTCGCTTAAGAGACTTCGGAAGATCATAGCTGGACTTATCACGTCAATTAGCCTTGGAATCATCCTCGGGAAATTCTCTTAAGTGAATTTCCAATCTTCAGAGAAGGTTGATAATTTTTGTAAATAAGCTTTCTTTCTGATGCCTTCAGCATCTTCGTCTTGCGGCATGGTGAATTCCGAGGGAGCTTCCGAGGAGGGAGAACGTCTGATGGAGAGGTTCCCCAGGTGGGAAAGTACCTGAAAGGCTCCAAAAAAGGGGTTAGGAGGTCCCCGGGGTGACTTTCCGGGGAGTGGCCTCCGACGCCCAAGTCAGTCTCCTGAGAAGGTTAAAGGGGACAGTTAGGAAGTTTTGCGGTCTTGCCTGTTTGTGTGTTTTCAGGAGAGAGGAGTCCAATCCCTTGCCAGGACATGTTCCCATGTATTTATAAGGAAGCCTGGCCCGTTTAGATCATGACACGTGTTCGGTCAGATCTTTTCTGTACCTTCGGACGTAGGGGACAAGTAGCCAGTGGCAGGCTCCTTGAGCTTTGAACCGAGTCAAGTCGTGACAAGACCCAGACGGCTTTGGCGCGTTAGGCCGCCATTTCAGGCAGCATATGGGCGACCTGTCAGAGGCTCCTTAAATGCTCATTAAATGCTCATGCCGTACTCCCGAGGTCCTTTGGGCGAGATCATCTTTTGGTACGGACGCCTTTCTTCGGGAATCACGTTGGTGGCTCGGGGAGTTCTCTAGCTCGGGAGTCCCGCCTTCGGGGAGAATCTCTCCTTCTTTCGGTAGCTGGTTCTTTTCTTCCGAAGGCGATATGTTTGGTTCCCCGAGAGAGTCAGCGACATATTTAGATAACCTAGCGTTTCAGCCGAAGTGCTTACTTCGTCATGCTCGATTTTTCTTCTGCCGAGGTCTGTGGCAATGCTTGTTTCCGAGCTACGTCAGGCTCCCCGGACAAAACTTCGGGGAAATTCATACTTGGGGAGGTGATAGCCTTTTGGCTATCACTTTCGGCGATGACTGTTCTGGTGAAAAGAAGCTTCTGTACTTAGAAAAAGTTTTCTAAGAAACTTTTGTACTTAGAAATTTTTCTAACTTGTACAATTTTCCCACCAAAATCCTAAGCATAGAATTTTTTGAAGGCATCCGAATGCCATGTATTTTTTAATTCTACGCCTTCGGCATCGCCGAGCTTGTAAAAGCCTTTTCGCACTTCGGCAAGTACCAGATAAGGACCTTCCCAATTTGCACGAAGTACTCCGTGAGATGGCCTTCTGGGTCAAAATTCAGCCTTTCGAAGAATGAGGCCTCTTTTCCTTATTCCCTTCGGCCTGGCGCGCAAGTTTATAGCCGCGGCCACTCTTTGCTGAAAAGCTTTTTTTCTCAGCTCGGCTATTTCTCTGTGTTCGCTGACAAGGTCCAGCTTGGCTCTCAGGCCGAGGTCATTTCCCCTTTCATCAAACACTTGTACTCACACCGATGGTTGTACTACCTCAATTGGGATGATGGCCTCTGTACCGAAAACAAGTGAGAAAGGTGTTTCCCCTGTGACTCTTCGGGGTGTTGTTCGGTAGCTCCATAACACACTTGGGAGCTCTCCTGGCCATTTCCCTTTTGCTTCCCCCAACCTCTTTTTCAGACCATCTTTTATGGTCCTATTAGATACTTCTACTTGCCCATTGCTTTGGGGGTGAGCTACTAGAGCGAAGTGCATCCTTATTCCAAGGTTGTTGATAAATTCATGGAACCTCTTGTCTGTAAATTGGGTCCCATTATCGGCTACTAGCACCCTCGGTATGCCAAATCTGCACACAATGTTCTTCCATACAAACGTCTGCACATCTTTTGCCGAGACAGTCACCAAGGGTTCTACCTCAACCCATTTGGAGAAATAATCTACTGCGACCACGCAGAACCTCATGCCTCCAGGCATTGTCGGAAGTGGCCAAACGAGGTCTATGCCCCAAACTGGGAAGGGCCAGGGATAGTCAGCCGAAGTTACCAATTCTGAGGGTGCCCTTTGGATACTCGTGTATCTTTGGCAATTCCCACATTTCTGGACGATCTGCCTAGCGTCTTTTCTTAGGGTAGGCCAAAAGTATCCTTGGCGAAGTATCACTGCTGCCAGGGCGTCGGTTCCAATGTGCGAACCACAAGTGCCTTCGTGAACTTCTTCGAGGATCATTTCAGTATCCCCTTCGCCAACACACCTCTATAGTGGATTTGCATACCCCTGCCGATATAATTCTTCTCCGATTAGGCAGAAACGACCGGAACGTCTTCGCACTTTTGCCGCTTTACTGGGGTCTTCGGGGAGCTCACTAGTTGCGAGATATCTTTTTATCGGATCTTTCCAGCCTTTTTCCCGAGGTTACTATGCTCAGCACTGCGATGCTCGGGTGGTTTAGCACCTCGGTGCATGTTTTTGACTTTGCCAAGTAATCTGCCTCGGCATTATCTCGACGAGGCACATTTTTTATTCGTACGGTGTCAAATTCTCGGATAAGTTTTGCTACCAGTTCATGGTATTTTGCCAAGGTTGGGTCCTTCACCTCATAGTCCCTTGCTATTTGTCGAACTACCAGCTGGGAATCGCTGTGAGCTTTCAAGTTTCTTACACCAATTTTTCTGGCCAGGCACAACCCTGCTATGAGGGCTTCGTATTCAGCCATATTGTTGGTGACGTTAAAGCCGAACTTGATGGCCTTCATTACTTCTAGACCTTCGGGGCCTCTGATAATTACCCCAGCTCCCTGGTGTTCAGACCCTGAGGCTACGTCTACATACAAAGTCCATTCTGGGTCACCTTCGTTAGGATCCGAATGGCTGTCCTCGGTGATGGGTACTTCGGCAATGAAGTCTGCCAGAGCTTGCGCTTTTATGGCTTTCCGAGGTTCATAAGTAATGTCGTACTCGCCCAGCTCTATACACCATTTGGAAAGCCTTCCCGAATGATCAACTTTCCTCATGACGTCCCGTAGAGGTAGACTACTTCGGACGATGATTGGGTGAGCCTGAAAGAATGGTCGTAGTCTTCTTCCTGCCAGTACCGGGGCATATATAGCTTTTCGTAGCAAGGGATATCTGACTTCGGCGCCGTGCAGGGACTTCCTTACATAATAAACTGGCCATTGCTTCAGCCTCTCCTCTTTCACAAGAACCGAGCTTATTGCTTTTTCTGTGACTGCGAGGTATAACACAAGGGACTCTCCCTCGTGAAGTTGCCGAAGAGTAGGCAGACGAGCCACATAGGCTTTGAGTTCTTCCCAAGCCTTTTGGCAGTCCTTATTCCAGGGATGATCATCACATCCGAGATCGCGCTCCTTATTTGCTGCCTTAGTGAGGACTTTGAAGAATGCTCGACACCGGTCTCCATACCTAGAAATGAACCTGCTAAGAGAGGTTATCCTTCTGGTGAGTCTTTGCACGTCTTTTACTGTTACGGGAGTTCGGAATTCAAGTAGAGCCTTAACTTTTTCTGGGTTGGCATCAACGCCTCTTTTTGATACCATGTACCCAAGAAACTTTCCTGAGGTTACGTCGAAGATGCATTTTTCGGGATTGAGGAGAATTCCGAAGGTTCTGAGCTGGTGCAAAGTCTCCTTCAGATCTGCACCATGGTCGCAAAGTAGCTTGCTCTTGACTATCATGTCATCAACGTAAACTTCCATGTTCCTTCCTATTTGGTCCTTAAAGACCTTGCTCATCAACCTCTGGTAGGCAGCTCCCGCATTTTTGAGCCCGAAGGGCATTCTAATGTAACAATACGTTCCACCCTCGGTAATGAAGGCGGTTTTCTCCACGTCTTCGGGGTCCATCCTTATTTGATGATACCCACTGAAGGCGTCTAGGAAACTTAGGAGCCCATATTCGGTAGTTGAGTCTACCAACTGGTCTATTGGTGGGAGAGGGTATGAATCTTTTGGGCAAGCATCGTTCAAGTTTCTGAAGTTGATGCACATTCGTAGCTTACTACTCCCTTCTTTTGTGGCAATAACCACGTTGCTCAACCATTCGGGGTACTTGACTTCCCTGATTACTTCTGCGTCTAATAAGCGTTGGACTTCGGTTTTGACGAAGTTATTTTTATGGACTGAGATGCCCCGCTTCTTTTGCCGGACAGGTTTTGCTTCCGGTCTTACATTAAGGCTATGCTGTATTATGCGAGGGTCTACCCCCAGCATATCTTTCGGCGAGTAGGCAAACAGGTCTTTATTCATCAATAGAAAGGATACAAGTTTTTTCTTGTCACCTTTGGCCAAGTTTTTCCCTATTCGGGTATTTTGGCCCGGGACAATTTCTACTTCTTCTATTTCTACCTTCGCGGGATCTTCTGCCTCTCCCTCTTTTGGTCTTCCATTTGACAAAACCTCTGCCTCCATAGTTTGTGCAAGGTTGGTTATTGGGGCCTTTCGCGCTTTGACGAACACTTTCCTTACTTTGCCTTGATCAATAAAGATTTCCGCGTCTCCGTCCTTGGTGGCGAAAGTGGTGGTTAAGTACTTTACATCCGAGCGAATGTGTAGATTTCCTTGTGTTTGCCTTCCAAGGATGGCGTTATATGACGAAGGAACATCCATGAGAATGAGCCTTGTCATTGTGGAGGCAAATAATTCGTCTGTCCCGTTTACCGAACTTCCTCTCATCATCAGGGGGAGGTCGATCCATCCGAGGACAGGCAGTTCGAACGGCCCTACCCCGAAAGTAGGCGAAGTGACGGGCTTGAGGTCGGTGTTCGATATTCCCAAGCTCGGCAGCACATGCGAGAACAGGACGTCGGCGTTTGATCCATCGTCAAGTAATTCCCTTTTGACTTCCCAATTTCCTATTCTCGCCATGACCAACAGTGGATCGTCATGGGGAAAGATGATGGTGGAACCATCCTTTCAGGTCAGTTTCTTCGACGAATTTTGATATTCCATCATTGATATTTCTCTGGCTTTCCTCTTTCTTTTCGAGGATGGTAGTCCCGTCGTGATTGTTTGTATCACTCCCGCCGGGGGCGGGAGATGCCTCTTTGGACTTCGGTTCCTCCGTCTGTCGGAGTCGTACTCCTCGTCATCAGCCTTTCCTTCCTCCTCCTTTCTTCCCTTTAAGGAAGGCATTCATAGATAATGTCGGAGTTGGCCTTGTTTTATTAGCGACTCAATATACTTTTTCAATTGGAAGCAATCTTCAGTGTCGTGCCCGTGGTCGCGATGAAACTGGCAGAACTTTTTCATATTCTTCTTGTTGTCAGTGGTCATAGCCCTTGGCCATTGAATCTGGGTCCCCTACCTCTCCATTGTCATGAGGATATTGGTTCTTGTAGTGTTCATGGGTGTGAAGTTCGGAGGAGGTTTCCTTCCCCTAAACCTCCGAGGTCGCCTTGCCTGTTCAGCCGAGTACTTTGTTTGCTCGCCGGACCCTTCGGCAAGGGTGTGATCAATCTTTGGTCCACCCATTCTCAGCTCTTTGGCTGTCATGTGCTGCTCGGCCCTTCGGTAGAATTCGCCAAGCGTGTCCAGGGGATCCTTGGAGAACTCGTAGAACAGCTGTGAGTCCCTTCGAAGGCCCCGTGTCATGGTGAGGATGCGTATTTCGGCCTGAAAGTCTGGGACACTTAAGGCCTCTCTATTAAATCTTTCGACATAATCGCAGATGGTTTCTCCATTCTTTTGCGCGATGTCAAACATCTGGCCGGCATCTTCGCCATCGGACGGCTTCCAATGAACTGCTGCGTAAAGGCCATGGACAGCTCCTGAAACTCCCTGATGGTTCCAGGCGCCAATGAGTTATACCACGCCGTTGCGGGCCCTGCGAGGGTGATGTCAAAGCATTTGCACAAAGTAGCATCATCAGCACCGTGTAACACCATGCTACATTTGTATTTAGTTAGATGAGCCTGTGGATCAGTTCGGCCATCAAAGGTTTCGAGCCGAGGCACCCGAAAGTCACTCGGCATGGGCGCCTCTACTACTGTTCGGATGAACGGCGATTCATCCCCACTGAAAGTTTTAGACAGCCTGGCCCAAACTGGTTTTTGAGCTACCTGTCTCTCTACCTTTTCCAACCTCGCTAATATCTTCTCCATGAGGAGCGCGGCACTGGGCTCTTCGTCCTGGTGCTTGTAAGTCTCGGGGAAAGGAGATTGCCGGCGCCTTTTCTGGGACAAATTTCACCGCTGAGGCGATGACGACTTTGTCTCAGGCGATGAACTCTTTTGGCGTGGGGTTTTAGGCCTTTTAGGCCCTACTGGCCCCTTAGGTCGTCTCCCGAGGGGTATGTTTTCTGTTGAGGACTCATCACGCGGATCCCCACTTCCCGAACTCCGGTAAGCTGATCTCGGGCTTTTCTCCCGAGGGAGTGCTGGCGAGGAAGGCCTTTGGGCCTGCGTTGGTTGCGGCCATCTTCAGTCTATTTGCTGTGTCATTTCGGCCACAATAGAGTGCTGGAAGTCACGCAAAAAACTCATAGTTATAACTAGAGGACGTTCTTCCTCAAGCGAGGAAGTCCCTGGAAGGGTTTGCTCAGTAGCCGGTTGAGCTTCAGGCGCGGACGAGGACTTCGGAAGTCCTTTGTCCTTTGAACACTGAGTTTGAACAACGGCGACCTAAGGGTGAGTTCCCACAGACGGCGCCAAATGATGCCCGGTACCATCTTCGTCAGGTGACATTATGACTTCGGGAGGGACTTCCTGTGAGGGAGGACGTCTGGAGCAAAGGTTTCCCAGAGGAGTGTGCCTGAAATGCACAGAAGAAAGGAGGTCAGGAGGTCCCCGGAGTGTTTTTCTCGGGAGGAGCCTCCGACGCCCAAGTCAGTGTTCCGAGGGGAGATAAAGGAAGAGCACTAAGAGGCTAGGTGGTCTTGCCTGTTAATGTTTTCTCAGGGAGGGGGGTCGGGATCCTTTGCCAGGGCTTGTTTCCTGGTATTTATAGTGGTGCCCAGCCCGTTCAGATCATGACACGTGTTCGGTCGGATGTGATCTGTACTTCCGGGCGTAGGGGATAGGTAGCCGTTTGTAGGCTCCTCGGGTCTGGGACCGAGACAGGTCGTGACAAGACTTGGAAGGCGTCGGCGCGTCAGACAGCTCTTCGAGGCGGCGTGTAGCGCATGTGGGCGACACGTTAGAGGCTCCTTAAATGCCCATGCCGTACTCCCGAGGTTCTCTGGCGAGGTCGTCCTTCAGTACGGACGCCCTTCTTCGGGAATTATGCCTGTAGTTCGGGGAGTTCCCTGGTTCGGGGGTTCCGCATTCGGGGAGATTCTCTCCTGCTTGAAATAGCTGGTTCTTCATGTCCGAAGGCAATTCGTTTGGTTTCCCGAGGGAGCCGGTAGCATCCTTGGGATTCCTGACGTTCTAGTCGAAGTCTCGAGTTTGGGGTATTTCACTTCGCTCCTTCCGAGATCCGTGATATCGCCTCTTTTGGGTAACGCCAGGTTTCCTAACCATACTATTGGCAGGATGTATGTACTGAGAGAGGCGATAGCCCTTCGGCTATCAAAGATGATGGAGTGCAAGCTGATATTTGAAGAACCAATTTCATTGTAATAAGAAAAGTACATAAGAAATAGGAGAGGAAAATAAAAGGCAAGAAAAATAAAGGAGAACACAATAAGACTTCTCATCTAAGCTATCTTACTCATCTTGACCTTGAGGATTGTCTCGCTCCTAATCCTTATCATTATCTTCTTCTTCATCCTCTTCGTTATCATCTTCCTCATGATGATCTCCATCAGGGGTACCAAGGTACTCATCCTGTGACCGCACTGAGGCAGGACCCTCATGCCTCCAAAAAGCATGTAGGAAAGAAATGTCAGTGTCAAGGTGCTCTTGTAGGACATCATATTTAGACAAGAAAAAACCATCACCCTAAAGGCCAAAAATTGCAATTTTTGTTATTTTTTGCATCTCCTTACCCATTGCTTGCTTCTCCATCTCCAAAGATTTGATTGCCCTCTTAGCCTTCTGGAGATCCCAGCTCAATTTTTTCTTTTCTTTGGAAAAAGTGGCTAGATTAGTG
Organism: Aquilaria sinensis; assembly: GCA_005392925.1. Classification (NCBI taxonomy): domain Eukaryota; kingdom Viridiplantae; phylum Streptophyta; class Magnoliopsida; order Malvales; family Thymelaeaceae; genus Aquilaria; species Aquilaria sinensis. The sequence continues at coordinate 58,311 of SMDT01001299.1, read as the reverse complement.
TGAAGGCCGTCACTAAGCACTTGAGTTTTGTCCTGCCTAAAGAGAACAATGTGAACTTTTGGCCAAAGTCCTCAATCTTGGACCTAGCTTCTGTAAAGGAATTCATTTTCTTAACCACTTGCTTCCTCAACAAAGAAAGATCTTTTGCCATTAGCTTGTTTAGTTGGCTAAATTTGTGAGTGACCTTGGCCAAGGCACTAGCGGCCTTCTCTAACTTTTCCTCAATGTGGGACTAGATCTTAATTTGTTTCATAACCCAGTTATGGAGGTAGCCCATAAGGGTAAACATCTAAAGAACAAAAAGTTGGAAAAATGTAATGAGACTTACTGAATGTTAGCAAGGAATCAAAGCTCAACTACAACTGAGGAAAATATGTTACCTTGGTAAAATAGTTAGACAAAATGGTAGAGAAAATCTTCTCATTAAGAAACAATTCTATTAGAGTGCCAAAAGTAGCATTTATGGTAATCCTTTAATATAGTTGAAGGACCATCATCGAAGCATCGTCATTAAGGAGGTCTATTTCACCTCAAAACTTTACATCTCTGAACGTGGACTTTTCAAAGTTACTAAAAACTCTCATGATTAATTTACCAATCCACCTCTGAAGTCTCACTTGCATAGCCATAATGAAGTTCATTCATAAGGTTTATCCCTACCCAATCCTCAATTGATCTTACAATACCAAACAAACCTAGAATAAAGGTGATAGCCGAAGGGCTATTACCCATGAGATCTCCTGATCAGCTAACTTGACACCACCCTCAAAAGAAACTTAGCCCCGACCTCAGGGCATTCTCCTCACTACCCTCAGATTTATGAAGCTACCAACTTCAGAAAAGCAGATCCACTATCCTCGACAGAGGATAAAGTCTCCCAAAGGTGGCCCTATCTTTCGAAGAGCCTTCCCCTATAGCCTTAGGGGAAAAGTCTCTGCCCGAAGGGGTCTCACACTCCGAAGGGGTCATACGGAGAAACAACAAAAATGGTTAAGGAGCCTTTGACACAGAGACCTTGCACACGCTCCTACCCTCTGGCCAGAACAGCCTGCGGCCAGTTAGAGATACCTGTCTCTGAAGGTACAGATCAGATCTAACCAAACACGTGTCATGATCTAGACAGGCTGTGTCAAATGACCTCCTCCCTCCACCCTCCTATAAATACATAGGAGGGACCTTGGTAAAAACCACGGGACTCTCTCTTTTCCCTACTCTTTGCTCTTTACTACTACTCCTACAAATATTGACTTGGGTGCCAAAGGCTTCTCCCCCAACAATACACTCTGGGGAGCTCCTAACCCTTTTTCTTCAAAGCCTTGCAGACATCTTCACATCGGAAGTCTCTCCTTCAGGCTAGTATGTCATACAATGAGGATGCTGCCGGGCATCATTTGGCGCTGTCTATGGGAACCTATTCTCAGGTCACCATTGTTAAGACCCGACATTCTAAGGACAAGGGACTCCTGAAGTCCCAATCCACGCCACAAGTTCAAACAGCAGCTGAATAGCCTGCAGTAGAGACTTCATTGCCTGAGGATGAACGTCCTTTAACGGTCACGATTAGTTTTCTGCAAGATTTTTAGTGCTATATTGTGGCTAATATGACCCAATAGCTTGACCAAAGGTGGTCTCAACCACATCCGAGGGGAAAGGCATCTTCTCCAGCTACCCGCCAGGAGAAAAGCTCCAGGTCACCTCACCGAAGTTCAGGAAGTTGGGGTTTTCATGATGAGTCCTTAATGGACAACATACCATCTATAGGACGATGCACTGGGGGAACGGTGTCAAAGGAGCCCAAAAGTTCCCGCCGGTGAAGTCCATCCCTGGATGGGAAGTCCTAATCCTTATGTCAACGAAGGTACTCTCCAAAAAGGAGACATTGTTCTCCATTGCCGGTAACCACCAGGCAATGAGATGAAAACAGTACTACCATCCTTATGGAGAAAATCCTATAGAGGTTAGAGAAGCTGGAAAAATAGGTGTCTCAAAAAGCTATCTGGTCAAGGTTGTAGGAGACCTTCACTGGAGAATAGTCACCCTTCATCTATGCAGTAGTAGAGGCACCTATGCCAAGTGACTTCTGAGTTCCACGCTTGGAGACATACGATGGATGCAGCGACCCCCAAGCCCACCTGACAAAATATAGGCACAATATGGTGGTGCATGGTGCTGATGATGCCACCCTCTGGAAACGCTTTGAGGTTACCTTGTCAGGGCTAGCAACTACATGGTATATCTCCCTGGCTCCCAGAACCATAATGAGTTTCCAGGAGTTATCCACCACATTCACCAAATAGTTCATCGGGAACAGGCCGATAGCAAAGATGCCCATCCAAATGTTTGACATAGCCCAAAAGAATGGGGAGACCATTTGGGATTATGTTAAAAGGTTCAACAGAGAAACCTTCAGCGTGCCCGACTTCTGCCTCAAAATCCACATCCTCACTGTGATCAGAGGACTTAGAACAGACTCACAACACTTCTATGAGTTCTCCAAAGATCCCCATAACGCCCTCGGAGAATTCTACCAAAGGGTAGAGCAGCACATGACAGCCGAAGAGCTGAGGATGGGAGGGCCAAAGTCTGATCATAATCATTTCAGGGGTCAAAGTCACCAATCTCGGCATCCCACCGGGGGTGAGGGCAGACTTCAGAAACAAAGAGGGAAGAGGCCAGTGTCGTTCACTCCCTTGAACACTACAATGATGAACATACTAATGGCCATGGAAAGACAAGGAACCGCTATCTAGCGTCCGAACGCCATGACCTTGGAAAACAAAAAAGAACATGAAGAAGTTCTGTCAGTTTCATCGGGACCATGGGCACGATATCGAGGATTGCTTCCAGCTGAGGAAGTGTTAGTGTTGTGCCCAAAAGCCAATCATGAGATGATTGTATTTTTGCACATTGAGTCATGATATTTTATTAAGGCATTAATCCAGCAATTATGTTTGTTGTTTTGTTCCTGCGTAACTTAACAAACATAATTGTAACCCTAGAATAATGATATTCTTAAAAGTCCCTGGTCTAGTATTATTGTGGAGCGGGTTGCCATAATACATAACGACTAGCATATGTGGAGACTAATATGAGATATGTAGTCTACATATGGGTACAAGTTGGAGAAATTGTGTACTGGACCGACCCACCATGAGAACACTACATGGATCGTTATATGAGTGTCATAAGTGATTCTCATAGTGATCAGGGTATAAGTAGTCCTTCGACCTAAGATCATCAAGGTTCCCTACATGTGAGTCACATACTTTGATACTTTCCTTTGTTGCTCGTAACTGAGTGAACTTGAAGGAGGTCATTGGGTATGTCACATATCATGCGGAGGGATTTGTATGATCAAGATGGGATTTGTCCCTCCTATGTAACGGGAGCGATATCTTTGGGCCCCTTGATAGAGTGAGACTTAGAAAATGCATGGCCATGCTCGAATGAGTTGATATGCGATATCAATGTCATCAGTTTAAGTTAGTCTACTCGGTAATCAAGAAACCAAAGATTGGGCTATACGAGAGTGACACATTCCATGTCTCGTGCTTAGTCTTGATATCTTGGACAAAGGGACAATGGCATATATCGGTGATGATCATAAAGGTATAGTCAAATCATCGACAATCTTGTCACTTGGGTAGCAATGATGTGTTGCTAGACACCGCTCATTGCTTATGATCATAAATGTGATTTATGATCATTGCCAACGTGATAAGAGCCTATTGGGTCGCACACATAGAGCAATTTGGATCATTAGAGTGCATGGGCTAATTATTTGGGTTATGGTTTCACTTTAATTTCGTATTAATAATGGGCCCAAAGTTGAGCCATTATTAAGCCCGAAATTAAATCCTAATTGGATTAGGGCTTTGAAACCTATTAGGCCTGGAAGTTGAGTCTCACTATAAATACAACTTTTAAGTGAGAAATTCGCAGGTCTCCTTGCCCTAGCCTCCAAAAAGGATAGCTGCACTCTTCTCTTGCAATTCCTTGGAGGACGCAAGCTAGCACTGCGAGCGCAAGAGAAACGCATCTACCGGCACGTGGTGGAAGTGTGGTGATCCCGAGAGGCTCGTGTGGATACCATAGAGAGCCTGAACACGTCAACTGTTCAGGTTTTTTGATTCGACTCTACAGTTGAGTGAGAGATCTCAATCGAAAATTAGGTATGAAAATTTTTGAACACCCGGTTTACCCCATTTCACTTGGATCCTGGAGGGTTTCGGTTAAATTCCGCTGTGCTGTTTGGCTCCCGAAACCCAACAGGAAGTACATCAAGCAGGGCCAACTCCGACGCTACCTGCGGATGCTATTGCCCAAAGCCCGAGAAAGAAGGGAAGAAAAGAGGAAAGGAAAAGATGAGGACTATGATTCTGATCGATGTCAGAACCAAAGTCCCAGAAAGCAGCCACCACCTTCAACAGTAGTGATCCAGACAATCAGCACTGGAATACCCTTAGCCAAAAGGAAAAGGAAAGTCCAGAAAATCTCGATGATGCCATTTAGAAACCCAGCGAACAAGATTATTCGGAAAGGTGGGTTAACTGTGAAGTTTCCTCATGATGACCCTCTCCTAATCATGGAAATGATAGGGAGCTAGGATGTCAAGAGGGTGATCATCAATGACGGATCGAATGCCAACATTTTGTTCTCCTATTTGTTGCCGAACTTGGCATCTCCAAGAGTGATCTTAAACCCGTTGCTTCTCCTACTTTTGGCATAGGCCCTTTTGAACTCCCTATACTCAGATGGATCAATCTGCCCTTGATGTTAAGGGAAACCTTAGTTCAGACCAAGCAAGAGCTCTTTGGTACCACCATGACAAGGTTCATCATCATAGATGTCCGTTCTTCATACAAGGCCATCCTTGAAAAGTAAACATAAGGAAATCTTTACATTCACCTGAATTTGAAGTACCTAACAATCACGTTTGGCACAAAGGAAGGGAACACGAAAATATTCATCGACCAAGCGAAAGTTAAGAAAGTTTTCATGAAGGCAAAATAGAGCCCAATGAAAGTTCATGTGTAGACTTCACGTGAGAAGAGCACGATCAGCGAAGACACAACAGAAGAGAAAAATAGTGACTTTGAAAAAATAGAAACAAAGGATGTGAAGCTTGTCCCAGGCCGAAGTACCCGAGTGGGGAAAAAATTGGCTGAAGATGACAAGGAAAAACTTGTATACCTTCTATTAATGAACAAAGATCTATTTGCCTACTGTCCAAATGATATGCTCAGGGTAGACCTTGGTATAATTTAGCATTGTCTTAAAGTATGCCCAAATGTGAGGCCTGTTCGATAGAAAAAAATGTAGCCTCTCGGCACATAAGAACAACTTCGTTAAAACCGAAGCCCAATGGTTAATGGAGGCGGGAATAATAAGGGAGGTCAAGTACCCTGAATGGCTAAGTAATGTAGTTATGGCAATGAAGTAGGGGAGTGATAAACTCCGAATGTGCATCGACTTGTGAAACATAAATGATGCCTATCCAAAGGACTTGTAGCCTTTGCCATCAATAGACCAATTGGTAGAATCTATTGCTGAATATAGTCTGCTTAGCTTCCTCAATGCCTTTAGCAAATGTCACCAAATTTGGATGAATCGCGAAGATAAAGGGAAAACCGCCTTCATTACTGAAGTTGGTACCTACTACTTCATCAAAATGCCATTCGGCCTTAAAAATGCAGGAGCAACATACCAAAGGCTGACGAACAAGGTATTCAGCTCCCAAATTGGGAAAAATATGAAAGTATATGTAGACGATATGATAGTTAAGAGCAAACAGCCAAGCAGTCATATTGTAGACTTGGAGGAAACATTCCGCCAACTTCGGTAATTTGGAATCCATCTTAACCACAAGAAGAGTGTGTTCAGGGTGACTACTGGCAAATTCCCATAACAACCAAGGATGTGCAAAGCCTTACGGGAAGAATCACAGCCATTGGCAGATTCATCTCCAGATACGGGGACCGGTGCTAACCATTCTTTAAAGTGCTCACCAAAGTAACAAAGAATGAAGACAACTTCAGTTTCGAGGAACCCTTGGAATGAAGATTGCCAAAAAGCTTAGGATGAACTCAAGAGCTACTTAACCCATCTGTCGACACTTCGGCAGCCACTGGAAGTAGAACCTCTCATCCTCTACCTCGCCATAACCGAAAAGGCAGTAAGTTTGGTACTCAAAAGGGAGGAGGGAGGAAAACAGTGGCCAGTATACTACGTGAGCAAGTCCTTTCATGATGGTGAAGTTAGGTACCCTCTCCTAGAAAAGGCCATCTATGCTCTAGTGTTGGCAAGTAGGAGGTTGCAACCTTACTTCGAAGGACATCCTTTCACTATTCAAAGTACCTAACCTCTTAGGATGTCATAAGGAAAGTAGACCACTCTGGAAGATTGTCAAAGTGGTGCATCGAGCTCGATGAATACAACATCACCTATGAGCCAAGAAGGGCAATAAAGGCCCAAGCATTGGCAGATTTCATCGCTAAAGTACCAAAAATTGAAGATACCGCAGAGGAGCTCGGCAGTGCTGAACCTGAGTGGACACTCTTCGTCGATGGTGCCTCCAATTCTGAACATGAAGGAGCCGGAGTAATTCTACAGGGACTCGAGGGTATGGAAGCTTCAAAGTCCATCAAGTTCGATTTTAGCATCACCAATAATGTTGTCGAATATGAAGCCCTCATAGTAGGCTCACAGTTGGCAAAAAGAGTTGGTGTGAGAAATCTAAAGGCCCACAACAATTCTCAGCTGGCGGTCCGATAGATGGCGGGCGACTACGGGGCGAAGGACCTGAACTTGGCAAAGTACCATGATCTCACAAAAAGGCTCATCCAAGGATTCTACAGGGTAGAAATAGAAAATGTACCTCGACGAGATAATATGGAAGTGGATACTTTGGCCAAATCAAAGGAGTCCACCAAAGTGCTGCATCAGTCGAGCATAGCAATAATGTCTATATCAACCTCGAGTAAAGGGTGGAAAGATCCTATCAAGAAATATCTCAGAACTTTGGAAATTCCCGAAGACCCACTTGAAGCCGCGAAGGCGCAAAAATGCTCGGGTAGAGACTTCCTAATTGGGGAGGAGTTGTACTGACAAGGGTACGCAAATCTACTACAAAGGTTTGTGAGTGTAAAGGACATTGAGATAGTCCTCAAAGAATTCCATTAGGGGGCCTATGGTTCTCACATTAGGATTGATGCCCTTGCTGGTGTACTACTTCGGCAAGGATATGTCTGGCTTACCTAAAGGAAGGATGTGAGGCAGTCTGTCAAAAAATATGACAAATGCCAGAGACACGCACCCATCGAGAGAGTACCCTCGGAAGTGATAACTTCGGCAAACTATCCTTGCCCCCTTCACTGTTTGGGGTATTCACTTCATTGGGCCTCTCCCAACAACTCCAGAAGGAGTAAAGTTCTATGTAGTCGCAGTAGACTATTTCACCAAGTGGATCGAGGCAGAGCCTTTGGTAGCAATTTTGGCAAAGGACATATAGAGATTTGTCTGGAAGAACATCATATGCATATTTGGCATGCCAAGGCTGATAGTAGCTGATAATGGTTCCTAGTTCACTCATAAAAGCTTTTAGGAATTTGCATTCGACCTTGGGATAAAACTACACTTCGCCCTAGTTGCCTATCCTCAGAGTAATGGACAAGTTGAAGTGTCCAATAGAACAATAAAAGATAGTATGAAAAAAAGGTTGAAGGAAGCAAAGGGAAAATACCCAGGAGAGCTCTTGAGCGTGCTGTGGAGTTACTGAACAACCCCCAAAAGGGCCACGGGTGAGACAACCTTGTCACTTGTCTTTGGCACAGATGCCATCATCCCTGTTGAGGTTGTGCAACCATCTATTAGAGTATTAGTATTTGACGAAGAATGGAACAACCTCAGTTTAAGGACCAAGTTAGATATGATGAATGAGCATAGAGAGATTGCCGAACTCAGAAGAAATACTTTTCAGTAGAGAGTAGCCATTATTGCGAACTTGCATGTGAAGCCCAAAGCGATCAAAAAAGGAGACCTTGTTCTCCAAAAAGCTAAACTATAACCCCGAAGATCATTTCATAGAGTGCCTTGAGCAAATTGGGAAGGACCTTATTTGGTCCTCGAGGAAGTTCGGCCAGGAGTCCATAAGCTCAAAAATACTGAAGGAGAAAAGTTAAAAAACACATGGCATTCAGACTCGTTGAAAAACTTATACACTTAGAAAGATTTTAGGTGAAAAATTATGTAGAGTGTGCCGAAGAGGGTGAACCGATGTGGTCACTTCCGAAGGTGCATGAGTGGTATTGTACAAGTTCTACCAAAGGTGTTTAACCAAGTATGATTGATCCTAAAGGTACATAATTATATCTTCACAAATCAAGTTTTATCGAAGGTGGTCGATCGAGTATAGTTGATCCTAAAGGTACTTAACCATTTTTGTACAAGATAAGTCTTTCAAAAAAGTCTAACTGAAGATGGTTAATCCTAAGTGTGGCTAACCAAAGATGGTTGACTGCCTTTGGAGAGACTAGGTTATGAATCCTTGATAGTATCTTTTAAGGATTCATCACCGAAGATGGTTAAACGCCAAAGGTTTAAACAATGGCCAAGGTCATACCAATCATGGACGTAGCCAAAATTTTAAGCAAGAAAAGGGAAATTTCAATTAAAATTTCAATGAAGAAGTACAGGGTGTAGAATAAAAAAAAAGAAAGAGAGGCCTATTTGTTGTCCTGTCCATCTTCGAGCTCATCAGCATCTTCAGCGTCATCACCCTTGACATCATCTACATCTTCATCAACATCAATAGTCGTAGGGGGAAGAACTGGAAGGTTAAGATACTCTATACTTGACCATGCTGAAGATGGTCCTTCGAGAATATCGAGTGCCCGAAAGAAGGAGAGGTCTATGTTAGGATACTGGGAAAGAACCTAATGACCAGCAAGGTAGAGCTCATCTTTGAATGAGGACTTAGTCACCTCATCTAACTTGGCCTTTTCAGCCTTCAGGTCCTCAAGCTCCTTCTTTAACGCCTCGACCTCCTTCTCTAACTTTTTTTTTTTTCCTCTCGGTGAGGAGATCAGGATTGATCCCTAATGCCTTTGTGAGGTTGGCAACAACATCCTACTTCTCTTTTTGAAGGGCCTCACTCTCTGAGGATAGCTCCATGACCTTCGCACTGAGGTTAGAAATCTTGGAAGTGAACTCCTTAGCCAACCCCTGCTGGTTCTTCACCATTTCCTCCCGAAGACTGGCCAGGTCCTCCTTGGCAATTTTGTTGAGCTCGCTGTACTTGGCGAATGAGCTCACAAATAGCTCCTTGGCCTTGGCCAAGTGCTCCTCTAATTGACTTTGGATAGAAGACTGCTTGGCTGCCCAATCTCAAAGGTACCCACCATATGCCAAAAGCTGCAAAAATGAGGATTCCGAATGTGGGTCAAAAGCAACAAAAACTCAAAAAATTTTCTATGTCCTAAAGGGCTAAGGTTTACCTAGGCAACATGCTCAGTCATCCGAGCAGCAATGACCTCCTTATTTGGGTACTCTTCCATCAGAGTTTGGAAGAAGGCATTTGTCATAATGCCCTTCGCCATCTGAGGGGCCATCTTCTGACTATCTTCGGAGAACAGATCCATGTCTTCCGTGAAGGTCCAGAAAGGCTCCCTTGGGACCTTGCCCTTCAGAATTTTTGAGTCCCGAAGGGCCTTCTTTTGAACATGCTCCGCCATCCACCGAGTCTGGACTTGTTCATCTGCAAAATCATGCCAAAGTTCAGTTATAACATTATCCCTTAGCCATTCATCTACAAGGTCTAAAATTCCAAAAAATCCCAAACTCTTAGATGAATGGCTAAGGAACAAATGTGGTAGGATTTCGGCGCCCTTTTCATCAGACTCGCTGACATCTAGCACCTCGTCAGGGATATCCTTGCTTTTTTTTCTTCACCGCTCTTGGGCTTCTTTGGCTGAGATCACCCCTACCAAAGTCCCCAATGTCTCGATTACAACATCGGGACTTAAAAGGGTTGAGTAGATATCCACCTCCACTTGGTCTTCAAGGGCAGAGGGAAAGGAGTCCTCATTATTTTTCTTCGACCTTGACACCAAGGATGATCCACCGGGCACCTTCTTCCTCTTCGGTACTTTTTTCTTCTACTCTTCCTTCTCTGCTTGACCTAGGAATAGGCTATTGTAGAAAGTAGCAGACTTGACACCCATTTCTACAAGGAGAAAAACATCAGTGTAAGTATGAAAAAGTCCTAAGCAACAAATTGCAAAGGAGATTACTCTCTTTGAGTGCCAAATATGTAAGTTCACCCCGAAGAAGCATGACCAACCAAGACTATTTCCTGTCCACTACCGGTTTTGGCATGTTCAAGTAAGTGATTTGCTCCTTAACAACCTCGAGTTCCCAAAGTACTTCTTCGGTCATGAAGCTCCATCTAATGGGGAAAAGGTAAAGAGAGCGTGGAGGAACTTTAGGATCCCAATCAGCAATGCCTCGAATACGGCTATCGAGTTCTTCATATTAAGCTTCCAGTTCCAAGGTTCGTAGCTTTCTCGGGTCTACTATGTCGATGTCCAATGTTCTTGAAGTCCACTTCATGCGAATGTCCTTCCACTGCTCATCCACTTTAAAAAAATTACTTTTTCTGCTAGCCTCACCAGCTATCCTTGGTGCCAAAAGTAAAAGTAAACTTCTTGCTCCCGAATCCCCGAGGGAGCAAAAAGTAGAATCCACCTTTCAGGACAAGATGGAGTTTGTAATATTGCATGAAAAAGATGAAGTAGGGCCCTATATTGAAGTCCCCACACATGCAAAGAAGGGCATTAAAATAAGAGTACAAGTTTGGAGGAAGTTGGTTGACGGCTATGCCATGAAATTTACATAAGTCGCAAACCATCTTCGGTGGAGGATACCGAAGACCCGCCTTCAACTATGCTCTGAAGACAGTAACCTCGTCATGACAAAGAAAGTAGCTTGGCACAGTAGGTCTGGGAAGCCTGGTGATGGCGTACAAAGGAAGAAAAAACTTCACCAACCACTTCTTTAGCTTTTCCGAAGTGGCACAGCTTAGATGAGAGTTGAGAGAAAGCCAACTCTCAGGAATTGCTTTTGCTATAGGCATATTTGGAGGATGAGGATACTAGCCTTAGATAGATGGGGAAAAATGAAAAGGAAAAGAGGAAGAAGAACAACTTTGAAGGCAAACCCACCTAGTTCGGGAAACAAAGGAGAACTCCAGAGAATGCCGCAAAAGTTGCCGAAAATCGCTTCGTCACTAGCACTGTCGAAAAAGAAAGCTAGAAGATGAAAGGAAATTTGAGAGCAAAAGAGTTGAAAGTAGAAGAGTGAGGAAACGCCTAGGGGAAAAGGTCTTCTATAGACTGAAGGAGGCAGGCGAAGTGTTGCCATAATGACCCTTCATAAACAAAGGGACGTAACTGACGTGGCGGACATGATTGATTGCCATTAACTCGATGACATGTGTCATGTGGTGCAAAAATCAAGGGCACACCTACTGACAATGGTAGGCCTATATCGCCCAACCCAAAGTGACGCGACTGCCCAGTCAGAAGATAAGACGGTTCACTAATAGAAGGCAGGAATAAAAAGGATTGAAGAAATTATAGCCCCTCACCTTCAAAGGTGCGACTTCGGCTAAACGTAAAATTTGGGATGAGGACATGAAATAGCTCATTCGGTGCCGAAGGTGTGACCTTACCAAAAAATAAAAAGATGGTCTGGAACAACCTCCTTATTAAGGGCTCAAAATAGAGTGCAAAATAAGGACCCTTAGAGAATGCCAAGAACGCGACTTCAGAAAAAAATGCTGTCTTTGCTCGAAGAGCTAGCAAGAGTAAGGTTTCTTGACCAAAGGACAGTTGCAGCTACTTGTTACATATTCCCAAATGACTAACACTGAAGACATGACTTCAGCTTCTCCAAGGGGGCATGTGATAGCCGAAGGTCTATCGCCCACAAGATCTCCTAATCGGCTAACTTGACACCACCCTCGGAAGAAACTTAGCCTCGACCTCAGGGCATTCTCCTCACCACCCTTGGATTTGTGAAGCTATCAACTTAAAAAAAGCAGATCCATTATCCTCGATAGAGGAAAAAAGTCTCCCTAAGGTGGCCCCATCTTTCGAAGGGTCTTCCCCTACAGGCCTCAGGGAAAAGTCTCTTCCCGAAGGGGTTTTACGGAGAAATGAAAAAAATTGTTAAGGAGCCTCTGACAAAGAGTCCTCGCACATGCCCTTACCCTCTGGCTAGAACGGCAATTGTAGATACCTTCCTCCGAAGGTATGGATTAGATTTAACCAAACACGTGTCATGATCTAGATAGGCTGTGTCAAAGGGCCTCCTCCTTCCACCCTCATATAAATACTTAGGATGGACCTTGGTAAGAACCATGGGACTTTCTCTTTTCCCTACTCTTTGCTCTTTACTACTACTCTCACAAATACTAACTTGGGCGTCAGAGACTCCTCCCCCGAAAATACGCTCCGAGGAGCTCTAACCTTTGTTCTTCAAAGCCTTGTGAAAATGTTCACACCAAAAGTATTTTTTCAGGCCAGCATGTCATACAACGAGGATGTCGCCGAGCCTTAAAAGGAGAGAAAGTTGTGCACCAAACCTGGTAGAACCTCGGCAATAGGAGATGAAGCAGCCTCCGGATCCAAAATAGGATAAACCGTGGCAACTTCAGCTAAACCAACTTTTTCTTTACCTTTCTTATTCTACTTCTCATTCTCTATCACCTTAGCAGGTGAAAGGTCAGCACTAATAGCCAAAAAATTGAGGATGTCCTAAACAAATGCCCTAGAAGGGTCATAATAGTCTGAGGACTATAAGGGGGAAAAGGCACCTCCTTATCTACCTTTTCAAGGGTGGAAGAGGGATAGCCTTATCCACTGGCTCTTTTCTCCTAAGTTGGGATGTGTATGGTACAAGCTTTATTTGCTTGAGCACCCTCTAAAGGCTTCTTAGCCTTCTTCTTCTTAAAAGGTTTTTTGCCCTTTTCCTTGTCCTACTTGAGCTTTCCAAGAAAACCCTTCGTGCTGAAATCACCAAAGTCATCACTAATGTCTAAAAGACAAAGAAATATCAGGGTAAGTACCTTAGAAGAAGAAAGGGCAAAAAGTTAAGAAACTCACCTTGAACGACTTCATAATAAGTTGCTTCTAAAGAAGCCTAACAAAGAGAGAATCCTTTCCACCCCCCAAATGGCTAGACATCCCAAAACTAGAATGATGTTCAAAACCTCATTTGAGTTCCCAAAGTACCCCCTCGACCATCAAATCCTACTTGATCAGAAATGGGAATGGTTCTACCCTTCATTTGGCTTACCCTAATCCACCAAGCTCTTTATGTAGAAGTCAAAAATTGTTGAATCTCCCATGAAGGCCCTCCTAATGTAGTTCTAATGACTTGTCGATAACCATATTCAGTAGACCTAAGGTTTACTAACCCGAGACCTTCCAAGAATTAGGCATGGCCATAAAGTACTTATTCTACCAATTCTGCTAGCTATGTTTGGTACCTAAGCAAAAGGAAAACTTCTTGTAGTGTTGCATGAATATAAGGAAATGGGGCTTGATCCCAAAGATGTTGTACATGTGCAGGAAAATGGTGAAGTGCACATAAGAATTTTAGGGCATCTGCTTAATCATTATCCCACAAATTCAAAAAATTCTTGGATCAACTTCGACAAAGAAAACTGAAGCCCTACCTCTATTTTGGTCTTAAAAGTTGTAATCTCTCCTTCATGAGATTGGTAACTTGGTTCACCGTATTCGAGCAGGTGAACCTAGACATAAGAAAGAAAGAAGTACGCCTTCCTCCACTTCTCTATTTTTTCCAATGTGGCATAGCTAGGGTAAGTGTCCAAAGAATTCCATGGGTGCTCGGCTTAGGCAGATAAGGTTACCTTAAAATGAATAGGAAAGGCCCTGGTACATACTTCGGTAAGAATGGGAAGCAAGTTCTATGAGAAAAAGAAAAGGGTATAGACCGACCAAACAGACAAATGATTGAAGAGTGCTTGCCAGAGCACTGCTAAATGAATGAATAAGGGCTAGGCCATCATGAGAACTGCTTTACAAGAAAGGAAGGGGACAAAAAATGCTTAAAATCGAGAAGAATAGGTGAGAGCAAATAAAGGATGTGTAGGGCTTCCCTAAAGAATGAAAGTATATATAGCCCGAAGAGGGGATCCCAAGAATCACAATGATTACATATTATTAAATATTGAAACTACCACTCTAAACCAAAGTGACATGTCAGAAAAATGTTGGCAAATGGAGAATTAACACATGTCCTATAGAACTAGAAATGTTGGCATGCCTATGAATTCAAATGATTAACATGATGTTGACTGAAGTGACAGTTCAAAAGCCTGAAAGACAGTGCCTGGAGCAACATATTTCATTAAAAAACTTAAAAAACTAGGAATAACATAGGTGTGCATGGGGAAAAACCCTAAGCTGCAACCTAACTAAGAAACATAAAGAAAACCCAAACCTAGATAGTCTTTGTAGAAGAACCATTCCTTGATATGATGATCGTAAGAATATAACATAATAGGAACCTTGACCCGATGTTCAGACAAACATAGTGCCTGATCAAAAGAATTGATTATCGTGAGACCTGTGCACCAATAGCCAAATTCACAATTTTATAGTACTTCTTAGTCTTGCAGCTCTATAAGATGGCATTTACATCAGCTTGACATCAGCAGTGCATTTCTCAATGGTAATCTCTTCAACGAGGCATACATAAAGCTTCCACTAGAGTCAGATGAAAGGGGGAGACTAGAGCTTGCAAACTTCACAAGGCTATTTATAGTTTGAAGCAAAGCCTCAAGGCAATTGTTCAATAAACTATCAACAACTCTGAATTAGTTTCATTAATGTTGGTTAGATTACTCATTATTCATCCAAACTCATCTAGGCCAATTAACAAAGTTGTTAGTTTATATTGATGATGTAATTTTGACAAGGAATAGCTTGGAAGATATTACCGATGCCAAATAGTTTCTTTTAAGCCAATTTAAGCTGAAATACATAGGGCAACTTAAATATTTTTTGGGAATAGAAGTTGCAAGGTCAAAGCAAGCAATAGCAATATTTCAAAAAAAAACATGCCTTGGAAATTCTTGAGCATATAGGTTATCTTAGAGCCAAGCCATCTTGTTTTGCCATTGATCAGAACTTTTCACTCCCTCAAATGAATGGCGATTTGTTAGATGATCCATCTCAATATCACAGGCTTATAGGATGACTTATCTATCTGACTAGTATGAGACCAGACCTTGTGTATGTAGTTCATGTGTTAACTTAATTTATGGACAAGACTACACAAACACACATCTAAAGGCTGCACACAAAGTACTTCAATACATCAAAGAAGCACCTGGTCAATGATTTCTCCTACCTTCCAGAACAAACCAAATGTGCTCCTGCATGGGCAAACTCTCTATGTTGACAGGAACAGAGATCCTATTTTAGCTAATCATCCTCTGATATTACAAGAACACTTAGACTGAGCTAATTGTCCTCTTTCACTATAATGTAATGTTGATTTTATGCCACCTTGTCAACAATGTCTGCCACTTATGCCACCTCATTCACATAGTAGAGGCAACGTTCCACTCATTCAGTAGCCTATTGACCTACCAAGCAAGTGAGTCAACATCACATCCTTTTGGTTTTTTAATGCAATAAGACATTTTAGTAATTCTAGAAAGACCAATGTGCAACAAGAATCTTCTCCCCCCAAGTAACCTACCAAGCAAATGAACAGCAACATGCTATCCAACCAAGCAACCATACTCACCATACCTTGTGTTGCCAAAAAAAACAAGTGTAGCTAGTGTCGGTAGTCCATCGCTACTCTACCCTCAGAAAAGATATGCATTACGGACCAAACAACTAAGTTATACAATAGGCAAAAAACATATTCTTGAAAGCGTTCTTCAACTTTAAAACTCAACTACGAGAAAGTGGTATTGCTGATAGTTATTTTCAGTCAAAAAAATTTCTAGTTGGCTATTGTAGGAATTTTTTATAATTATCCATCAGAAAAAGAGGCATTTGGATAACCATCACTAAAGGGTGGTGCTTTTGGAATTTCCAGTGGATGAAGACCCTAAAAATGTTCTATCGAGAACCATTAGAAACTTATATTTTTGGATAAGAAAATTTCATTTTATGGGAAAATATGCATGAAAATTCTTAGAAATAAAAGAAGAATGAGATTATAGTAGGAATGAAGGGGAATAAAGAAGAAAATATGGTACGAAGGAGCAGAAAGGAGAAAGAAGAAGAAGAAGAAAAAGCAAAATAAGAAAAGAAAGTAGAAGATGTTAAGAGACAGGGGAGAAAGAAGAATAAGAAGAAGAAGAGGAGAAAATGAAAAAGTTAATTATGAGATAGAGATGAATGGAGAAAGAAGAAGAAGAAGAAGAAGAAGATAATGAGAAAAAAGAGATGAAGGAACAAAGAGGAAGAAAAAATAAAATAAAATTTAAGCCAATTCAATGTAAAATGGTTTATTTTTATTTTTAAATCTTTTCTATCTTGAATCAATGTGATTGAAAAGTAAATATCATGCAGGCATAATAATTCATTTAAAAAAAATCATAAACAATTTAATAATATTATAAAAATTTTATTTCCACAAATTATTATCCTTGCATAATATTAGCTTTCAAATGACATTGATTTTGGGTAAAAAATACACAACAGTAAAAATTATTTTCCTTTTATTTAGTTGACTTAAGTTGAAGTGAATTGGGTGGAAAAAGGCTGAAAAGATTTTTTTTTTAGAAAGAAAATGAAGATGATAAAGAAAAGATGATAATTGGATTGAAGAATGATGATTTTATAATGGTTAGGAGAAAAGGTAAATTTTCATAGTATCTCAAGGCTAACCATTAGAAATTGGCTACCAAAAAATTGAAGGAAAAAATTTTAATCTTCAACACAACAATGTGGAAGCAAATTTTTAAATTGTCAAAGGCTAGTCATCAAAAGTTGGTCGATTGGTTGTTGAAAATATTGAATTAAAAAAATTCACTTTGGTAGGAAATTTTGTGTAGGAAAATGTTTGTTCGGAAAAATTTTGATGGCTTAGTTATCTAACATGTGGTTAGACAATTTGTTGACAACTTTGTTAGGCAGTATTGTCGTGGGGTGATTTCCAACAGCTAACCATAAAAAATATCTAACAGATGTTAGAAAACATCTACTGATATTCGTGAAAATTTTAGTAGTGCTCCCTAACAGGCATACAATTTAAAGACAACCTCTATCCAAGATTTTTTACTTTGTTGGGAACTTTGAGGCACCAGTTGTAGCCATCCACACTTCATTTTGCCTTTGTCTAAACATAGGGCTCACAATGGATTGATTTAATATAGTGTATATAACCACTACACACTAAGTGACAGCCATCATGAGAAAGATGCCTTGTAAGAGCATCACCCAAACTTACTTAAGATAAAGGTAAAGAGTGCACCTATATGACACTTGTGGAAGGATAACATTCTACACTATCTAGGTACTCCAACTCATAAAACAACTATATATCAAATCATTGACAAACACCATACCCCCTCAATCCCTAGTTAGAGTAAACAGGTGAGATTTAAGACCATTTGGTATCCATGGTGTTAGCCATATGCATATGGACCTACCATTTCCTATTCAAAATCCCACTCCTAAATGAAGGATTCCCCTACTATAAAAAATGCTCTAGTTCGTGAAAGAGGCAATCTTGCACTTCTTAACATGCAAGAAATTCGTCTGAGGGAAGTACTTCACCTTTAGGATTCTAGAACACAAGGATTTTTCATTTGTAATCAGTTTCCAACCTTGCTTCGCCAACATCGCCAAGTTAAATGCGAGAGGTCCCTAGATCCTAACTCCCTCTCATGCAACTACCAGCACAACCTTTACCAATTCATCCAAGTAATGCTATGTTGACTATTTCTAGGCTAATGCTTCCACCAAAATTTGTCCAAAATTAATGTATTTCCTAACAAATTATTGCCACAGCCTAAAAAACACTTATAATATATGATGAATTTGCTTGAGTGACCGACTTGATAAGATTCTCCTTTCGTGCCTTTGACAAGGTTTTATACCTCTAACTTGAAACCTCCTTTCTAATCTGATCCTTCACAAACTTAATAGGATACTTCCACTTTTCTCAACAACCATTAGAAGGCCCATATATCTTTCAACATTACTTTTTACAATTGCGAAGGATATGATATGATCTAATCCTTCACAAACCTAAAAGCATCCTTCATCTTTTTCCCAACCACAATTGAAAGGCCTAGATATCTCACAACATTAGCTTCCTTTTTTACCTCAAAAAGCAACATAAAATGTTAGTGCTTCAAGTAAAGATCAATAAGTGTGTAAATTATTGCTTGATATTTTATGGAGAAGATCATGAGCACTTGACTCATTGTGCTACTTGTGGCAAATCAAAATACAAAATACAATTACAAGGAAGAAGGAATCATCGTCAAGTGCCAAGAAAAGTTCTACAATACCTACCAATCACAGAACGTTAGAAGAGATTATATATGTCATAAAAAACTTTGATTCACATGATTTGGCATCATAGGAATATTGAAACTGATGATGGTAAAATGTGTCATTTATGTTAGTCTCCAGCTTATAAACTTGTCAACCAGACCTTTCTAGAATTTGTAGCATAATCGAGGAATGTTATCTTCATCTCAAACTGCATACTAGTGGATTTAACCTGAATGCTAATTTTAGCACAGCATATCGATATGACCTGTCTTTGTTATTGTTTCCAATTTACCACCATCAATGTGCATGAAAAATCCATATATTTTTTAAAGTTGTTAATTCCTAGGCCATGATCACCTAGATGAAACATTGATGTTTTCTTGTGACAATTAATTGATGAATTGAAAACATTATGGAATGAAGGTGTTGAAGTGTATGACATATCACGAAACAAAATTTCATAGTGCATGCACTTTTAATGTGGACAACAAGTAATTTTCTAGCATTGGGCATGCTATCTAAATGGAACACACATGGTAGATTAGCATGTCCACATTGCATGCTTACAACAAAGTTATTTTTTTATATCATAGTCAAAAAAGTGCTTGGTTTGACTTTTACCATCAATTTTTACATCAAGGTCATCCATTTCACCTTTTAAAAAATGCATTCTTTAAGAATATGAAAGAAGAAGATGTTGCTCCACTCTATTTAATAGGTGAATAGATATTTGGGATGCTTCAACACAAGCAATTTCCTCCATTTGAACCATTTGATAGAAGACCAAGAGCTATTGGGTTTAGGGATACACATAACTGGTTAAAGTTCAATATTTTTTGGGAGCTACCATATTAGAATTATCTATTAGTACAACATAACTTGGATATCATGTATATTGAAAAAATTGTTTTGCTAACCTATTCTGTACATTGATGAATATGAGAGGTAAACTAATGGGACAATCAAAGCTTAAAAAGATATTGCACAATATCATGAAGTTAACAAGAAACCACTTCATTTACAACCAAACGCCAAAGGTAAATTGATAATTTTGCCAAAAGCATCATATAGTTTGAACGGTGCTGAAGTAAAGATGATATACTTATGGATGAAAAATTTAAAGCTCCCAGAAGGATATTCAATCAATATTTCATGAATAGTTAATGTTATGATTGTTTCTTTTACTAGTTTTAACAGTCACAATTGCCGTGTATTCATGCATAGGTTGCTTCTAATTGCCTTATGATGGTTCCTCAATAATTTTATTTAGGATGCTGTTGTCAAGTTTTGCTCACTCTTTAGATAAATTTGTGCAACCGTGTTGGAGACTGATATTCTTAACTAGTTGGAAGAAGATATTATTGTGACCATATGTAAGGTCAATAAGATATTTCCTCTATTATTTTTTGATTCAATGGAGCACCTTCCTATTCACTTAGTACTTGGGTAAAACTTTGTGGGCCAATTCAATATTTGTGGAATATAAGTTTGAAAGGTTAGTTTCTTAATTTATTCTTTAACTATTCATTTATTTTAATAATTTAGTAGGTTAAATAATTTTAATAGAACTAGTTGGCTATATATAGAGATTTACGTGATTTGGAAAGGAAGGTTCATAATAAAACAGTGATGGAGGGCTATATTGTGGAAGCTTGTTTAATTTAGGAAGTGTCAACATTTTGTTTACATTATTTTGAAGATGACATCCCTATGTGCCTAAACCATTAGCCAAGCAATGCAATTGATTGCACTAAGGATTTTAAAGGAAGATTGTCAATTTTTAGCAAAACATATCATCACATTCTTTCATTTAGACGATGTTGTAAAGTTGATGATGATGATATTCATCTTTCTCATCTATATTTATTGCTTAATTGTGATGAGGTTGTTGAATTTATCAGGTAAGAATTGGTTTACATTGTTATCATTTTTGAAACTAAATTTTTCTAAAGCCATTCAAACTATTTACTTAGTTTATGTTTCTAATGGTTTTAATTGTCCAAAAACTATAGACTATTCAATGATACAATGAGGTTTCAACCACTTTATATTAACAAGGAACACCTCAAAGCAATTCAAACTCAAAGCAATTTGGGACCAACAGTTTCCTAAATGGTTTAAAGAATGCGTAAATTGAATCAATGATTCAATTATCTCTTCAGTTAGTAGATTTTAATTGTAGTTAATTTCATCCACGCAATATGAATTAAACATTAACACAATTCAAGTTTCACATTTTCTTACATGTATGTAACAAAGCAATAGTAAACTAGGGTGTTTGTGTTTGGGTGTCACATGGAGCGATAACAATATTAACTTTTATGGAGTCTTGAATAAAGTCATGTGCATTGAATACCAGGGTAAAAATCTTTCATTATTTAAATGCACTTGGTTTGATACTACACATGGGATCACACGTCACTCGAAGCATGATTCAGTTGACAATGATTATCAATCTCAGTTACATTCAAACAAACCATCCATAATGGCAAGTTTGGCACAAGTTTACTATTGCCCTTATCCAAATAGTAAATATGCAGATAGAGTGTAGGCTGTCATTAAAACAAAAGCTCAAAGCATAGTCCAATATGCGCCATCACTGTCTATACTAAATGATGGTCACTTTATAGACATTTCAGTGTGGCATGGTGAGGACAATGATGATGTTTTGTTCCAAGAGCTAGGCATTCCAAGGCCATCAATTGTGATAGTTGATGCTAAGCGTGAGCAATTCATATTGACTTCTAAAGATATTTTTTTGTCCAAAATCCCCAGTGGGATACATGCAATGAAGTTGACAGCGATAACGAAGATGACAACCACTGCCATTTATCGAGTGATGATAATTTTGATAGTTGATGCCCCGAGGCATCTTCGTTTGTTGTCATGTTGACAGGTGGGGAGACTTCTTGAGGAGGCGAGCGCCTGGAGCTCTGGTTTCCCAGCTGAGTGTGCCTGAAAAGCTCAAAGAAGAGGTTAGGAGGTCCCCGGTTTGCTTTTCCGGGGAGGACCCTCCGACGCCCATGTCAGTTTTCTGAGTGAAAGTGGAGGAAGAACACTAAGGGGTCAAGTGTCTTGCCTGTGTTGTGTTTTCTCAGAGGGAGGAAAATGCCCATCCTTTGCCCAGTCCCATTTCCTAGTATTTATAGAAGTAGCTGGTCCGTTCAGATCATGACACGTGTTTGGTCGGATTTGATCTGTACTTTTGGACCTAGGGGACAGGCAGCCGTTTGCAGCCTCCTTTAGCCCTGGACCCGGACAGGTTGTGTCAAGACTGGGGCGGGTGCGGCGTGTCAGTTTGCCGTTCTGATGTGACGTGTAGGGCTTGTGGGCGACATGTCAGAGGCTCCTTAAATGCTTATATCGTACTCCCGAGGTCCCCTGGGCGAGGTCGCCCTTTGGTGCGTGCACCCTCTTCGGATTCCATCCGTCTTTTGGTGCGAGCACCTCCTTCGGGATCTATCCCATAGTTCTGGGTGTTCCTTTGATGAACACCTTCTTCGGGATTTATACCCATAGTCCGGTGATTCCCTTGTTCAGGTGTTTCTTGTTCGGGGAAGATCCTCTTCGGGGCTTCTGCCTTCGGGGAGATTCTTCCTTGCTTCAGAGAGATGGCTTTCTTACCCGAAGACGGTCAGTTTGGCCCCTCGATGGAGACGGTGTTATCCTCGGAATTCCTGACGAGCTAACCGAAGTCTCGAGCTCATAGTGTTTGACTTCGCACCTTCCGAGGTCAGTAAAAAGATCCTCTCTTGGGTGACGTCAGACTCCTCGGCCAATATTCTGGCAGGGAGTTACTACCGAGGAGGCAATAGCCTTTGGCTATCACAGGCCCCCCTCCGAAAAGCCGAAGTGAGAAACTTCGGTTCATCGGTTTTCGGGTCCTGTGGTTGTGATATCTGCGCCGAAGACGCCTTCTTCTGCCTGAAGCGATGGGCAGCCCTTTTTGCGTCCTCGAGGCGCGAGAAGATAGGCTGTCCCTGTGCCGAAGATACACCTTCCGCTCGAAGTCACAGGCTGTCTCTTGGTGTCCTCGTGGCGAGGGAAAATAGGATAACCTTGTACCGAAGATAGACCTTTTGCCCGAAGTCACAGACTGTCTTTTGGTGTCTTCGAGGTAACCTACTTTTTTGCCTTTATAGGTCTGCTCATGCGTTGCATCCTGTGTCCAGCAGAGTCAGTCTAGGGCGGCGCCTCTAGACCAAATGGTGTCAGAGGGCGTGCTCGACGTGATGGACGACACGTGGCACGTTTGCTGCGCGATGACCGACACATGGCACACTATTATTGGGTGGGAATGCACTGAGTACGGCAGGCGCGACTTTTCAGGCGCATTTAGCAGTTATGGCGACGCTTCGCCTTCCGAGGGGTACTAATGACGACGGTTCACCTGGCCTTCTCGGCCTATATATACCAGCCCTGTCATAACCCTCTTTTTGCTTCTGCTTTTGCTTTCTTCTGCCTTCTAATTCTCTCCCGATTTTCCGCGGCGGTTCTCCTTTTTCAGGCGTTTTTCCGCCCACTTTTCACGACGGCTTCCAGAAATCCAGATTTCGGCAAGACCTTTGGTGGGTTTTAGTCCTTTTGCTTTTTTCAAAGCTTCTTCTTTGTTTTTCCCGAACTCGTTTTCGTTGTTTTTCCCGAACTCATTTTCGTTGTTTTTCCCGAACTCATTTTCATCATGCCTGTTCCCGAGAGTTGGCAACCTCTTCTTTCTCACCCTTGCTGCACTACTCCGGCAAAACTAGCGAAGTGGAAGAAAAAGTTTTTCTTACCCTCTTACTCTGTGACGAGGTTGCCCCGTCCTGACCAATTTCCTTTTTCCAACCGAAGTGATGAAATCACCGTTTTCCGAGCCCAACTGAAGGTCGGACTTCGGTATCCCCCCCCGGAGATGGTTAGCGCGTTCTGCAACTTCCATGGCATTGCCATTAACCAACTCCCACTGAACTCGTACTGCTATTTCAACGCCTTCCTCTGTATGTGCGGCGTTTTCAAAATAAAACCTCACTTTGTAGTTTTTCTTCAGTACTACAAGCTCTTCGTGGTCCCGAAGGGTGGCTTCTACTTTATGCTACCTCGGGGATCCGGGAGCAAAAAGTATACGTTCACCTTCGCCACCAAAGACAGCTGGCGAGGGTGGCAACAAAAATTCTTTTTCCTGAAGAAGTCGGAGACTTGGTCGCACGTCCCGACCAAGTGGGCTCAGGGGAGGCTCAAGATGGATGTTGTTGACCCGAAGATACTGCTAGACGCCGACGTAGCACCTATCTTTGAGGACTTCGACAGGCGCATCCGGGCTGTCTCTGACTGGGCTGCCGAGGTCTCTCCTCGTGCCCTTTACCCCTTTCCGATCAACTGGAGGCTCATGACCGAAGAGGTCCTTCGGGAACTCAAGGTGGTAAAGGAGCATGAGACAGACCTCAACATGCCGAAACCGGCTTCTTCGGGGAAGGACTCCTGGCTCGTGAAACTCCTTCGGGGGAATGAGACTTATGAGTCTTTTTATGAGAGTAAGTTACCTTCTCATTTTTCCCTTCATAACTTCATCTTGGACTTACACTGATCTTCATTTTCTTTTTTCAGAGATGGGCGACGACGCGGCTGCCTTCAACAAGGCTCTTTTTACCGGGCAGGCTGAGAGGGGCGAACAGACAAAGAAGGCCGCCTCTCGGAGGCGGAAGCAGACTTCGGCCGGCCCTCCTTCCAAATGGGCAAAGAAAGCTGCTCCTTCCTCTCTTCCGCAAATTCCGGAGGAGGTAGGCGAGGAGCCCGAAGACCCTGCTGCCCCTTTGCCCGAGCTTCCTTCTGTCGACGCCCCTTCTTCCGACGTCCTTCCTCAAAGCCCCACGCCTTTGCATGCTCTTCTGGAGGGCGATGGGGAGGAGACCCCTTCTGCCGAGGAACGGCGCCAAATAAAAGGCAAGGGGATCTCTACTGAGGCGACGTCGATTCTTGACGACGACGTTACCGAGGTGCCAGCAGGTTTGTACTTTGTCGAAGAACCTTTTTTTTTCTTTTGTAAATCCTTAAGGGTTTTCTGGCCTTAACCAATTTTTCTGCCTTGTTGTGCAGCGGAGGTGGCCGCTCCTGACTGGGTTGGCGAACACGCCCGCAAGAGGGCCCTTCGGGATGCCAAAGTCCCAGCAGGGAAAGTTCCGAAGGAGCCCTTCTGGACGTTCACGGAGGACATGAATATGTACTCCGAGGACTGTCCCGAGATGGCCAGGCAGGTGTGCAAAGGGGTGCTTACTGAGGCCTCTTACAAGGCCCTTACGGCGGCTTACCCAGGCGACAACTCTTTGGCCGCCAAACTCACTGAACATGCCGCCCAGGTACGCTTCACTGTTTCCTCAGTGTCAATTTCGCCTTTGCTTTTTACTTAGCATCATTTTCCCTTTGTTTGCTTTTTTTGCAGCTGATGGGGTATGCCGGGTTGCTCCGTGTTCGGGTGGCACGAGAGTCAGAAAGGAGGGCGTCACTCTGGGACCTTTACACCAAGACGAAGGCCCAGTGTTCGGCGTTGGCTGCCGACAATGCTCAGCTGAAGCAGTCTTCAGAGAAGGAAATTGCTGAACTTCGGGAGGGGTTCATAAAAGAGAAAGAGGAACTTGAGAAAGGCACCTCCCAGAAACTTTCCGACATCGGCTCTCGGATGGCGGAGCTAACTTCGATCGTAGAAACGATTCAAAAGGATAAGTCAGAAAGTGACGCAATCCTTGCGAAGACGCTCGAGGAAAAGGCCCAGCTCGAAGCCGAGGTCGCATCTCTGAAGAAGCCTTCAGAAGAGAAGAAGAAGATGAAGGCATTGAAGAGAAAGTTCAAGGATTTGGAGAAGGATTACGCGGATTTGGCGGTCAACAAGCGGGAGTCCGATGATATGACGAAGTTGGGCTTTCAAGACGGCTTCTGTCTTGCTCGGCACCAAATTCTGCAGAAGTTCCCAGATTTTGACCTCTCCTTCCTGGAAGGCATGAACATCCCCAAGGAGCCTCGGTGGACTTGGTCCAAGATCGAGCACTTGAAACTGCCTCCTTCTCTCCCGGCGCCGAAGGCTGCTGACAAAAGCACAGAGGCTGGCAGTTTTCAAGACGCCGAGGTTCCTTAGTACTAGGGCCTTTTGCCTTCATTTTCTTCTTCTTTTTTGTAGTCTTTCAGCAACTTTCTTCTCTGTAAGCACTCTTTGGCTCAATAGATAAAAATTTGGCTAAGTATTTTTTGCCAGATTCCTTTGTTTCCTTCTGTCCCGAACATAATTCGCTCAAGAGACTTCGGAAAACCATACTTTTGCTTTCCTTTGTCCCGAACATATTCGCTCAAGAGACTTCGGAAAACCATACTCTTGCTTTCCTTTGTCCCGAACATATTCGCTCAAGATACTTCGGAAAACCAAACTCTTGCTTTCCTTTGTCCCGAACATATTCGCTCAAGAGGCTTCGGAAAAACTTACTTTTGTTTTCGTCGGCGATTGCTTTCGTGAGACTCTTGTTTTGTACTTCTTCAGAACTTTTTACTTAGACAAATTTTTGCAACTTGTGCAATACAACTTTCCCACCGAACTTTTTCGGCATAGAATTTTTTCAAGGCCTCTAAGTGCCAAGTATTTTTTAATTCTATGCCTTCGGCATCATCGAGCTTATAAACTCCTTTTCGTACTTCGGCAAGTACCAGGTAGGGTCCTTCCCAATTTGCGCGAAGTACCCCGTGGGACGGCTTTCGGGGTGCAAATTCAGCCTTTCGGAGAACGAGGTCTCCCTTCTTTATTCCTTTTGGCCTGGCGCGTAGGTTTATGGCTGCTGCCACTCTTTGCTGGAAAGCTTTTCTTCTCAACTCGGCTACTTCTCTGTGTTCACTGACGAGGTCGAGCTTGGTTCTCAGACCGAGGTCATTTCCTTTTTCATCGAACACTTGGACTCGTATTGACGGTTGTACTACTTCGACAGGGATGATGGCCTCTGTACCGAAGACGAGTGAAAAAGGCGTTTCCCCTGTGGCTCTTCGGGGTGTTGTTCGGTAGCTCCATAACACGCTTTGGAGTTCTCCTGGCCATTTCCCTTTTGCTTCTCCCAATCTCTTTTTCAGACCATCTTTTATGGTCCTGTTAGATACTTCCACCTGCCCATTACTTTGGGGGTGAGCTACTGGGGCGAAGTGCATTTTTGTCCCGAGGTCGCTAATGAACTCTTGGAATCCTTTGTCTACGAACTGGGATCCATTGTCCGCTACGAGTACCCTCGGTATGCCAAATCTGCATACGATGTTTTTCCATACGAACTTCTGCACTTCTTTTGCCGAGATAGTTGTCAGAGGTTCTGCCTCGACCCACTTAGAGAAATAGTCTACTGCTACTACGCAGAACTTTACGCCTCCAGGCGCCGTTGGGAGTGGCCCAATGAGATCTATGCCCCAAACTGCGAAGGGCCAAGGATAGTCTGCCGAAGTCACGAACTCTGAGGGTGTTCTTTGGATGTTCGCATGTCTCTGGCAACTACCACATTTCTGGACGAACTGCTTGGCGTCCTTTCTCAGGGTAGGCCAGAAGTATCCTTGGCGAAGTATCACTGCTGCCAGGGCGTCGGTTCCGATGTGCGAACCACAGGCACCTTCGTGAACTTCTTCGAGGATCATTTCAGTATCCTCTTCACTAACACACCTCTGTAGTGGATTTGCATATCCTTGCCGATATAGTTCTTCTCCAATTAAGAAGAAACGTCCGGAGCGCCTTCGCACTTTTGCGGCTTCGCTGGGGTCTTCGGGGAGTGTGTTGGTTGCGAGATACGTTTTGATTGGTTCTTTCCATCCTTTCCCCGAGGTCGCTATGCTTAACACCGCGACGCTGGGGTGGCTTAGCACTTCGGTGCAAGTTTTGGACTTCGCCAAACAGTCTGCCTCAGCATTTTCTCGTCGGGGTACGTTCTCGATTTTCACGACGTCGAACTCCCGAATAAGCTTTGTTACCAACTCATGGTATTTCGCCAAGGTCGGGTCTTTCGCGCCATAGTCCCCTGCCATTTGCCGGACCACCAGCTGGGAATCACTATGGGCTTTCAAGTTTCTCACGCCAATTTTTCTGGCCAGGCGTAATCCTGCTATGAGGGCCTCATACTCGGCCATGTTGTTGGTGGCGTTGAAACTGAACTTGATGGCCTTCATTACTTCTAGGCCTTCGGGGCCTCTGATAATCACTCCAGCTCCCTGGTGTTCGGATCCTGAGGCCCCGTCAACATATAACGTCCATTCTGGCTCGTCTTCGCCCGAAAATGAATGTCCCTCCTCGGTGTTTGGTACTTCGGCGATGAAGTCTGCCAAAGCTTGAGCTTTTATAGCTTTCCGGGGTTCATACGTGATGTCGTGTTCGCCAAGCTCTATACACCACTTGGAAAGCCTTCCCGAATGATCCAACTTTCCTCATAACATCCCGTAGAGGCAGGGTACTTCGGACGATAATGGGGTGAGCCTGAAAGTATGGCCGTAGCCTCCTTCCTGCAAGTACCAAGGCATATATAGCTTTTTGAAGCAAAGGGTACCTGACTTCGGCGCCATGCAGGGACTTGCTGACATAGTAGACCGGCCATTGCTTTGGCCCTTCTTCTTTCACGAGGACCGAGCTCACAGCTTTTTTCGTGACGGCGAGGTATAATACGAGGGGCTCTCCCTCCCGAGGTTGCCGCAGGGTCGGCAGGCTGGCCAAGTAGACTTTGAGTTCTTCCCAGGCTTTTTGGCAATCTTCATCCCAAGGATGACCATTCCTTCCGAGGTCGCCTTCCATCTTTGCTGCCTTTGTGAGGACTTTGAAGAAGGGTCGACACCTATCTCCGTACCTGGAAATAAACCTGCTCAGAGAGGTTATTCTTCCGGTGAGTCTTTGCACGTCTTTGACTGTGGCAGGAGTTCGGAATTCAAGCAGAGCCTTAATCTTCTCGGGGTTAGCATCGATGCCTCTTTCGGATACCATGTACCCAAGGAACTTTCCCGAGGTCACCCCGAAGATGCATTTCTCAGGATTAAGGCGGATCCCGAAGGCTCTGAGTTTTTGGAAGGTTTCCTCTAAATCTGCAACGTGGTAGCCAGGCAGTTTGCTTTTGACTATCATATCATCAACATACACCTCCATGTTCCTCCCCATTTGGTCTTTGAAGACCTTGTTCATCAGCCTCTGGTAGGTGGCTCCTGCATTTTTGAGTCCGAAGGGCATCCTGATATAGCAATATGTTCCTCCCTCGGTGATGAAGGCAGTCTTCTCTTCATCTTCGGGGTCCATCCTTATCTGATGATACCCACTGAAAGCGTCCAGGAAACTTAGGAGCCCGTACTCGGCAGTTGAGTCTACCAGTTGGTCTATTGGCGGAAGAGGATATGAATCTTTCGGGCAAGCATCATTCAAATTTTTGAAGTCGATGCACATCCACAGCTTACTACTTCCTTCTTTTGTGGCAATTACTACGTTGCTTAGCCATTCGGGGTAGTTTACCTCCCGGATAACGCTAGCGTCTATCAGACGCTGGACTTCGATTTTGACGAAGTCACTTTTGTGAGCTGAGATGCTCTGTTTCTTTTGCCGGACAGGTTTTATTTCCGTTGCTTAGCCATTCGGGGTAGTTTACCTCCCGGATAACGCTAGCGTCTATCAGACGCTGGACTTCGGTCTTGACGAAGTCACTTTTGTGAGCTGAGATGCTCCGTTTCTTTTGCCGGACAGGTTTTATTTCCGGACTCACTTTGAGGCTATGCTGGATTACGCGAGGGTTTACCCCTGGCATGTCCTTCGGCGAGTAGGCGAACAGATCTTTATTTGCAAGCAGAAAAGATACAAGTTTTTCCTTGTCTCCTTCGGCCATGCTTTTCCCTATTCGGGTACTATGGCCTGGGACAAGCTCTACTTCTTCTGTTTCCGCTTTTGTGGGATCTTCTGCCTCGCCCCTTTCCAGCTCTTTTGCTTCTACAGCATGTGCTAAGTTGCTTGCTGGAGCCTTTCGTGCTCTGACGAACACCTTTCTCACCTCGCCTTGATCAATGAAGATCTTTGCGTCTCCTTCTTTGGTGGCGAAGGTGACGGTCAAGTACTTTACATCAGGGCGAATGTGCAAATTTCCCTGTGTCTGTCTGCCGAGGATGGCGTTGTATGACGAAGGAACGTCCATGACTATGAACCTTGCCATGGTAGAGGCGAACAACTCAGCAGTTCCTTTCTCCGAAGTTCCTTTCATCATCAAGGGGAGGTCGATCCACCCGAGGACAGGTAGCTCAGATGGTCCTACGCCGAACGTGGGTGAAGTAACAGTCTTGAGGTCACTCCTGGATACGCTCAAGCTTGGCAGCAAATGTGAGAACAAGACGTCTGCGTTTGACCCATCGTCCAGCAGTACCCTCTTGACGTCCCAGTTTCCTATCCTTGCCATTATTAGCAATGGATCGTCATGAGGGAATACGATGGTGGAGCCATCCTCGCGGGCCAATTTTTTCGTCGGGCTCTGATATTCCATCACCGCTATCTCTCTGGCCCTTCTTTTCCTTTCCGAGGATGGAAGCCCGGTTGTGATCGTCTGTATTACTCCTGCCGAAGGTGGAGGACGCCTTCTCGGACTTCGGTTCCTTCGCCTGTCTGAATCGTAATCCTCGTCATCGGGCTTTCCTTCTTCCTCTTTTTTTCCTTTTGGGGAAGGTATTCTCAAATAACGCCGAAGCTGACCCTGCTTTATCAGTGATTCAATGTACTTTTTCAACTGAAAGCAGTCTTCGGTGTCATGACCGTGATCACGGTGGAACTGACAGAACTTCTTCATGTTCCTTCTGTTGTCAGCAGTCATGCCCCTCGGTCGTTGGATTTGAGCCCCCTGTTTTTCCAATGCCATGAGGACGTTAGCCCTCGTGGTGCTCAGAGGTGTAAAGTTTTGGGGCTTTCTTCCTCCTACTCGCATTCTCCGAGGTCGGCTTAACTGTTCCGTTGGACACTGGGCTTGCTGGCTGGACCCTTCGCCACGAGCGTGAATATGGTCAGCCTTTGGCCCGGTCATTCTCAGCTCTTCGGCTGTCATATGTTGTTCAGCCCTTCGGTAGAATTCTCCCAGCGTGTCCTGGGGATCTTTGGAGAATTCATAAAACAAGTGCGAATCCCTCCGGAGGCCCCTCGTCATGGCGAGGATGCGGATTTCGGGACGAAAGTCCGGAACACTGAGGGCCTCTCTGTTGAACCTCTCGACATAGTCACGGATGGTCTCCCCGTTTCTTTGTGCTATGTCAAACATTTGGACGGGCATCTTCGCCGTCGGCTTGCTCCCAATGAACTGTTGTGTGAACGCTGTGGACAGCTCCTGGAACCCCCTGATGTTTCCGGGAGGCAGGGAATTGTACCAGGCAGTTGCTGGTCCTGCGAGGGTGACTTCAAAGCACTTGCAGAGTGTAGCATCATCAGCCCCATGTAGCACCATGCTGCGTTTGTACTTTGTTAGGTAGGCCTGGGGATCAGTCCGACCCTCATAGGTCTCTAGCCGAGGTAGCCTGAAGTTACTTGGCATGGCCGCCTCGACCACTGTTCGAGCGAAAGGAGTTTCATCTCCAGAGACGGTTTCAGTCAGCCTGGCCTAAACAGGCTTGCGTGCCACCTGCTGTTCCACTCTCTCCAGTCTTGCCAAGACTTTCTCCAGGAGGAGCGTGGCAGTGGGCTCCTCTTCCTGGTGCTTGGAGGTTCTTGGGTAAAAGGACTGTTGCCGTCTCTTCGGGGAGCGACTTCGGTACCGAGGTGAGGGGGACCTTGCCTCTGGCGACAAACTTCTTCTGGACGGGACTTCGGGTCGTTCAGACCTCGCTCTTTCCGCCAGCTGCGCTCCGAGGGGCAAGTTATCTGTCGAGGACTCTTCCCGTGGCTCCCCACTTCCCGAGCTATGATGGGTTGCTCTTGGGCTTTTCTCCCGAGGTCATGCTGGCGAAGTGGGTTTTTGCGCCTGGGCTGGTTGCGGCCACCTTCGGTCTATCTGTTGTGTCATTTCAGCCACAACAGACCTTTGAAAGTCTCGTAAAAAACCCATGGTGATGACAAGAGGGCGTTCCTCTTCAGGCAAGGAAGTCTCTGGGGGACTTTGTTCGGTAGCTGGTTGGGTCTCAGGCGCGGACGGGGACTTCGGGAGTCCTTTGTCCTTCGAACGCCGAGTTTCGACAACAGCTACCTGGGAGTAGTTTCCCACAGACGGCGCCAAATGATGCCCCGAGGCATCTTCGTTTGTTGTCATGTTGACAGGTGGGGAGACTTCCTGAGGAGGCGAGCGCCTGGAGCTCTGGTTTCCCAGCTGAGTGTGCCTGAAAAGCTCAAAGAAGAGGTTAGGAGGTCCCCGGTTTGCTTTTCCGGGGAGGACCCTCCGACGCCCAAGTCAGTTTTCTGAGTGAAAGTGGAGGAAGAACACTAAGGGATCAAGTGTCTTGCCTGTTTTGTGTTTTCTCAGAGGGAGGAAAATGCCCATCCTTTGCCCAGTCCCATTTCCTAGTATTTATAGGAGTAGCTGGTCCGTTCAGATCATGACACGTGTTCGGTCGGATTTGATCTGTACTTTTGGACCTAGGGGACAGGCAGCCGTTTGCAGCCTCCTTTAGCCCTGGACCCGGACAGGTTGTGTCAGGACTGGGGCGGCTGCGGCGTGTCAGTTCGCCGTTCTGATGTGACGTGTAGGGCTTGTGGGTGACATGTCAGAGGCTCCTTAAATGCTCATACCGTACTCCCGAGGTCCCCTGGGCGAGGTCGCCCTTCGGTGCGTGCACCCTCTTCGGATTCTATCCGTCCTTCGGTGCGAGCACCTCCTTCGGGATCTATCCCATAGTTCTGGGAGTTCCCTTGATGAACACCTTCTTCGGGACTTACACCCATAGTTCGGGGATTCCCTTGTTCAGGTGTTTCTTGTTCGAGGAAGACCTCTTTGGGGCTTCTGCCTTCGGGGGAGATTCTTCCTTGCTTCAGAGAGATGGCTTTCTTACCCGAAGACGGTCAGTATGGCCCCTCGATGGAGACGGTGTTATCCTCGGAATTCCTGACGAGCTAACCGAAGTCTCGAGCTCATAGTGTTTGACTTCGCACCTTCCGAGGTCAGTAAAAAGATCCTCTCTTGGGTGACGTCAGACTCCTCGGCCAATATTCTGGCAGGGAGTTACTACCGAGGAGGCAATAGCCTTTGGCTATCAATAGTCAACCTTATCAACATCTAAATTCTTCATATGATGATTAAGGTTATGCAAACTTTATTAGAGACCTTTATAATTAATTTAGTACTGTAAACATGGCTATGTAAACTTTATTGAAGACCTATGTAAATGGTACTTGAGACTTATATGGGATGTAAATTTTATTTAGTACCTATGTAGCACCTTATGAGGTAGAAGCAATTAAAAGCTAAAAGGGGTAAGAATTGGTCATTTAGACAAACCAAACTAAGAAAGGCACTTTTTGTCATTTTACATAAAGACCTTTTTTATTGTATAGATGTATAAAGGATGAAAAATTATTAAATTCAAGGTATCACAGGTTTTTGTAATTCTTACTCCATACTCATAAATTTTGGATTAACTAAATTGTTCTTAGGTTGTTTAGGTGTGACAAATATTTTTTCTATTATCATAACTAAGGCCCAACAAATGAAAAAGTGACAAATATTTTTTCTGTTATCATAACTAAATTCAAGGTATCACAGGTTTTTGTAATTCCTGCTCCATACTCATAAATTTTGGATTAACTAAATTGTTTTTAGGTTGTTTAGGTGTGATAAATATTTTTTCTGTTATCATAACTAAGGCCCAACAAATGA
Source organism: Aquilaria sinensis (assembly GCA_005392925.1). Classification (NCBI taxonomy): domain Eukaryota; kingdom Viridiplantae; phylum Streptophyta; class Magnoliopsida; order Malvales; family Thymelaeaceae; genus Aquilaria; species Aquilaria sinensis. The sequence continues at coordinate 24,968 of SMDT01001299.1, read as the reverse complement.
AAAAGTGACAAATATGGCACCAGGTTTATTGCACTTGTTTATGAAGTGTTAAATGGTGGTGTATCCAACCAAAATAAAACTAAAGTAGGACCAGATTGAGCAAATGGTGGAAAATTTGTTGTAAACATCATAGAAAGTCCTATAATCTTTAAGCCACCAAAATATATAATACCCAAATGTGGGTTGCATGATGGTTTAACCAAATGGTTGCTTAATTTTGGAGGGAGCTTGAAAATTTAGCTAAATTTTGTGGCACCGGGTAGTTTTAAGTGTGATAGTTTAAGTCAACCTAGAATTTGGAACATACCACCATTAAAAGACCAAAATGGGTCCAGGTGAGATCAAATAGTCATTTTATAGGCTAGTGGATTTTTTTTTCTACAAATTACAGACCAATTTGCAATCAATTTGGAAGCTATGTTGGTAAATTGGTTAGTATTAGGTGAATAAAAATCTAACTCACCTAACCCTACCACACCTCACCCCAACACCACCCATAAAAGGTAGCTCCAGTTGCATTTTGATTCTTCAGTCTTCTGGCTTCAAACACTCATAATGTCTGACTAGGAGGAGTTGTTGTCTAGGAGCCCATAACATCCCTCTCGCCATTGGCCGTGCCTCCTAGTAGATCAATTCCTTCATCAATAAGAGGAAAGTAACAGCAATGAGGTAAAAATTAGGCATGTTTCCAACCTTTTTTTAATGTTCATCTATTTGACTTGTTTATGGTCTAACATCTTTTTTTTTTCCAGTTTTTTCTTGCTTAAAGTTCTAGTACCAGCTGCTTCAACTAAACCTACCTAACACATTATTGTTGACCAGGTGGCCCTCCTTCAAGAGGATTAATTAATCCTAGTACATGTATGTGTATCTACGTCCATCTCCCTAGTAATGTAAAATCTAGAACTATAAATAATCACTAGCTATATTTGTTATGTTAAAGAAAAAATTTGAGTAGGTTGTGTTTATGTGCTAAAGCTACAAGTCCATAGTGCTAATTGATGCATCTTGTAGCCTTAAGTATGAGCTAAAAGCTATTTATGAGTGTATTTTATTTTTGAGCTATAAAAAATGCATGATGTGTCTTGTAGCTTAGTTTTTATTTTGCTACTATAATGGTGCAAGAGATATATGGAAATGCTTGGAGTTTATTTCTTGTATGGATAAAAACTAATGAATATACCCTAAACCACTATGTCACGATTTAATAAATTCCTACTTCATTAATGAAGTAGACAAGGGGTTTATGTAACATTATATTACCTATTTTTTGTTCTTTTTTGTTCCATTTTGTTTTTTTTATATTAACACTTTCACTATATGTACAAAGGAAATGGAAGAAAAAAAAATTGTGTCCAATTCTAAGTTGGTTTTGTTTAATTTTGATAATAGTGATGTCCAAAGCACATATTTACATTTCTGAGTCTAAAGCTTCTTTTTATTTATCATTAGAATACAGAATTTGCCTCAAGAGTTAGACTATTGATGTTGCGCAACATGTTCCATGTCCTTGGGAAGCATGAGAGGTATTGGTCATAATAGAGGTTCAGGTGGACATGGTCAAGGCAAAGGATGTTCGTCCAATCCAAACTATGCCTTTGGTAGTGATCATAAAGGAGTCAACATAGGTAATGATTGAGAGACAAATGAGGTTCTATGACCAATTTCAAATGGACAACAAACCTTTGGGTCTCCCAATACAACTCAACTGCGTACCCAACCTCCACCAATCATGCAGCTTACCTAGGCTCCACCGAACATGCATCCCACCTAAGCTCCACCCTCTGGTTCCTCTATGCCATCTGCCATAGACCTACCCACCATTCAAGTTCCATATATACCTAAGACTCAGCCTTGTGCATTATGTCAACGTCCAACTATCACTCTATATTGGTAACTTAATTTTATTTATCCATATAATACAATTCTTTGTCTTTTAATGTTTAGTTATTGTGATGCACCTAGCCATTCTTTCACTTTTTGCCTCATTATAAGCATCAATGCTTATCCACAGGTAACCCTAAAAGTTTTAGATTGCATGTGGTTCATCTACACTAAACCTTGGCCTAATTGGAAAAAGATTCTTAAGTCAATCTAATAAAAGGCTTTTGATCAATTTTGAGTGATTGTCCATTCTTTACACACAAGCTTACTTTTTTTATATTTAAAATTTTATCATTAATTGAAATTCTTGATTGTTTGAATCATAAACTTATTTTCAATGAGATGCTAAGTATCATATAAGGATGCAAAGTGTCTCCAACCATCGGGCATGAGAAAAGCTTAGGACAGTGGTTCATAATGGTAGGTGAGTAGCCATGGATTGTTGTCCTGAATTCCATAATAACAAAGACCACGATCTCCTTTGCCCTCCTAGTCTCATTTGGGTAAGTTAAGAGATATAGCATGCCCTTTGTACACACTAGAACACAGAATGCTAGAAGTTAAAGTCTCAAGTTAGGAAGGCAAATCGTTACACGGTAGAAGAAGGTGGTAGCGTAATCAAACACACTACTAGACCTATGCCTAAGGCTTACCACAAGCGAATATTAGTAAATACATTTCATTTATAAATTTAGCTCATCATTTATGTTTCATATTTTCATGAATTAAAAAGATTAAAACTTTCTATCTTTATTTTTCCTTACAATTTTATTTGTTTTTCATGGTACTGAATTTGCTATGCAGCGTATGGATTTCTAGTGTGATAAATTTTATATTCTTTAAATATCTAAATGTGATAGTTAATTGAATAAATGGCTTATTTGGTTACCACCATATTAATCTTGCCCTAGAACAAGAGTAAGTTATATGGGTTCTAAATTTTCATTTTAAAGTTATGTGGGTTTTGAATTGTAAAACTTTCTTTTCCAGGCATGATAAAATATATACATGTGATGTGCTCCTTCTAGTTAATTAAATCCTTACTATAATTAATGTTCCAAAATTGCAGTAACTAATGCTTATTTGTTCCTTTTTTACATCAATAACGTGACAAGTGGGTAGGCAGCCCTGTCTACTTGAGCTATTCATTCACATTCATGTTAGCAAGCGAAATGGAGAATTCATAGACCTTAAGTCAAAAAGAGTTGCAATATGTTTTTGGTAAACAGTGTTTGCTTAATTATTCTTTCTTGCATTTAGTAATGAATACAATAAACTTAGGGTACATATGAGACTAGTGTCAGTGAAAAAAGTTGCCTTAACAAAGAGAATCATCAAATCATTGATGAACATGAGTGGGAGCGGCCTATTGGTCATCCTCGTAGTTGCTCTTGCTACTGTGTTCCACCGTCTAAGATTCCTGACCTTTATTCGATTCCTGCATCTTAGGTTAAATAAACTACACTTAAAATTAATCTCTTCTTTCTCAAATTAGTATTTTTCTACTTTTCAACAATTGCTTAATTCCACATTTTATTTGTAAAGGCGTTTGTTTAGGATATGAAGGAAAGGTGGACGGATTTCGAACACCAACATGATGAGACACAACAAAAAATTGTAGAGGCACAACAATGGTTGGAGATACAACGTCATGAATCTAATGTAGCGATTTCTGCTATGTAGGTTGCGATGCAAGTGAGTGCCCTCCTACCACATGGTTTGGTAACACCTAACATGGTCCCTAGTCTTCCTTTGGTTCAAGGCATTCGGGGGCAAAAGGTAGCGGGAACCCAAATGTAAATGATCCATCTCTTAGTCCATTTCTAGGTACTGTAAAGTATCACTCCAATGACCATGCAAATCCATCTTCTTAGTTTTATGTCATCTAGTTTTTTGTATTTGGCTGGTGGGTGATTTTTAGTTATGTCTATTGGTTTTTTGTGGTCTAAGGGTGGCTGCATCTAATCATACCTTATGGTGTTTTTGTGGTCTGTAGGTGGACGGAATGAAGGAAAGACTAGATTATGCACAAGTTTTCTCTTATTATTAGCTAATGGTTCAAGGCATGGATGCATGTTTATAATTTAGCAACCAAACAATGGTATATGTTATGTACATTTATTTAGGCTGATAAATAAAATGTACTTGGATTTAGTATTTATATTATGTTATGCTTTGTATTTATAAATTTTTGTCCTTGACATTATTTAATTGATTCTATCTAGGCAACTATTAAATAATCTAATACAGAAAAGTGATAATAAAGTAAGTAAATGGTTTAATTTTGTTGCTATATCTACGTAGTTTTGGTCTCATGGTACTTACAATAGTTTTAAGTTCTAGTTTGTCTTTGGTCTCAAATAGTGCCTCTTTTGCTTTATGTATTTGACACTCTTTAGTAGCTGAATTTGAAAACCTTGCAACAAAAAATTGGATGCATATTGTAAACTTTGTGCCACTTCTAGCAAAAGATACCTTATAACTATAGTGACCAACACTTGGTTGCTTTAAAAAAATTTGATCGTCAAGGTGGTCGCACAATGATATGTGACCTTGGCTTTTACGACCAAATACTTTGGTATCTTTTTGGTCCTATTATGCCACTGTATTAAGAGAAAAAAATGGTTGCATCTACTGCAATGTTTTAGTGGTGGGCCCAAATGGTTAGTGAACCTTAGATCGACAGCCTGCACACAAATACAGCATTAGAGCCCTACAATGTGTTCTCAGGGGAAACCCTCCAATGCTTATGTTAGGTTTCTAGTGAATAGACAGTAGTAGGGATAGATGGGGAACCAAAATGTATACCTTAGGATTGGTGATTATTAGGGTTTATATAGTTGGGGGAAATCTAATGAAATCATTCCAGGATAGGAATCCTTCTAGTTGATCCAGTAAATCCAGGATTAGGTTTCCTAATGACATTAGAATCCTATTAGCAGCCTATTGGGTTTTCCTATAGTGGGCTTATCAATGATCTGGCTATTTTGGGTAACGTGTTGGGCTTGTTTCTTACCAAAAGGTCCCTCTCCTAAAAAAAATGTAGGCAAAGGTTCCATATTTGCTAAAATGTCATCACTTTAAAGGGGATCTTTGCTTCATTATAAAATAGGGCTACAATCTCTATATTCTAGTAACAATTCATGCTTTATGTGTTGCCATTTTGCCAAGAGGTGCTAGGCCTCCCTTAGACAGCTTCTCAAGGAAGGTATAAACATGTCATCATTTGGGCGTTCAGCTTTGGTCATCCTGTGTGTTTATCACACATGGCAAGCCTAATGGTCAAGGGAAGAGATGAGGCAACATCTATTTGATGCATCTGAACGACATAATCGTATGTGGCCGTGGTTCACTGCTGTTCATGGCCATGTGTTTTCTTTCGAATAGGTGGTGAATTTGGAATGATTATAGTGATGGTTTCAAGGAGGTAACCTGAAGGTTATAAGTTTTCCTACATATGTGGCAAGGTTTTTTACTATCCCCTATCACCGTTTTTCTACTTTCTTGTATTGCTCTTGTTTTTGCTTCTGCTTGTATGGTGCTTGCTGTACTTGCTACCAAATCATCATTTAGAACACTTTTCTATCAAGCTTTCCTTTCTCAAGTAATAGGCTCTTCCTTTTTCCTTTTTTTGCTAGTTTTTCTTTTAGTGCAATACGTTTGGTGTTTTTGGTTAGGGTTTCTTTCATTTTTTGATTTGGCCATTGTTAGCCGTGTCTTTCCCACCCACTACATGCTAACAGTGGCCCTAACATGTTGTACAATGGTTTTTCAAGATGGCACCCCTGAAGCCACCATCTAGGGCTGCTGTCGGCGAGGCTGATCTTTTAAAGGCGTTGTTCTTACCTAACATGGCTGTGTTGAAGGGGATTCTGATATAACATGATGATGGGATCCTGGCAATGAATCTACGGTGGTACTATTGGCCCAATGGCATTGTTGCTACTCTCTCTAGTGGCAAAGCATTAAAGGATGGGGGTCTGGAAGGCGGCGATCAGAAGACTGACAACCTCGCTATCTATGCCAACTAGCTCCAGGGGTAGCTTTGCTTACCCCTTGATCCCTTGGTGGAGCAGATCTGTGAGCACTACCTGTGCCACCATCACAACTAACGGCAAGGTCATTTACGCACATCAACGCGTTCATCCTCTACTATAAATTGGTGATGGGGAACCCCTGCTAGAGGTTCTACTCCATTTTTATATGCTGGATTTGAAGGACTCTAGTTTCTTCCATATTAACTTCACCAACCAAGGGGAGACAAGTCTTTTGCCTTCATATCCTACAAGGAATCGTGGGGACGCTGGAAACACCACTTCTTATTCACTATAAGGGAGCATGCGTGGAGGTTTCTTTGTAAGTTTGCTGATATACCCCAATAGGCCCTCATCAAATAGTTGCCCATATACGATGTCTTCAAGGGCCATCTTGCCTACTTTGGGTTGGTGATGTGGCTTGACTCAGTGGTGGGGAACAATAATTTTTTCGATTTGTTCCCCATCCATTACATGGATATTGACGAGATCATTCTCTGATGGGCGGGTATTAGTTGTGACAACCTTTGGAGCCATAGGTCTAATTGGCAAGGTAATTACATAAAGCTCGGATTACCATGTATCTAGTTAAATTTAAAAAATTAACACTTTAGATAATTTATTTGCAAGCCAAGTCTCGGTATTCGATGGTCCGGTAGCTTAAGAAAGATAAAAATTGGTCATTTAAAACAAGTTCAGCTAAGCACATTTTGGTCATTTCACATAATGACTCATTCTTGTTTCACAGTTGGACAGAGGACAAAAAAATACAAGATCTAGGATATCACAAAATCTTGTGATTCCCACTTCATCTTCATGAAATTGTGTAATAACTAGATTGTTCATAAGTGGTTTTAGTGTAATTGATCATTTCCTCATATTTTCTAGTTAATTCAAACCTAGGGTTACTGGAAATTTATGTTTAAACTGGTGCCATGCTTGCTTGGTAAATAATCCAAAATTGCAAAGCTTCGAAATTAACTTAAATCACATGAAAAATGATGGGGCTTTCTCAGTTGGAAAAAAAAAAAAAGAGGAATGGTTCTATTCCTTGTTCATTTTTCTATAGCTAGGTGGCTAGCATTATTAGGAAAAACATGTCTCTTTACTTATAAGCTAATAATTAATTATGAAATGTGAAACAAAGAGGAAACTTGGGACTGATGGCATTGGATGAAGCTTGGTACCCAGTTTGATATTCTAGTTGTTTTAAAATTGTTCCTATTTCATTTGTTATTGGTTCGGATGAAATTGACTGAGAAATAAATGGAAAATAAGACATAGAACTATTACCGAGAAATAATCTCATTGATTATGTGTAAGTATTATGGGAGTTATGAAATAAACCGGTTGGGTGGAAAATATACATAATGGACTTCTAAATAAGTCCAATATAAGGGCTATGTTCATCACTTAAACCATAAGGGACATATTATTAGCCTAGGTTTGGCTTATTTATGTGTTAAAATTATCAATATAAGGCCTGCGCATAAGCTACTAAGAAGGGACCTAAGTTTTCCTTGAAACCAAGACAAAAATAACCAAGTGCTTTGAGCTTGCATACCAAGTTATCTAATGTAAAGGTTATTTAACTTGTATGCTTATGTGTTAAATAAATTTGGCTATGATACTTGTTTGTCAAGTGGTTGAATTATTCGTAAATTTAACAAGCATATGATTTGAGAATTAATGGCTATTTAAGCAGTTTATATGGTTGAGTTTGGTGAAACACCAAACTATGAAGGTCATATGAAGTGTTTATGTGCATGTGGATGAGCTTGTCTGTGTAGGCAACAGGGACCTTAAAGGGTCTAATTAAGGTGAGTGTGATGGTTTAGGAACTTAACACACCTAATATAAAAGCCCTTTAAGTATTTTCCAATAACTTGGATGCCAAGGTAGGTAAATCCCAAGTTGATTTCCTCAAATAAGAATTTTATTAAACAAGTCAAAAAACTAAAATAAGCTTCATAAGGGTTTCTAAGTGTTAATCGGCACCTAAGGGCTATAAGAGAAAAATAGTAATTTTAATATAGGTTGGTAGTATGGTGGTAATTTAGTGACATAATTGCCATGTAAGTAAAAGTAACTAAAATTGTCATGACCATACGAGTTGTGACTCATTAAAACCAATAAGTGATGAGGAAGGGCTTTAATGCACCAAGTTGCAAACTTGAGGGCTTACGTGTTTTGATTTCTTTGAATGTGTGATTAGATTAGGGGCTAAGTGGAAAGGTTATGACTCTCTCATTTAAGGCTAAAAAGAGTTTATTAGAGCCTAAGTGAGGGGCTTAGTGAGTTAATTAAAAAGCTAAGCAAGATTAAGGGTGAATGGGGGATTGGGTTAAAAGAAGATATTTTGGAGCTAGAGCTCCACCATTCATATTCTCATTTCTTAAGCCAAACCCATAGCCCTTTCCTCCACCACACCATCCTAGCTTAAATCTTCACTTTTACCTAAAATTTTCATGAAAATAAAGCCCCCAAAGCTATCACAACAAGTCTTTAGTAAGTTCTTGAAGGATTTGGTGCACTTGAAGGTGCTCTTAGAGGGTTTTGTTGATTGAGCTAAAAACCTATGGTAAGCCATTTCCAGAGTTTTTAGTTGGCTCTAAAGGTGTCAATGAGTTACAAAAAGGCTTGATAAGCTAAATGTGGTACCTGAATCAAAGGAACCAACCTTGGAAGCCATTAAAGATGTTGGAGCTTTTGGTGAATAGTTGATTGGATTTGTGCAAATCTTCAATTGAGGAAAGAGATTTATATTATGGCTTGATTAAATGATGCATAAGTATTGTTAGAACACTTGGGAGTGAGTTGGAATGAGCTCAAGAGGAAGAATAGGCTCTAGGGGTTAATGCGGTTGCACTGATTATTTGAAACGATCGCATCGAGCTCAAGAGGAAGAATAAGCTACCTAAATGTGCAATATTGTCATACAAACTATGCTAGTACTATCGCAACATTTCCAGCAACTTCCATAAAATCATGATGTCGTTGAACCACAATATGTAATGCTATAGCATTATGCCTGAATTGTGCCATCCTTCTTTCTAAGTGTCTCAAATCAATTCCTAAGGCTTAGGTGGCATCCTAACATGGCTCAAAAGTGCTCCTAAGATTTAATTAGGTATCAACAAGTGGGTAATAAGTGGGTGGTTAAAATGGCTATGGAAAATTGGATAAGTGAAGTACCATAGTCACAAATAGGGTACTAAGGAGGGATCTAGTATTGTTTGAGTCCTCCAATGACCAATGGGTGAACTCATGAAACTTTGACATTAGAAAGGGACTCAAGAAAGGTCTGTGACCCTTAATGACCCAAGGGTAGAGGCCAAGTACCTCTGAACATCAACCCGTTCCCAAGGGGTCCCAATGGAGTCAACGGGCTTGGTAAGCGAATGCACTAAGTTGCCCAAGTCTAGTTTAGGGGAACATGGCAAAGTTTGGCCACTAGGTTCAATTACCTGACACAACAAGTAAAGGAGGTTATAGGTAAAAGGTGAGTAAGTGATGATTTACTCTAAGTAGCCGATGAAAGGTGTGTAAGATCAAGTAAGTGATGACTTACTTAAAAAACCTATAAAGAGGACATCATGGGGTTTAATAAAGTGCTAGCATTGGATACAAGGGGCAATACCCAAGTACCCCAACTATATGAGCTCATGATAGTTAAGCACACCTTCAGGTGTAACAAAAGTCCTAAGTGCATAAACATGCACATTCACTCATCCATCCATACATTACAAGGCATTATTGTTGTTGTTTATTAGTTGCTTGTGTTTATTACTTGTTGTATTGTTTGATTAGTTGGTTTGTCTATATATACCTATTTCTTGCATGTCTGTATGTATTTTCCTTGTAGGTGCCACATCCTTTACTAAGTACTTTTGAGTACTCACCACTAAGTGTTGTGCAAATATTTAGAAGGCTAGTCGAGCCTAATAGTTGGTGAGGGATGACTGTTAATGCTAAGTTTTATTTGTTTGAAGGTACTCTCCAAGTATGAACCTTCTACTTAATGAGTTCTTATAATGTAAGTTAGTATGACCAAAATGTTGTCTTTTCAGCTTTCAAAGCTAAGTATGCACAAGGAAAGTGAGGCTTGCCACTTGAAGCTAGGTTGTTCAAGTGGAAAAGTATGGATGGATTTTAGTTGATATTGTTGTCACTAATGTATGTATGACATTTTTTATACTAAGTGTTGCCTCTACTAGTGTCCATTGGTGTATATAACACTAGGGTTACATTTGGGTGCATATAAGGTTAAGATATATGTGCACAGTTATTGCTTAAAGTTAAAGCAACTATGATTTTCATATATCTTGACGGGTTTTAACTTATGTTTTATTAACTGGTGCACGATGATTTTCTTAATATTTTTTGTTACTTGTTATTGCATAGCCATGATGACACATGCATATTTTCTGTGTAGGGTAAGCTCAATAACTAGTTGCACATAATGATTTAAGTTACTTTTCAAGTAATAACTAACAATTTGTAACCTAAGTGGGATCATAGTTCCCTAAGAGCCTACCATTAGTTGTAAATTTAGGGCACTGGGTCCTTGTTCTACCACACCTATGGTCACCATGATGGGCTAAGGCTTGGGTAAACCTAAGAGAGGGAGGTGTCCTTAACCAGTCACAAAACCTTACAATGCTAGCACTAACACATCCACTAAATTAGCAAATAATCAGCTATTGTGCATAAAATAAGGGATATTGGCAACTAAAATGCTTTAAAAGTAGTATTTGCATGGACAAGTTGGACTTCTCAATTGTAGGACTAATGAATAAAGGAATTATGGGAATTAGCTACTCCCATAATTACTGGCCAATAATACGAGTTCCTAGCACAATGATTTGAGCTCAAATGCATGAGGCATATATTAATATCTTTATAGATAATATGCATAGTCCTATATGAATGTTTTTCTTGCAAGCTTATGACCCTTACTGGGAACTTTTGGTTTTCACATCTCTTCCACTTTTTTGTATGCAGATACTAGTATATCTTAGGCTAACAACCAATAAAAGGAAATGTTGTTAGTATTTTGGTACCAGCTGTGCATAAGTTAATGACTATGGTACATTGTTGTTATGTTTCTTTCTTTCAAGTTTTGAATTAGTCGGAATACTTACTTGCTAGCCTTTGTTGTACTGAGGCAAGAAGTAGGAGATACCTGGACATTGTGGTGGTCCTTTTTGGCAATGTAAATTAGGTAGGATTGCATCCCAGGATTCTCAAAGTTTAGCATATATATAGCACTTTTGTGTATGATGTATATATTTATATGAAACTTGGGCATCTGTTAAATGCTATGCAACTAGTGGGTATGTTCCCTAGTAGCTTGTATATATCCATAGTACATAACAGTATATTTTATACAAATGCATATCTTTAAAATGTTGGCCAATTGCACTGAATGTATATTATTTTATGGTTGTTGACCTATAGCCATAATAAGCCATAGTATAAAAAAATATTGCATTAATAATTTAATTAATTAATAGGCCTACTAAGTGACAAATTTACATTAGCCTAACACTAAATTAGTGTAATGTTCTTGGGGTCCCATGAGATTTAGATCGGATTAAGGGTAAAGGCAAGTGATAGTGATATCAGAGCAGGTTACCAGAGGCATAGACATTGAAAATCTATAAAACCCCTGTATGATCATATTTAGTAATATGCTGCTACGTAATCTGAGATTCATATCTGTGGATGTCATTTGGACTTGGCAGGTATAAGATGGTAAACACTAGAAGGAGTAGAGACTAAATTATAAGGTGATGGCCATGGGCCTCATCGTTCAGAGTCATGATGACTGGAGGAGAGACTTATGGGAGGAAGAACGCCTGGTGGATTGGATCGCCCAAAGGAGAGTGCCTGAAAGCTCAGAAACAAAGGGTTAGGAGGCCCCCGGAGTGTTTTTCCGGGGGGGGAGCCTCCGACGCCCAAGTCAGTGGTTGGCTGAGAGAAAGGCAGAGAAAATAGCACGAAGGGCTGAGGAGTCTCGCCTGATAATTTTCTCAGAGTGTGGGAGCAGTGCTTTTCCAACCAGCCTCCTGCCAAGTATTAATTCCTGGTATTTATAGGAGTGCCTAGCCCGTTCAGACCGCGACACGTGTTCGGTCGGATGTTCCTGAATTTTTGGGCGTAGGAGACAGATAGCTGGTAGCAGGTTGCCTTGAGCCATGTGCTGAGACGGGCCACGATGTGATTCTGATGGCGTCAGCGTGGCAGTGCGCCTTTTGAGGCGGATTGTGGCGTCTGTGAATGGATGTGTCAGAGGCTTCCTTAAATGCTTCCATAAATGCTCCTGCCGTACTCCCGAGGTCCCTGGGTGAGGTCGTCCTTTGGTACGGACAGAGCCTCTTCGGGAAACAAGCCCTCAGTTCGGGGGTTCCCAGTTTCAGGGAGTTCCGCCTTCGGGGATATCATGTTCGGCTCGCTATGTCTGGTGCCGCTTTTCCGAAGGCGATCTGTTCACAACCTTGGGGGGGCAAGTAGTGTCCTCGGGTTTTCCTGGCGTGCCGGGCTCGGAGCTCTTCGGCTATCTCCCGAGGTGCATGATCACACCTTTTCTCGGGTAGCGCCAGCTTCTTCTGGCCATTCTTGTGGCAGGGAGTTCGGCCAGATAGAGGCGATAGCGTTTGGCTATCACATGCCCCCCTTTGGAAAGCCGAAGTGAAGACTTCGGTTTTGCATCTCTTTCCGAGGTTGTTTATGGGAGTCTCTTTGGAAGCTTAACCTGTTCCGAGGATGCGCCTTTTGCCCGAAGATCATGGGCTCTTCGGCCTTGGCCTGTTCTTTGGTGTCTTCGAGGCGGAGCCTGTGCCGAAGATACACCTCTTGCCCGAAGGTCATGGGCTGTTCGGCCATAGCCTGTCTCTTGGCGTCCTCGAGTTGGCCTGCTCTTTGTTTCTGCAGGTCTGTTTGGCCAAGCGTGTCAGTCTGAGCGGCGCGTCCCAGTTTTCCAGGGATGTCAGAAGACGTGTCCCAGTTTTCAAGGGACGTTTGGAGGACGTGTCCCCCATTTTTGCGCAGCGGTTGACACGTGGCGCTTTGCCATTGGAGGAGAGTCACGTCGGTTACAGAGGGCGCGCCTTTTCAGGTGCAGAGAGCAGTTACGGCGACGGTTCGCCTCCAAAGGGTACTTATGACGATGTTTCGGTTACCCACCTCTGGCTTTATAAATAGCCCATTCCATCATAAGTTCCCTTTGCTTTTTCTTCTGCTCTTTTCTCTGCTTTGCCCCTGTTCTTGCATTTTCTTGCTTTCTTATGGCGGAGCTACCTTAATCAGAGCTTTTTTCCAGCCAACTTTCACGACGGCGTCCTCAGATTTTGGCAAATCTTTCGGTGGGTTTTTGTTTTCCAGAGCGTTTTGATCCCTCTGTTCTTTTGAGTTTTTCTCTGGAAACTGTTTTCTTCCGTTTTCAAACTCGTTTTCATGTCGAAAATGCCCATTCCTGAGAGCTGGCAGCCTCTTTTAGCCCATCCTTGTTGCACCACCCCTGCAAAGTTAGAGAGGTGGAAGAAAAAATTCTTTCTTCCCTCTTACGCCATTACTAGGCTGCCTCGTTCTAGCCATTATGCTTTTTCAAACCATAGTAAGGAGGTTACCATTTTCCGAGCCCAGCTGAAGGCCGGTCTTCGGTATCCTCCCCCGAAGATGGTGTGCGAGTTCTGCAAATTTCATGGCATTGCTGTGAACCAGCTTCCCCTGAACTCGTTCTGCTATTTTAACGCCTACCTCTGCATGTGTGGCGTCTTCGGGATAGAACCCCATTTCATAATCTTTATGCAGTACTACAAGCTCTCTGTGGTCCCGAAGGGTGGCTTCTATTTCATGCTACCTCGGGGATCCGGGAGCAAGAAATTCATGTTCACCTTCGCCACTAAGGATAGCTGGCGGGGGTGGGCGGGGGTGGCAACAGAAGTTCTTCTTCCTGAAGATGGACGAGGCCTGGTCGTACGTTCTGACCAAATGGGCTCAGGGAACACTGGATGTGGACGTTGTTGATCCGAGGATGCTGCTGACCCCAGAGTTGGCTCCCGTGTTCGCGGATTTCGACGCCCGCATTCGGGCTGTCTCTGACTGGGATCCCGAGGTCGCTCCGCGCGCCCTTTACCCTTTTCCAATCAACTGGAAGTTGATGACCGAAGAGGTCCTTCGGGAACTAAAGGTGGTAAAGGAGCACAAGACTGACCTCAAGATGCCAGCTCCTGCCATCGCCGGGAAGGATTCCTGGTTGGTCAAGCTTCTTAAGGAGGAAATTTCTTTCGAAACGCTTGTCGAAAGTGAGTCATCTTCTACTCCTTTGCTGTTTTTTCCTCAGACTTACGCTGATGTTTCTCTCCTTTTTCAGAGATGGGCGACGGGACTGCCGCCTATTACAAGTCCCTTTTCTCCGGCCAAGTGGAGAAGGGGGAGTAGACAAAGAAGGTGGCTTCCCGAAGGCGAAAGTCCGTTGGTGCTGGTCCCTCGTCTAAACGGGCGAAGAAGACTGTTATTTCTTCCCATTTGGAAAGTATTAGGGAGGGAAACGAGGACGCCGAGGTTGCTGTCACTTCGCCGCCTGATGATTCGGCCGAGGTCCCCTGCTCAGGTTCCTCTAGAAGAAATTCCCGAGGAGACTGCTGAGGAGCCTGGGACAGCCGAGATTCCGGCGCCTGAGACTGCTGTTTCCGAGGTCCCTTCAACCGACGTCCCTCCTCAAGGTCCTACTGCGTCGCAGGCCCTCCTTGATGTAGTGGTAGAAGTACCTTCTGCCGAGGAGCGGCGCAGGCGGAAGGGCAAGGGCATTTCAACCGAGGAGGCCGAGGACTCCGAGGACGTCGTTGTCGAGGTTCCACCAGGTTTGTTTCCAGACAAAGTGTACTTCCTTTGTTTTTTCTGGATTGCCTTCTTTGTCTTTAATCTCCTTCTCATTCTTGCCACGCAGGGGAGTTGACTACCCCTGACTGGGCGGCCGAACATGCTCGGAAGCGAGCTCTTCGGGACGCCAAAATCCCGCAAGGGAAGATACCAAAGGAGCCTTTCTGGACGTTCACGGAGGACATGAATTTGTACTCCGAGGACTGTCCTCAAATGGCGAAGGAAATTTCGAAGGGGGTGCTTACCGAGGCCTCCTTCAAGGCTATAGCGGCGGCCCATCCGGGGGATAACACTCTCGCCGCAAAGATCACCGAGCATGCTGCTCAGGTATATCCTTCACAGCTCTTTCCCTTCAATTTTTTCCTAAGTGTTTGGCTCTTACTGACCTTGCGTTTTATCTTTTTGCAGCTGCTGGGGTACGCCGGCTTTCTCCGAGTTCGGGTGGCCAGGGAGGTTGCCTTCCGAACTTCGGCCACTTAGACCATGAATGAGGCGAGGATCGCACTCGCGGAGTCGGCCGCCAAAAACCAGCAGCTGAAAGAGGCTGCTGAGAAAGAAGTGACTGCCCTTCGGGAGGAGTTCCGGAAGGAAAAAGAACAACTTCAAAAGGATTCCTCCCAGAAGATTGCTGACCTCGGTGAACAAATAAAGGGGATGCTCGCCGCCAACGAAGATCTTCTCAAGCACAAGGCTGGTTCTGACAGCCTTATAGTGTCGTTGACGAGTGAGAATAATACTCTCCGGGCTGAGGTCGAGTCTTTGAAGAAGGGGTCCAAGGGGACGCTGGAGATAAAGGCGCTGAAGGAGGAGATCGCTGAACTGGAGGACGAGCTTGACGACCTCGAGCTTGATAAGAACGAGTCTGATCAAATGGCGAAGGTTGCCTTTCAGGACGGCTTCTGCCTTGCTCGTCACCAGGTTCTCCAGAGGTTCCCAGATTTAGACCTCTCTTTTCTGGAGGCCCTAAATATTCCTGAGGGACCTCGGTGGGAATGGTCCAAGGTCGAGCATCTGAAACTTCCTCCTTCAATGCCGGCGCGAAAGGTGGTGGAAAAGGGCGGGCCAGCGAGTGGCTTTCGGGACGCCGCGAACCCTTAGGCTATTTTTTAGGGCCCCTTTTCCTTCCCTTCTACTTTGTACTCCTTCTTCGGTCACTTCTTCTGTAAAGCAGCTTTGCTCTTAATGAAGATTTTTTTGGCTAAGTCTTTTCTTGCAAGTTTCTTCATTTCCATTGTCCCGAACACGTTCGCTCAAGAGACTTCGGAAAACCTGTGATCAAAGAAACTCTTTTACCTTCCCTTGGCCGAGCCTGTTTGCTCCAGAGGCTTTCTGGAAAGTCTGAAAAAATTTGACTAAGTCTTTTTGCAGGCTTTTGCATTTCCAATTTGTCCCGAACATGATTGCTCAAGGGACTTCGGAAAACCTTCAGTCAAATTTTTGTTTTTCCAGTTGTCCCGAGCATGTTTGCTCAAGGGACTTCGGAAAACCTTTCGCGAGATTTTTCACTTTCCATTTTCCCGAGCACGTTCGCTCAAGGGAGTTCAGGAAAATTATCTCTGCGCTTGGCTATGGCGAGTACTTCTGCGAGATTTTTGTTTTCCATCTTTCCCGAGCGTGATGTCTCTGCGAGATTTCTCCATCTTTTCCAGAGCATGGCTCAAGGGACTCAAGAGACTTCGGAAAGTCATATCTACGCTTTATGATGGCGAGCATCTTCGCGGAATTCTTCTTTGCACAATTTTGGATACTTAAGAACTTTCCTTAAGAGCATTCTGTACTTACAATTCCTCCGCTTCATCTTAGGCGTAGAATTTTTTCAAGGCGTCTGAGTGCCAAGTATTTTTCAATTCTACGCCTTCGGCGTCGCCAAGTTTGTACACGCCTTTTCGTACTTCGGCGAGAACCAGATAAGGTCCTTCCCAGTTTGTGCGAAGTACTCCGTGGGACGGCCTTCGGGGTGCAAAGTCAGCCTTTCGGAGAACGAGGTCTTCTTTCTTGATTTCTTTTGGCCTGGCCCGTAAGTTTATAGCCGCGGCCACTCTTTGCTGAAAAGCTTTTCTTCTCAGCTCGGCTATTTCTCTGTGTTCGCCGACGAGGTCGAGCTTGGTTCTGAGGCCGAGGTCGTTTCCACCTTCATCAAATATTTGCACCCGTATTGATGGTCTGACTATCTCGACTGGGATAATGGCCTCTGTCCCGAAGACTAGTGAAAAGGGAGTTTCCCCTGTGGCCCTTCGGGGCGTCGTTCGGTAGCTCCACAATACGCTTTGGAGTTCTCCTGGCCATTTCCCTTTTGCTTCTCCCAGTCTCTTTTTCAGGCCATCTTTTATGGTCCTGTTCGATACTTCCACCTGCCCGTTACTTTGGGGGTGAGCTACTGGGGCGAAGTGCATCTTTATTCCGAGGTCGCTGATAAATTCCTGGAATCCTTTGTCTATGAATTGGGATCCATTATCAGCTACTAGTACCCTCGGTATGCCAAATCTGCATACGATGTTCTTCCATACGAACTTCTGCACTTCTTTTGCCGAGATAGTTGCTAGTGGTTCTGCCTCCACCCATTTTGAGAAATAGTCCACTGCTACCACGCAGAATTTCACGCCTCCGGGTGTTGTGGGGAGTGGCCCAATAAGGTCTATACCCCAGACTGCGAAGGGCCAAGGATAGTCTGCCGACGTTACCATTTCCGAGGGTGTCCTCTGGATTTTTGCATGTCTCTGGCAACTACCGCACTTCTGGACGAACTGCCTTGCGTCCTTTCTCAGGGTAGGCCAGAAGTATCCTTGGCGGAGTATCACTGCTGCAAGGGCATCAGTTCCAATGTGTGAACCACACATGCCTTCGTGAACTTCTTCAAGGACCATTTCAGTATCCTCTTCATCCACACATCTTTGCAGCGGGTTCGTATATCCCTGCCGGTATAACTCTTCGCCAATCAGGAAGAATCTTCCGGAGCGTCTTCGCAGTCTTGCAGCATCGCCGGGGTCTTCGGGGAGCAAATTCTCTGCGAGGTATCTTTTTATTGGGTCTTTCCACCCTGTTCCCGAGGTCGCCATGCTCAGCACTGAGATGCTCGGATGGTCTAGCACCTCGGTATATGTTTTCGACTTCGCCAAGCAATCTGCCTCAGTGTTATTCCGCCGAGGTACATTTTCGATCCGTACGGTGTCAAACTCTTGGATGAGCTTTGCTACTAGCTCATGATATTTTGCCAAGATTGGGTCCTTCGCCCCATAATCTCCTGCCGTCTGCCGAACTACCAGCTGGGAATCGCTGTGAGCCTTTAAGTTTCTCACGCCAATCTTTCTGGCCAAGCGTAATCCCGCTATGAGGGCTTCATACTCAGCTACATTGTTGGTGACGTTGAAGCTGAACTTGATAGCCTTCATTACCTCCAGGCCTTCGGGGCCCCTGATAATTACTCCAGCTCCCTGGTGTTCGGACCCCGAGGCTCCGTCTACGTGCAAGGTCCATTCTGGCTCACCCTCTTTTGGATCTGAATGGCTCTCCTCAGTGGTGGGTATTTCGGCGATAAAATCTGCCAGTGCTTGAGCTTTTATGGCCTTCCGAGGCTCATACGTGATTTCGTGTTCGCCCAGCTCTATGCACCACTTGGAGAGCCTTCCCGAATGATCAACTCTCTTCATGACATCCCGTAGCGGCAGACTACTTCGGACGATGATGGGGTGAGCCTGAAAGTATGGTCGCAGCCTTCTCCCTGCAAGCACCAAGGCGTATATAGCTTTTTGAAGCAAAGGGTACCTGACTTCGGCGCCATGCAGGGACTTGCTGACATAGTAGACCGGCCATTGCTTTGGCCCTTCTTCTTTCACGAGGACCGAGCTCACAGCTTTTTCTGTGACGGCGAGGTACAGTACGAGGGGCTCTCCCTCCCGAGGTTGTCGCAGAGTCGGCAGGCTGGCCAGGTAGACTTTGAGTTCTTCCCAGGCCTTTTGGCAATCTTCATCCCAAGGATGATCATTTCTTCCGAGGTTGCCTTCCATTTTTGCTGCCTTTGTGAGGACTTTGAAGAAAGGTCGACACCTATCTCCGTACCTGGAAATAAACCTGCTCAGAGAGGTTATTCTTCCGGTGAGTCTCTGCACGTCTTTGACTGTGGCAGGAGTTCGGAACTCAAGCAGAGCCTTAATCTTCTCGGGGTTAGCATCGATGCCTCTTTCGGATACCATGTACCCAAGGAATTTTCCCGAGGTCACCCCGAAGATGCACTTCTCAGGATTAAGGCGGATCCCGAAGGCTCTGAGCTTTTGGAAGGTTTCCTCTAAATCTGCAACGTGGTAGCCAGGCAGCTTGCTCTTGACTATCATATCATCAACATACACCTCCATGTTTCTCCCCATTTGGTCTTTGAAGACCTTGTTCATCAGCCTCTGGTAGGTGGCTCCTGCATTTTTGAGCCCGAAGGGCATCCTGATATAGCAATATGTTCCTCCCTCGGTGATGAAGGCAGTCTTCTCTTCATCTTCGGGGTCCATCCTTATCTGATGGTAGCCACTGAAGGCGTCTAGGAAACTTAGGAGCCCATACTCAGCAGTTGAATCTACCAGTTGATCTATTGGCGGCAGAGGGTATGAGTCTTTCGGGCAAGCATCGTTCAAGTTTCTGAAGTCGATGCACATCCGGAGTTTGCTGCTACCTTCTTTTGTGGCAATGACCACGTTGCTTAACCATTCGGGGTACTTGACCTCCCTGATAACTTCAGCATCTAGGAGACGCTGGACTTCGGTTTTGACAAAGTTGCTTTTGTGGGCTGAGATGCTCCGTTTCTTTTGCCGGACAGGTTTTGCTTCCGGGCTTACTTTGAGGCTATGCTGTATTATGCCAGGGTTTACTCCTGGCATATCTTTCGGCGAGTAGGCAAACAGATCTTTACTTCTCAGTAGAAAGGATACAAGATTTTCCTTGTCACCTTCGGCCAAGCTCTTCCCTATTCGGGTAGATTGACCTGGGACAAGCTCTATTGCTTCCGTTTCTGCTTTGGCGAGATCTTCTTCTTTGCCTTTTTCTGGCGCCTTTGCCTCCATCGTTTGCGCGAGGTTGCTTGCCGGAGCTTTTCGTGCTTTCACAAACACCTTTCTTACCTCGGCTTGGTCTATGAAGACCTCTGCATCTCCATCCTTGGTGGCGAATGTGACAGTCAAGTACTTCACATCAGGGCGAATGTGCAGGTTCCCCTGTGTCTGCCTTCCAAGGATGGCGTTGTACGAGGACGGGACGTCCATGACGATGAACCTCGCCATTGTGGAGGCGTACAACTCAGCTGCTCCGTCTACCGAAGTCCCTCTCATCATCAGCGGGAGGTCGATCCATCCGAGGACGGGGAGTTCGGATGGTCCAACCCCAAAAGTGGGCGAGGTGACAGGCTTCAGTTCGCTGCTGGAGATGCCCAAGCTCGGCAGCAGGTGCGAGAATAGGACGTCAGCATTTGAGCCATCATCAAGCAACACTCTTTTGACGTCCCAGTTCCCTATTCTCGCCATAATCAGCAGCGGATCGTCGTGGGGGAAGACGACGGTGGAGCCATCTTTGCGAGCCAGCTTCTTTGATGGACTTTGATACTCCATGACTGCAATTTCTCTGGCTTTCCGCTTTCTTTCCGAGGATGGGAGCCCCGTGGTGATGGTTTGGATAACCCCTGAAGGAGGTGGAGGGCGCCTTTTTGGACTTCTATTTCTCCGCCTGTCGGAGTCGTAATCCTCGTCTTCGGCCCTTTCTTCCTCCTCTTTTCTTCTCTTTGGGGAAGGCATCCGCAGGTATTTGCGAAGTTGGCCCTGTTTTATCAGCGACTCTATGTACTTCTTCAGCTGGAAGCAGTCTTCGGTGTCATGACCGTGGTCGCGATGAAACTGGCAGAACTTCTTGGCATTCTTTTTGTTATCGGCGGTCATGGCCCTTGGCCGCCGAATCTGCGTCCCTTGCCTTTCCAGCGCCATGAGAATGTTGGTCCGTGTGGTGCTCAATGGTGTGAAACTTTGAGGTTTCCTTCCCCGCATCCTCCGAGGTCGTCCTGCTTGTTCCGGTCGGATGCCGAGCTTGTTGATTGGACCCTTCGGCGCGGTGGTGATCGGACTTCGGCCCTGCCATTCTTAGCTCCTCGGCTGTCATGTGCTGTTCGGCCCTTCGGTAAAATTCTCCGAGGGTGTCCGGGGGGTCCTTTGAGAACTCGTAGAACAGCTGTGAGTCCCGCCGAAGGCCCCGTGTCATGGCAAGAATGCGGATTTCGGGCCGGAAGTCTGGGACGCTCAGGGCTTCCCTGTTGAACCTTTCGACATAGTCTCGGATGGTTTCTCCGTTTCCTCTGCTCTATGTCGAACATCTGGACAGGCATCTTCGCAGTCGGCCTGCTCCCAATGAATTGCTGCGTGAAGGCCGTGGACAACTCCTGGAACTCAGTGATGGTCCCTGGAGGCAATGAATTGTACCACGCAGTTGCTGGCCCTGTGAGGGTGACTTCAAAGCATTTGCACATGGTAGCGTCATCAGCACCGTGCATTATCATGCTGCGTCTGTACTTCGTCAAGTGGGCCTGTGGATCTGTAAGGCCATCATAAATTTCCAGACGAGGTACTCTGAAGTTACCTGGCATAGCTGCCTCAACGACGGCCTGAATGAATGGGGAGTCATCTTCGCAGCATGTTCCAGAGAGTCTGGCCCAAACGGGTTTTCTGGCCACTTGTTTCTCCACTCTGTCCAGCCGTGCTAGTATCCTCTCCATAAGCACTGTGGCGCTAGGGCCTTCTTCAGGGAATGGAGATCGTCGGCGCCTCTTCGGGGAGCGAGTTCGGCGCTGAGGGGACAAGGACCTCGCCTCAGGCGACGAACTGCTTCGCTGTGAGACTCTCGGTCGCTTGGACCCGGTTTGTCCCACAGGCCGTTTCCCGAGGGCTATATCTTCTGTGGATGATTCTTCGCGAGGGTCTCCACTCCCCGAACTGCGATGTGTAGACTTGGGGCTTCTCTCCCGAGGGCGTGTCGGTGAGGGGGGTCTCTGGGCCCGTGCTTGCTGTGGCCACCTTCGGTCGATCTGCTGGGTCACTTCAGCAACGACCGAACGCTGAAAGTCCCTCAAGAAGCTCATGGTGACTACCAGAGGGCGGTCTTCCTCAGGCGCAGAAGTCCCTGGGAGTGTTTGCTCAGCAGCCGGTTGTATCTCAGGCGCGGACGGGGACCTTGGGAGTCCCTTGTCCTTAGAACGCCGAGTCTCAACGACGGCGATCTCAGAGCGGGTTCCCACAGACGGCGCCAAATGATGGCCAGGGGCCTCATCGTTTATAGTCATGATGACTGGTGGAGAGACTTCTGGGAGGAAGAACGCCTGGTGGATTGGATCGCCCAAAGGAGAGTGCCTGAAAGCTCAGAAACAAAGGGTTAGGAGGCCCCCGGAGTGTTTTTCCGGGGGGGGAGCCTCCGACGCCCAAGTCAGTGGTGGCTGAGAGAAAGGCAGAGAAAATAGCACAAAGGGCTGAGGAGTCTTGCCTGGTAATTTTCTCATAGTGTGGGAGCAGTATTTTGCCAACCAGCCTCCTGCCAAGTATTAATTCCTGGTATTTATAGGAGCGCCTAGCCCGTTCAGATCGCGACACGTGTTCGGTCGGATGTTCCTGAATTTCTGGGCATAGGAGACAGATAGCTGGTAGCAGGTTGCCTTGAGCCATGTGCTGAGACGGGCCATGATGTGATTTTGATGGCGTCAGCGTGGCAGTGCGCCTTTTGAGGCGGATTGTGGCGTCTGTGAATGGATGTGTCAGAGGCTTCCTTAAATGCTTCCATAAATGCTCCTGCCGTACTCCCGAGGTCCCTGGGTGAGGTCGTCCTTTGGTACGGACAGAGCCTCTTCGGGAAACAAGCCCTCAGTTCGGGGGTTCCCAGTTTCAGGGAGTTCCGCCTTCGGGGATATCATGTTCGGCTCGCTGTGTCTGGTGCCGCTTTTCCGAAGGCGATCTGTTCACAACCTTGGGGGGCCGAGTAGTGTCCTCGGGTTTTCCTGGCGTGCCGGGCTCGGACCTCTTCGGCTATCTCCCGAGGTGCATGATCACACCTTTTCTCGGGTAGCGCCAGTTCTTCTGGCCATTCTTGTGGCAGGGAGTTCGGCCAGATCGAGGCGATAGCGTTTGGCTATCATAAGGCACTATTTGTAGTTAACCCAGGGGGTGGCCCAGATGTTGGAATTGCTCTAAGGCATCAATCATGCCCTAAGATAGATGACTGAAGTTATTAGTAGCCTGCTGTAAAGACAAGTAGTAGTAGGGCAAACTTAGCCTGTAAGCCAAGCACTACCACCACTATGGCCACAGATAGATCTTTCTGGCAGCTAGGTTACCCCAGGCACCAATGCTGAGGTATGTGACTAACCGAGGCATGGAAAGTAGCAAGAGGGTGAAAGGCATAGGAATAAACGTATACCTAGGCGGATGGAGATTGTTTAGGGTTTCTAGTCCTTTATTCCTCTTATGTTTGATGGATCTAGAGATGCAATGTTGTACATTATTTCCTGAATAAGCTGAATACATTGTTTAAGACATTAGAAATGGATTCTCTGAAGAGAGTGTTACTGGCATCCTTTTAGCTAGCCAAGAGAGTAGAGTTATGCTGGGGGTGTGTTCAGAATGAGCTTGAGGAGGAGAATGAAGGAAGATCAGAATATAGATAAAGGATTCTGACTTGGACTGAGTTTGATAGGCTATTCATGGATGAGTTTATCAGTGAGGTTGTGTAGGACTGAAAGATAAGAGAGTTTGATCAGCTAACATTGGGATAGATGAGTATTGCTGAACATGAATTCAAGTTCAGTACACTACTACGATATGTTCCCCACATGGAAGGCTATAAAGAGACTAGAGTGTAGAGGTTCTTGTAGGGACTCAGGCAGGAGTTCAAGCAACCTATGATAACTGTATGAATCAAGGCTTACCATGATGTGGTGTAGAGAGCTTTAGCATTAGAGGCAGACATGATGGCTGATGGGGCGAGGTGCAGTAAGGCTGATCGACATGGATCATCTAGGTGGTCAGATAAGCAGAAGGGGCCACATCATGATATTGTTAGAGAGGGCACTAGTGGCATCAAAAAGTTTGAGATTATAGGCAAGGGATCATGCAACATCTGTAGGAGGTTCCTTGGCAAGGAACCTTGCAAGTTCCTTAGCAACGCATGTCAGATATGTAACCAGCTAGGCCATTGGGCCAAGGAGTGACCCTAGAAAGGCCAAAGACCAGTACCCTCCAAAGTAATACCTCGTGCACCAGCACCTTAGCCCCAGCAACAAGCACCACTTTGTGTTCCCGTGCCAGCCAGGTAGTCCAGGAGCCTACAATACCATGTACTTTTACAATTTTAGGACATAATGTTAGATACTGGTGCATCCATATCTGTTATTGCGTCTATTGTTGTGGATAAGATAGGTGTGGTGTGTACAAAAATGAATACCATGAAACTGATTAGGCCACCAATAATACAGATAGTCCTTACGAACACAATGGTGACAGATTGCCCATTGGAAATTGGTAGTTGTAAGATTGACTCAAATTTATGGGTAATGGATATGCAAGTGTTCAATATTGTGTTGGGTATGGACTGGTTAAGAAAGTACTAGGCCCATACAGACTATGCAGGTTGAAAAGTAATGTTCATGGACTCTAGAAAGAACTTGGTGACCTGTGCGATGGGCTTGGGGATGAGGTAGAAAGCTTGCAGCTTAAGGTACTAGAGCCCATCTCCATAGTAGATAAAATGAAGTGATGCCCTATGCCTTAAAGGAGGTATTAGTGGACAAGACACTAAAAAACATATCAATAGCAAACCAGTTTTAGGAGGTATTTCCTACAGACCTTCCAAGATTACCTCCCCAACGTTATATTCTATTCACCTACAAGAAGAAGCTTCACCTACCTCAATTCCCCTTTATAGAATGTCAGCTTCCAAGATGGATGAGCTAAAAAGAAGCTAGAGGAGTTATTGGAAAATGGCTTCATACACCTAAGTGTATCTCAATGGGGAGCACCGATCCTCTTTGTGAAGAAGAGGAATGATAGTTTGTGGCTTTGCATTGATTACAGGAAACTCAATGCTGTGACTATCAAGAACAAATATCCCCAATCAAAGATAGATGACTTGTTTGGCAAACTTAAAAGGGTAAGGGTGTTC
>SMDT01001298.1:0-98615 GCA_005392925.1 Aquilaria sinensis | reverse complement strand
ACATACTTGGCAAGAATTATATGATGCATTTATTCGGAGGTTCTTTCCATCTCAAAAAGCATTTGAGCTTAAGAATGAATTGTTGGCATTTAGGTAAAATGAATGGGAGTCACTTGCGGAGGCGTGGGTGCGTTTCAAGAGGATGGTGAAGAGGGTACCAACTCAAGATATTAATCAAGCTCACCAACTTCATCTTTTCTACAATGGGCTGAGTTTGAACACTCGATTACAAGTGGATGCTGCCGCCGGTGGTTTCTTGTTGTTGAAAGATGTGGAGGAATGTTTTGAGCTATTGAACAACATGGCTAAAAGTCTTGAGCTTAGTGGAAAATGGATCCCAAGGAAGGGAAATGGCTTGTATGAGGTAAACAAAGATACCTCCCTCCAAGCTCAACTTTCGGCACTCACTAGCATGGTGGCCAAGTTGTCAAAAAATCAAGAAAGGGGGAAAGTGCAACAAGCCATGGCTAGTGAGGATGTAGATGATGTGGAAGATGTAAACTTTTTGGGTTACCGGAATCCTTACCCACCCAAGCAAGGAGGAGGGAACTTCTTCCCAAGGAACCGTCAACACGAAGGATTTAACTACTCTAACCCCAAAGGCGCTATGCAACCATTAGGTGAGAATTCTAATGAAACGGAAGCATCCTTGAAAGATTTTATGAAAGGCATGATGGGAGAATTCATGCAAGAAGTTAGGGGGATGGCAAGTGGCCAAAACAAGAAGATTGGGGCTTTGGAGGATGAAATGAAGACTATGCAAGCTAATACTCAAGCATCGATCAAGAATTTGGAAACTCAGATGGGCCAACTAGCAACTTCTATGAGGCAACTTCAAAAAGGCAAGTTTATACCTAGCGATACGGATGTCAACCCAAGAGAGTCTTGCCAAGCTATTACTCTTAGAAGTGGGAAGAATGTGGTAACGCAAATCAAGGAACCACCCATTCAAGAAGAATATCCTCTCCAAGAGCCCACCTCATTGAAAGATTGTAAGGATGTTCAAGCCCCATCTCCTTTAAGTGAGGAAGATAGCTCAAAAGGCAAGGCTAAAAATGCACCCACCAAGGAGGAAATGCCCAAGCACATGCCTACTCTTCCGTACCCCCAAAGGTTCAAGCCTAAGAAGGAAGACACTCACTTCATGAGGTTTCTTGAAATCTTCAAGAAATTGGAAATTAATATCCCTTTCTTGGAAGCTTTAAATCAAATGCCCTCTTATGCCAAGTTCCTCAAAGAGTTGATTACAAAAAAAAGAAAGTTCCTTGACAACGAACTCATCTTAATGAAAGAGGAGGCAAGCGCCATTATTCAAAGGAAGATGCCTAAAAAACTCAAGGATCCGGGGAGTTTTACGATACCCCTCGATATTGGATCTTTCCATTGTGACAAGGCTTTGTGCGATCTTGGAGCTAGTATTAACTTGATGCCCTTGTCTATTTGTAGGAGTCTTGGCCTTGGAGAGGTGAAACCTTCATCTATTTGCCTCCAATTGGCGGATCGGTCATTTACATTCCCAAAAGGTGTTTTGGAGGATGTCTTGGTCAAAGTTGGCAATTTTATATTTCCGGTAGACTTTGTAGTGTTGGACATGGAGGAAGACCGGAACATGCCGATTATACTTGGGAGACCATTCCTTGCTACCGGGAAGGCCATCATTGATGTGGAAAAAGGTAATCTCACCTTGAGAGCCAATAATGAGGAAATTACTTTTAATCTTGCTCAAGCCATGAAATCTATTGATGATGAGGTGCCCAAGTGTTACATGATTGATGTGATTGATTCTTGTATTAAAGAGAAAAGAGATGTGTTGTTTATAGAGGATCCTATTGGAAGAGCACTAGTGATTGAAAATGCATTTAGTGAGGAAGATCATGATGTGTTGAGCATTCTAACAACTCTTGATTCTTATGGGAGGGTGCTACCTCCAAGAGAAAACATAGAACAACTTTTGTCTTGTGATGTCAAGGAAGAGCTCAAGTTGGAATTGAAGCCTTTACCAAAAGATCTTAAGTATGTTTATCTTGGCAAGGAGGATTCTCTCCCGGTAATTATTTCGTCTACCTTGACTCCTTTGGAGGAAGAAAAGTTGATTCGAGTTTTGAGGGATCATAGAAGGGCAATAGCTTGGTCCATTTCCGACATCAAGGGAATTAGCCCGGAAATTTGCATGCATAAAATTCTTATGGAAGATGACTTTAAGCCCTCCATTGAAGCTCAAAGAAGGTTAAATCCAAAGATGAAGGAAGTAGTCAAAGAGGAGATTGTGAAATTGCTTAATGCCGGCATTATTTATCCAATTTCGGATTCTCCATGGGTGAGTCCAGTGCAAGTGGTGCCTAAGAAGGGCGGTACAACCGTGGTGGGCAACAATAACAATGAATGGATTTCCACTAGGTTGGTTACCAAATGGAGAGTGTGCTTTGATTACCGGAAGCTCAACAAAGCTACCCGGAAGGACCATTTCCCCCTTCCTTTTATCGATCAAATTTTGGATAGGTTGGCGGGACATGAGTTCTATTGCTTCTTGGATGGCTATTCAGGATACAATCAAATTGCCATAGCACCGAAAGATCAAGAGAAGACTACTTTCACTAGTCCTTGGGGCACATATGCCTTTCGAAGAATGCCATTTGGACTTTGCAACGCTCCGGCAACTTTCCAACGATGCATGATGGCCACATTTTCCGATATGGTGGAGAAGTGCATGGAGGTATTTATGGATGATTTTTCTGTCTTTGGTGACTCCTTTGATGCATGTTTGGATAATTTAGCCCTTGTCTTGAAGAGATGTCAAAAAACTAATTTATCCTTGAATTGGGAAAAATGCCATTTCATGGTTAAATCGGGAATAGTACTTGGGCATAAAATTTCTTGTGAAGGCATGGAAGTGGATAGAGCTAAGATTGTAGCTATTGAAAACTTGCCACCACCCTCCAATGTAAAAGGAGTGAGAAGTTTCCTAGGGCATGCCGGTTTTTACCGAAGATTTATTAAAGATTTTTCCAAGATTGCTAAGCCATTATACAATTTGCTTGAGAAGGAGGTGCCATTTTACTTTGATGAGAAGTGTGTGCAATCATTTAAGAATTTGAAGGAGAAATTGGTGAGTGCACCGGTGGTGATTCCACCTAATTGGGAGGATCCATTTGAAATTATGTGTGATGCTAGCGATTTTGCCGTGGGGGCGGTGTTGGGGCAAAGGAAGGACAAGCTTTTTCGAGTGATTTACTATGCTAGCAAAACTTTAGATGGAGCTCAACAAAATTATACCACAATGGAGAAGGAGCTTTTGGCAGTAGTATATGCAGTGGATAAGTTTAGATCCTATATTGTGGGTTCTAAAGTTGTGGTGCACACCGATCACGCGGCAATTAGATACTTATTCACCAAGAAGGATGCCAAGCCAAGACTCATAAGATGGATTCTCTTGCTTCAAGAATTTGACTTAGAGGTCAAGGACAAGAAGGGATGTGAAAACCTTGTGGCCGATCACTTATCTAGAATGGAGGGCCAAGAAAAGTCATTGGAGCAACCTATTCAAGAGCACTTCCCGGATGAAAGCTTGTTCAAGGTGGAGGGCAAGATACCATGGTATGCGGACTATGTGAATTACCTAGCTTGTGGAGTCTTGCCACCAAACTTGTCTTACCAAGAAAAGAAGAAATTTCAAGCCAATGTCAAGCATTATCTTTGGGATGATCCTTTCCTTTTCCGCCGGTGTGCCGATCAAATCATAAGAAGATGCATCTCAAATGAGGAAGTGAAGGATGTTCTCCACCATTGTCACTCCTCACCATGTGGCGGACACTTTGGAGCCTCCAAGACGGCAAGTAAGGTATTGCAAACCGGTTATTATTGGCCAACTTTGTTTAAAGATGCATATACTTTTGTGAAAACATGTGATAGATGCCAAAGGTTAGGAAACATTTCTAGGAGGGATGAAATGCCATTACAAAACATTCTTGAGGTGGAAGTGTTTGATTTGTGGGGAATAGACTTTATGGGTCCTTTTCCTCCTTCTTGTGGCAATCACTATATTTTGCTTGCGGTTGATTATGTGTCTAAGTGGGTGGAAGCTATTGCCACCCCCTCTTGTGATGCTAATGTGGTTGTTAAGTTCCTTCAAAGGAATATTTTTGCAAGGTTTGGTACACCTAGAGCTATCATCTCCGACGAGGGGTCACATTTCATTAACAAGATGTTGACTCAAGTTCTATTAAAGTATGGTGTACGGCATAAGGTGTCACTTCCCTATCATCCACAAACGAACGGGCAAGCCGAAATTTCGAACCGGGAGATCAAGAAGATATTGGAGAAGACGGTAGGCATCAACCGAAAAGATTGGTCTCAAAAGTTGAGTGATGCACTTTGGGCATATAGGACGGCTTTCAAGACACCTATTGGAATGTCACCATATCGACTTGTGTACGGGAAAGCTTGCCATTTGCCGGTGGAGTTGGAGCACAAGTTGTGTTGGGTGGTTAAGAAGCTCAATTTTGAATTGAAAAGGGCCCAAAAGAAGAAAGTTATTCAATTGGACGAGTTGGAGGAAATTCGCATGGATGCTTATGAGAATGCGAGGATATACAAAGAGTGAACGAAGTTGTGGCATGATAAGATTCTTGTGAAGAAGGAGTTTCAACCGGGTCAAAAAGTGTTACTCTTCAACTCAAGGTTGAGACTCTTTCCGGGAAAGTTAAAATCCAAATGGTCGGGTCCTTTTGAGGTGGTTAGGGTGCAACCGTATGGAGCGGTGGAACTTAAAGGACAAGATGGATGCATCTTTCAAGTCAGCGGTCAACGAATCAAGCCTTACTATGGTGATGAACTTAGGCACATTAGTCAAACCGTCTTAGCCGAACCTGACCATTGAAAAAGCTTAAAGGCGCCAAGCTAGAGGCGTAAAATCAAGCGCTTGTCGGGAGCCAACCCGATGCCGATTATTTCTTCTTCTCCTTTTCATTAGTTAGTTTGTGTAGTGCTTTGTGATTTTCTGCTTATTTGGTATTGTCTTGTGTGTTTTTAGGAATGGGAGACCCATCAGAAGGAAGGTGAGGGGAGTGGACCACATTTTCTCAACTTAAGGAGGTACCATGTATTGAATGTTCAAAGGGTATAAGAGTTAGGATGAAAAGATTATGGGTTATTTTGCAAATGTTTTAAAAATAGAAGGGTGGTTTCGAGACGCTGGCGACGCGTCGCCAATTTTTGCAAATGTTCTCAGATTGTTTATAACATTGGCGACGCGTCGCTAGAATGCGTCCAGAATTGGCGACGCGTCGCCAAGTTTACAACTGCCGTTTTAACCTCATCTTGCTTTCACTTTTCTCACTTTTACCTTGCTCTTCCACCAAAGAAACCTCTCAACTTTCAAACCCTACCCTTCCGTAAGCATCACGGTTTGATTTTTTGGTGTCGATTCGTCTCATCAAGCCTCTCATCAAGTAAGTTTCTCTCATCTTCCTCCTCCCTTCTGCGTTTTTTAGATGAGATTTGGAGTGAATGGTGCTTGTTTGTGAAAGTTCCGGCAATTACTTGTTTTGCTCGATTCTCATGGATTTCATGCTTAAATTTGATTTGATATGGATACATGTATGTATGGGAAGGGTTTTGTGCATTGGATTATAAATTTGGATTCGAAACCAAGGTTAGAATTTCTCTCATCACAAGGGCTGCGAATTTTCATGGCAATTTCTTGTTTATGCATGTTCTTGTTGTTTGAGTGATTTTAAACTTGAGATGTACCTGAAATAGGAGTGGGTCAAACTTGCATTGCTATCAATTTGCTCTGGATTGATTGATTTTTGAGTTGGAGGATTTCCGGAAAAGTGTAATTTGACTGCCTCCATAGTTATTTTGCACAACAATGTGGCTTCGTGTGGTGCAGGTTTTCCTCAATTCTTTGTATTTGATGCATCTAGGTGTTGTTTAGTTCAAGATTGAATGATTACTTTGCACTAGGAAGCT
Source organism: Aquilaria sinensis (assembly GCA_005392925.1). NCBI lineage: Eukaryota > Viridiplantae > Streptophyta > Magnoliopsida > Malvales > Thymelaeaceae > Aquilaria > Aquilaria sinensis. Next base: position 92,645 of record SMDT01001298.1, on the reverse strand, counting down.
TGTTTTCTATTTGTCCCAAGAGCCACATATTGGTATGGACCTTGATGGGATTTTCCTTGCTACCTTGTTCATGAGCACACAACTAGGATCCTTAACATCGATTTTGCTTGAATAAGTTGTTTAATAAGCAAGTGTGTATTGTATGACAGTCCAATACCAATATAAATGGTTTTATAATGATTGGTGCAATATCTTAGAACACCTAGGATGGCCGTGAAGTAAGATAATGGATTGATCTCTTATGCATGAGCTTTTCAACTATGTTTTGTCAATATGAAATTGGGGGATGTGGTGATGAAGGTTAATCCTTTGTTCTTTCATTCTTCATGAAAAGGAAGTTGAAGTGTATCTTGTGATTTTGTAGGAAACATGCCGCGCAAGTAAGTGCTCACGCATTCTTTGAAAGAAAAGGGGAGGGGAAAGAGGATTCATCAAGAAGAGCCGCAAGAACCTCCTTATGATACTTTTCGCTTTGTGTCCTCTCGGGCAAACAACTACTTTGAGGGGTTCGTGAATCGCAAGCTCACACCGGAACGAGGCTTCGACTTCTCGAAGAAGGAAAATGAGGGGATCTTAAGAATCGTGGAAAGGCGTGGATGGCAACAATGGGTCGTTCATTCGCAAGCAGAAGTGTCTAAGATCCTCATAATGGAATTCTATGCCAACATGATGGGCGCTTACTACCTGAATCGCCGAGCCAAGGCTTGTTTTGTGCGCAAACACGCAGTGTATTATAGGGATACAGTTATCAATGAGCTATTCAACATCAACCCATTGATTGGAGGACAATTCAAATAGGCTTCCCTTGAGCAGCAGGCTCAAGTAGTATGCGGTCGCCTGGTCCATTGGACACTGAGCCGGGATCAGTCTCATAGGAAGCTCTACTTCAGCTCTCCCCCCAGAAATGAAGGCATGGAACTACTTCATCTCCTCCCGCCTTGTCCCAACGACTCATGTTCGGGAAGTTACCCCGGATCTCTTAGGGATCTTATATTGCATAGCTTGTGACTTTCGCATTAATGTCGGCCACTTCATCCATAAGCATCTTCTCCGTGCCGCCAAGTCGAAACGGGGGAACCTGCCCTTCCCGCAGCTGGTCATTACCTTAATATTGAGGGCCGGTGTTGTCATGGAGGATCCCTCAAAGATGACTTTGATCATTAAGCCAATCTTAGTGGACAAACTTAGTGGTGCTTCGAAAGGCGTCCAGGAGGTATCATCGGAAGAAGAGGAAGCAAAGGCCGCACAGGAGCAAGAGCAAGTAGAAGAAAGAGAAGAAGAGCAAGAACAGTTTTAGGAGCCCGAGGACTTTGGGGGGGCTTCTGATCAGTCAGTCGATCCAGCTACCGCGACTCTGGCCTTTTTGGCTATAGCACTCAACAAACAGTACTTGATGATGCGAGAGCATCATGAAGAGTCAACGGCGTGGTTCGACTCAGTCGGTGGCTCCTCTACTTCTTTTGCGAAGGAGATTCGCGAGGGCATCTCGCTTATTGCTGGCAATTAAGAATCTCTTTCCGGGCAAGTCCATTGGGGCCACCAGCACCAGCACCAGCTCCAGCAGCAGCAGCAGCAGGATCTTCTGCCAGAATACCCCCTTCCCACCCATTCCACCTCACTTCCACCCCTTCGCATACCAGTGGTACACACCCCACCCCTCAATCCACCCACCTCCCTTTTACCCCACATTTTGGACCTCCCCATGACCCGTCCGCAGGGCCTTCCTTTTTTCCTCCTGCCGGTGGGTTTTCCGGCCACGATGACATGGGAGAGGATTAGTAGGGGCAGGAACACCCGCCCCCAGGTATGATTCTTGGACACTCACTTTCCATTGAGGACAACGCTCGTTTTAAGTTTGGGGGAGTGGTTGTTTAACTATCATACTTGGTCTTTTTGTTTGTGTTCGTGTCTTTGTTTTAGACTTAGTGCTTTTTCTAGGTTTTAAGAATTATGGTTGTTCATTTAGGGTGCATGTTTCTTGCATATTTTGTTTTCCTGTTGTCCTTTCTTTCGTTATTGAATTTTGATAGGTTGCATATAGAAGCATATAGGTAGAGAGTTCTTTTTGTAGTCCTTCTTGATTCTTGGTGTTTTTAGGACCCAATGGGGACCATTTTTGCATTTGGATGGATGTGGTTACTAGTTTGACTCTCTTGAAGCTTTGATGAATTTGGAAAAATTAACTTTGATACTTGTGGGTGAATCCTTGATGTTGTGTTATAATGAACTGGGGAGTTGTGCTATGAACTTGTGTCTTTGAGATCCTTGTACTAAGTTTTGTTCTAAAACTTGCCTAAAGACCTAGCAAACTCACAATAGTGCGTGAACTTGAAGCATGTGGCCCCATAGGAGGAACCTTTCCACCAAATAACTAACCCCTTTTACATTCCATCATATCTCCCTTATTTTGAGTATTCATTTTCTTGTGATTATACTCTTGAGTTACCTGAGGCGGAAAAATGTCAAACCCTGAACTTAAAAGAAATTGCATTAAGGTGAATAAGTGGGAAATAATGGCAAGTTTGGTGGATTGAAAAGAATATATATATATATATACTCCGCTGTTTCTTAGTATCAAAGTAGGTTGGGGTCTTCTCCTAAGGCAAGAGTTGATCACAGCTCGAAAAGATGCTTGAAATAAGAGTATGGTTGTAAATAAAATAAAACCACCTTGGATTGTATTAAGTTAGTAGCTTGGGCTTAGGCGGAGCTCCCGTTTATGCACTTGCTAAACGGCTAAATACATGAAGAGGAATCAGTAGTTAGTTAATACGTGTAAAGGGTTGGTGAATGATGGATTGATGCTTGTTCAACTTGATTGTTTCTTTTAAGCACTTGGTTTTATTTTGACCGCCTCGCTAACTCTATTCTGAAAGTTATCTTCTGGTTCCTTCGTTTTCCTTTTTGAGCCTTTAGCCTATTGCTATCTTTTGAAAGTAAACCATTTAAGCTTTGAGTTTGGTGCAGCTGACCGTAGGGGAATAAGGTAGAGGGTGTCGGATCCTTTTGCAAGCTTTTGGAAAAGAACTTAGTGCAAGCCTCAAGTTAGATGGCATAACTCCTTTAATGGAAATTTAAATCAACTAGGGGGTCATACCCCTAAGGGCTTCACCCTAGGTAGCAAAATTAACTTTTCCTTAGTCACCATTTCTTCTTTTGAAGTCAAACCTAGTTAATCATTGAAGTTTAGATGCAACATTTGGTTACCATGGTAGCTTCTTTGGTTGTTGAATGTGTTGTAGGTTAGGTCGCTAGGGACTAGCTTAGGTTTAAGTTTGGGGGAATTTGTTAAGTGCATAAATCCACGGTCAAAGTGTTGACCTTTTGACAACTTTGACCGTCAATTTCTGTTGACTTTTCCTTCTTTGTCTTAGTTTTTCTTGGTTCTTTGGCTCATTACAGGTTTGGTCAAGTGCTGCAGACAGGGCATTAGAAGCAAGCTTGAGTGGGATGGTATTTGGACGAGGGACGTAGGAGAAGTGCAAAGACGAAGGCTAGCGACGCATCGCCAGAAGTCGCGAAGGTTGGTGATGCGTTGCCAACGTTATCAGCATTCTGTGTTCATTTTGGTCATCTGGCGACGCATCGCCAGAACTCGACCCACGCTGGCGACGCTGCTTTGTTTTGCCGAAAGCTCACATTTTTTATGGTCCCCCACTATTTCCACCTGATGAGCTGGCTAGGAAGAAGTGATACTTATCCCTTTAGGGCTGGAATGAAGAGGGGGTATAAATAGAATAGAAGAAAGAGTCCAATGGGGGCTTCTTGGCTGATTTTGATCTTGACCCATCTAGAGGCCTATTGATCTTTTTGGAGGTGTTTTTGAGAAGCTGGAAGTAGGATTGTTCATCTTGGCAGTACAATCTTCGAGGGGGTTTCTTGGGTTTCCTCTCTTCTCTATTTTGATTTGTATGATTTTCGTGGTTATTGTTGTTATGGATTTGTTGATGACATTGGTTATGGATTGTGAGTAGATTACTTTACCTCTCTAGGGTGACTTTCCTTCGCTTGTTACTCAATGAAGTTGTTTTGTGTTTATGGATGAGTTCTATTGTGTTGTTCCTTGCATTGTGCTTATTGTTTGATTAATGGTAGGCCACCATGTCTAATGCACTAGTCCATTAAATCCTTGAGAAAGTTTTTATGGGTGACAAAGAGGAATGGAAGGGGCATAGTGTTAACTTAAATTAGAGATAATCTAAGTGAACACTATGAATCAAAATAGGTTTAGTTCTTCAACCACCCTAAGTTAAGTTGGAGCTTGAGTAAGGCCCTAGTTAGTGGAGGGTGAGCAAAGACCCATCTTGAGAGAGAGGTTCTTGATGTGAGATCTTTTCTACCACACATGGAACATCATACTTGAGGACCAACTTTCTTGGGTAGCAATGGGTAGGAATGGAATCCTAGAGAGGTAGTCACCTTTAGTCTAAGTTCTCTCGTTAGCACATTTCACCTTCTTTAGAGTCACTTTTCTTGTGTTGTTAGAGTCAAGTAGCTTGAGCAATTTTGATCTTTGAATCTAGATAGAATCACTAAAGTCTCTTAGGATGATACCCTTAATTACTTCTAAGTACACAACGATTCCGTTCGCTTGTGGGTTTTTGAGGGTTAAATTGATAAACTCTTGATTTTGACAACACTAGCTTAAGGCCTTTTTGGTTTTGACCTCAAGCTCCTACTCTTATAGAAAAAGGGTATGAGAGTGCTCCTTTACTCCGCTATATAGCCTACTGGAGCAAGAATTCTCTTGTCTTGGTTAGCGCATCCCCATCTCCTTTCAGTGTTGCCTAACCCATCCAAGGTTGGTAGGTGTTGGGTTTTGGGAGCCAATCAGTGCAGTAGAATTTAACCGAAACCCTCCAGGATCCAAGTGAAATGGGGTAAACCGGGTGTTTGAAAATTTTCATACCTAATTTTTGGTTGAGATCTCTCACTCAACTGTAGAGTCGAATCACAAAACCTGAATAGTTACGTGTTCAAGCTCTTTATGGTATCCACACGAGCCTCTCGGGATCACCACGCTTCCACCGTGTATCGACAGATGCGTTTCTCTTCGGCTCGCAGTGCCAGCTTGCGTCCTCCAAGGAATTGCAAGAGAAGAGTGCGGTTGTCCTTTGGGGAGGCTAGGGCAAGGAGACCTGCGAATTTCTCACTAAAAGTTGTATTTATAGTGAGATTCAACTTTCAGGCCTAATGGTTTTCAAAGCCCTAATCCAATTAGGTTTTAATTTCGGGCTTAATAATGGCTCAACTATTGGGCCCATTATTAATACGAAATTATTGTGAAACCAAAACCCAAATTATTAGCCCATGCACTCTAATGATCCAAATAGCTCTATGTGTGTGACCCAATAGGCTCTTACCACGTTAGCAATGATCATAAATCACATTTATGATCATAAGCAATGAGCGGTGTCTAGCAACACATCATTGCTACCCAAGTGACAAGATTGTCGATGATTCGACTAAACCTTTATGATCATCAACGATATATACTATTGTCCCTTTGTCCAAGATATCAAGACTAAGCACGAGACATGGAATATGTCACTCTCATATAGCCCAATCTTTGGTTTCTTGATTACCGAGTATACCAACTTAAATTGATGACATTGATATCGTATATCAACTTATCTGAGCTTGGCCATGCATTTTTCTAAGTCTTACTCTATCAAGGGGCTCAAAGATATCACTTCTGTTACATAGGAGGGACAAATCCTGTCTTGATCATACAAATCCCTCCGCATGATATGTGACATACCCAATGACCTCCTTCAAGTTCACTTAGTTACGAGCAACAAAGGAAAGTATCAAAGTATGTGACTCACATGTAGGGAACCTTGATGATCTTAGGTCAAAGGACTACATATACCATGATCACTATGAGAATCACTTATGACACTCATATAACAATCCATGTAGTGTTCTCATGGTGGGTCGGTCCAGTACACAAGTTCTCCAACTTGTACCCATATGTAGACTACATATCTCATATTAGTCTCCACATATGCTAGTCGTTATGTATTATTGCAACCCGCTCCACAGTAATACTAGACTAGGGACATTTAAGAATATCATTATTCTAGGGTTACAATTATGTTTATTACGTTACACAAAAACAAAACAACAAACATAATTGCTGGATTAATGCCTTAATAAAATATCATGACTCAATCTGCAAAAAATAAAATCATATCATGATTGGCTTTTAGGCACAACACTAACAATCTCCTACTTGCACTAAAAGCGAATCATCCATGTATCTAATACCAATGGACCTAGAATGGTTATCATGCTTCTGTTGCGTAAGGGGCTTTGTTAGTGGATCAGCAACGTTGCTGTCTATCGAAGTCCTGCACATCCTTACATCACCCCTCTCGATGATATCCCTGATGAGATGATAGCGTCGGAGTATGTGTTTGGATCGCTGGTGAGATCGAGGTTCCTTAGCCTATGTGATTGCTCCATTGTTGTCACAATAGAGCTCTATTGGGTTGGCAATGCTTGGAACCACTCCTAGTTCAGTGATGAACTTCTTGATCCAAACTGCCTCCTTTGCAGCATCAGAGGCAGCAATGTACTCAGATTCTATTGTAGAGTCAGCTACTGTCTCTTGCTTTGAACTCTTCCAGCTCACAGCACCACCACCAATACAAAACACATAACCAGATTGCGATCTAAAATCATCCTTATCGGATTGGAAGCTTGCATCGGTGTAACCCTTACAACGAGCTCATCTTCACCTCCAAAGACCAAGAATTCATCCTTAGTCCTTCGTAAGTACTTAAGGATGTTCTTAACAGTTGTCCAGTGACTCTCACCAGGGCTCGATTGGTACCTACTCGTCATGCTTAAGGCATATGAGACATCGGGACGAGTACATATCATGGCATACATGATAGATCCAATTGCCGAGGCATATGGAATCTTACTCATGCGCTCTCTCTCCTTGGGTGTACTCGGACACTGAGATCTAGAAAGAGTTATACCATGTGACATGGGCAAGAATCCTTTCTTGGAATCTTGCATGCTAAACCTCTTTAGCACCTTGTCAATGTATGTACTTTGGCTTAGGCCAAGAAGCTTTCTAGATCTATCTCTATAGATCCTGATGCCTAACACATAGGCTGCTTCACCCAAGTCCTTCATAGAGAAACATTTCCCTAGCCAAGTCTTCACAGACTGTAGCTCAGGAATGTCATTCCCGATGAGTAGTATGTCATCTACATACAACACCAAGAAGACAATAGCGCTCCCACTAACCTTCTTGTAGACACAAGGTTCATCTTCATTTTTGATAAAACCAAACTCTTTGATTGCTTCATCAAAACGAAGATTCCAACTTCGAGAAGCTTGCTTCAGTCCATAAATGGACCTTTGCAACTTGCACACTTTATTGGCATTCTCAGGAGTGACAAAACCCTCAGGTTGTGTCATGTACACATCCTCAAGTAGCTTTCCATTTAGGAATGCAGTTTTGACATCCATTTTCCATATCTCATAATCATAGTGTGCAGCAATAGCAAACAAAATTCGGATGGATTTAAGCATAGCAACTGGTGAAAAAGTTTCATCATAGTCAATACCATGAATTTGCTTGAAACCTTTTGCAACCAATCGTCCCTTAAAGGTAATCACATTACCATCCATGTAAGTTTTCTTCTTGAAAACCCATTTGCACCCTATGGGTTTTACCCCTTCAGGTGGGTCAACCAAAGTCCATACTTGGTTTTCATACATGGATTCCATCTCGGATTTCATGGCCACTAGCCACTTCTCAGAGTCAGGCCCCGACATAGCTTGTTGGTAGGTTGTGGGCTCATCCTGATCCATGAGCATCACATCACCAGTGTGAGTCACGAGAAATCCATATCTCTCAGGCTCACGCCGAATCCTACCAGACCTACGTGGGCTCTGTGCTACAGGAACAGACTCTTGAACCACAACATCTTGTGGTGTCTGTTCAGGTTCCATTTCAGGTTCGATGTCTCCTTGTTGTTCTTGAATTTCTTCAAGTTCTACTTTCCTCCCACTAGTTCCTTTAGAGATAAACTCTTTCTCTAAAAAGACACCAGTTCGAGCAACAAACACTTTTTGCTCAGAAGGATTGTAGAAATAGTAACCCTTTGTTTGTTTGGGATACCCAACAAAAAGGCATTTTTGAGATTTGGGCCCTAGTTTGTCAGAGGATTGACATTTCACATAAGTGTCACAGCCCCAAATCTTCATAAAAGACAAATTGGGATGCCTCCCACTCCATATCTCATATGGTGTCTTTTGAACCGATTTAGATGGAACTCGGTTTAGTGTAAAAGCGGCTATCTCTAGAGCATGTCCCCAAAAGGAGTTTGGAAGGTCAGCTTGACTCATCATGGAGCGAACCATGTCTAACAGAGTTCGATTTCTCCTTTCAGATACACCATTCCATTGAGGTGTACCTGGTGGAGTGAGTTGTGATACTATACCACACTCCTTCAGATAGTCAAGGAATTCTCGATCCAAGTACTCTCCACCTCGATCTGATCGAAGCACTTTGATACTTTTCCCGAGTTGATTCTCTACTTCATTCTTGAATTCTTTGAACTTTTCAAAGGATTCTGACTTGTGTCTCATGAGATACACATAGCCATATCTGCTGAAGTCATCAGTGAAAGTAATGAAGTATTGAAAACCTCCTCTAGCATGTGTAGACATAGGGCCACATACATCACTATGTATGAGTCCTAGTAAGTCATTAGCCCTTTCACTTTGCCCTGTGAATGGGGCTTTGGTCATCTTGCCCAACAAACATGACTCACATGTCTCATATGATTCAAAATCAAATGAGTCCAAGAGTCCATCCTTATGGAGCTTGGATATGCGGGTCTCGTTTATATGGCCCAAGTGACAGTGCCAGAGATAGGTCGGGTTTGAATCATTTAATCTGACCTTCTTGGTATTCACATTATAGATTGGATCTTCGAGGTCTAGAACATACAACCCATTGCTAAGTTGAGCACTACCATAAAAGATTTCATTCAAATAAATAGAACAACATTTGTCCTTTATTATAAATGAAAAACCTTTCTTGTCCAAACAAGAAACAGAAATCAAATTTCTACTAATAGTAGGCACAAAGTAGCAGTTGTCTAATTCTAAAACTAATCCACTAGGTAAAGTGAGAACATAAGTCCCTACGGCTAAGGCAGCAACCCTTGCTCCATTTCCAACACGTAGGTCCACTTCACCTCGGGCCAATCTTCTACTTCTACTTAGATCCTGCACATTTGCACAAATGTGAGATCCACATCCAGTATCCAATACCCAAGATGAGGAAGTAGAAAAGTTAGCCTCTATAACAAGAATACCTGAAGTGGAAGTCTTACTTCCCTTTTCCTTAGCAAGTTCTTCAAGATAGAGCTTGCAGTTGCGCTTCCAGTGTCCAGGTTGCTTACAATGGAAGCACTCCCCTTCCTTTGCCACACCACCCTTTGGTTTCAGTCCAGCTGAAGACGAACTAGCATTGGACTTTCCATTAGCTTTATCCTTCTTCTTATTGGCTTTTCCCTTTCCCTTGCCCTTTTGAACCATCAAAATGGGCTTAGCCTTCTTAAGGTTTTGCTCAACAGTTCTCAACATGTTGAGCAATTCAGGAAGGGACTTGTCAAGGTCATTCATGTTATAGTTCATGACGAACTGACTGTAGCTTTCAGGCAACGATTGCAATTTGCAAGACTACATCAATAGCCAACTCTTTCTGAAGAGCAAATCCCAAATTCTCAAGATTCTCAATGTACCCAATCATCTTGAGCACATGAGGACCCACGGGACTTCCCTCAGACATCTTGCACTGAAACAATGCCTTAGAGGTCTCAAACCTCTCATGCCTAGCTTGCTCTTGGAAAAGCATTTTGAGATGTTCGATCATATCGAACGCCCCCATGTTCTCATGTTGCTTCTGAAGCTCAGATTCCATGGTAATAAGCATGAGGCATGCAACATCCAAAGCATCATCAGAATGCCTCTTGTGAGCATCCCTTTCAGCTCTTGGAGCAGTGGCAGTAGGCTCATTCGGAATGGGCTGCTCTAGGACATAAGCCTTTCTCTTTTGCTTGAGGACTATCCTCAAGTTTCGGTACCATTTGAGAAAGTTTGTCCCATTCAATTTTTCCTTTTCAAGGATCGATCGCAATGAAAGTGTCGATGTGTTTTGTGCCATGGTTATCTACAACAGTAAATATGCAGTGTAAAAGCCATGTATTTTAATTCATTTAATAAGGAATTTTATTAAATGATACTCCCACTATTTTCCTCAAAATACTAACCCTCGATATTATTTCAGAACACCTCCACCCTAATGTATTCTAGTGGGCCAAGATCCATATTTGACCACAACCTGAGTCAGCTTTGGCTTTTCTCTCAAGTTACAGCTATTTAGTTAGGCAACTCCTTGCCAATTGCATCCCATGCAACTCTTGGATAGTTGGGTGAACAACACTTGTCCAAGCTCATCTCATGAACTTAAGCCCAACTCTATGCCTCTAAGTCCCTAATCCTATTAGGATGACTTAGTTAAATCAGACCCAAAGTTAGCAATTTGGATATCACTATTATCCCATCGCGCCTTACCAAGATGAACATAGGTGCTTTGCTTTGGCAAACCCACCTAATGTTGATCAAAGTTTTGACGAGTGCCAACATTTGGAAGGCATCACATTTAATGACTTAATCTTTGTTTTGAGGGATTTTTCTTTTGATCTCATCAATTTGTTATCTCCGGTTGTCTTATACATGCATCACATACAAATATAAAACATGCATCTCATGCTTACAAGAAAGTAAACGTGACATGGTTATAGCCTAAACTATGTGATATTCTCTAGCCAATGAGAATATCATAAAAGCCTAAGAAAAGAAAAGGGTCTTCACAAGCTCCTTCTCTTCCTTTCCTGGTTGCCCTTTTGTTGTCACCTCCTTGGACATACCACCTTGGATGATCCCATAATATACCATTACGTCAATAATAGAAACCTCGAGTTACATTCTAGGGGAGTAAGGTGAGAAGAGAATGTAGAATGACAGTAACAAGAGAAGGCACGACTCGCAGGCCGTATTTACAAGTACAACCAATCAAAGGCTATAAGCATGCACCATGCTTCAACCATCAATTAGCATAACATGCGAAATCTCATTCAACAAATGCATGCCAATTTTCGTGAGTTGATTAACCAGTTTTTATTTATGTGGTGCTTCGCATGCGGCGGTCCCGCTAGCCGGTTAGTGGGCAGTGCTTTTGTTGACCGGTCAGTGGATCGGGTCAAGGGGGCCGCCCTTGCGGGGGGTTGTAAGCCACCAAAAATACCTTATTTTTGGTGCCCAAACAGGCCGAATCCGAACAAAGCTAAGGTTTTTGCAATTATTGCAAGAATCCTAATCCATATAGGTATCTCATACCAATCAATTTTGAGTTAATCTTATTAACCAATTAGTGTCGTTTCTTCATATATGTCATATGTTCATTACGATTTCTGGTTTCATGCATCATGAATCAATCTAATTAATCATGGCCGAAAGCAATCGAACACATAACATCATGCGATTCAACATTCAAGCCTAATTTAGGGTTCCACCAGTAGCTCTGATACCACTGTTGGGTTTCGGCAGCCAAACAGTGCAGTGGAATTTAACTGAAACCCTTCAGGATCCAAGTGAAACGGGGTAAACTGGGTGTTCGAAAATTTTCATACCTAATTTTCGGTTGAGATCTCTCACTCAACTATAGAGTCGAATCACAAAACCTGAACAGTTGACGTGTTCAAGCTCTTTATGGTATCCACACGAGCCTCTCGGGATCACCACGCTTCCACCGCGTCCCGGCAGATGCGTTTCTCTTGCGCTTGCAGTCCTAGCTTGCGTCCTCCAAGGAATTGCAACAAGAAGAGTGCGGCTATCCTTTTGGGAGGTTAGGGCAAGGAGACCTGCGAATTTCTTACTAGAAGTTGTATTTATAGTGAGACTCAACTTCCAGGCCTAGTGGGTTCAAAGCCCTAATCCAATTAGGCTTTAATTTCGGGCTTAATAATGGCTCAACTATTGGGCCCATTATTAATACAAAATTATTGTGAAACCAAAACCCAAATTATTAGCCCATGCGTTCTAATGATCCAAATAGCTCTATGTGTACGACCCAATAAGCTCTTACCACGTTGGCAATGATCATAAATCACTTTTATGATCATAAGCAATGAGCGGTGTCTAGCAACAAATCATTGCTACCCAAGTGACAAGATTGTCGATGATTCGACTAAACCTTTATGATCATCAACGATATATGCTATTGTCCCTTTGTCCAAGATATCAAGACTAAGCACGAGACATGGAATGTGTCACTCTCGTATAGCCCAATCTTTGGTTTCTTGATTACCGAGTAGACCAACTTAAACTGATAACATTGATATCGTATATCAACTCATCTGAGCATGGTCATGCATTTTTCTAAGTCTTACTCTATCAAGGGGCCCGAAGATATCACTCCCGTTACATAGGAGGGACAAATCCCATCTTGATCATACAAATCCCTCCGCATGATATGTGACATACCCAATGACCTCCTTCAAGTTCACTCAGTTACGAGCAACAAAGGAAAGTATCAAAGTATGTGACTCACATGTAGGGAACCTTGATGATCTTAGGTCAAAGGACTACATATACCATGATCACTATGAGAATCACTTATGACACTCATATAACGATCCATGTAGTGTTCTCATGGTGGGTCGGTCCAGTACACAAGTTCTCCAACTTGTACCCATATGTAGACTACATATCTCATATTAGTCTCCACATATGCTAGTCGTTATGTATTATTGCAACCCGGTCCATAATAATACTAGACGAGGGACGTTTAAGAATATCATTATTCTAGGGTTACAATTATGTTTATTACGTTACGCAGAAACAAAACAACAAACATAATTGCTGGATTAATGCCTTAATAAAATATCATGACTCAATGTGCAAAAAATACAATCATCTCATGATTGGCTTTTAGGCACAACACTAACAGTGGGTTTAACTCCTGAAACTATGTGGAACTCCCCACGTTGGAGGTCCATGCCTCCTACTCTTACGGATCATGTTGTCTGCCTTATTATGAGGTTCTAAAAGGCTTCCCCTATGATGGTGGTCACATCCCAGTACATGTAGCTAGGTGTTGCCACTACCTTAGAGCAAGTCAAATGACCTACCCCAATGTTGCCACATAACTAGACTGCTAGGATTCACTTTGAAACCCTTAGCGTCCAAAATTGTACCAAAGCTAGTTTTACCAAGGTAACCTGTAACCAAAGCCAAACAATGAACACAGAATATAGAAACTACTGGTTAGTGCTAACTATCCTAGCGCAAGGACAACTTCTTGATCTTAGACACTTGACCCTCCAACAACGCCTAATTGAGTCTAGAGCCTTGCTCTAACACCAGCGATTCTCACTCTTTTAGTCTTTGTTGTGCAAATATGTTATGTAAGGCCGGCAACCATTAAGGGTTGTTGAGCTAGGCTCATGAGCAAGTATATGGTTTATTTGAATCCTTGTCATTCTAGTTTTGTGGTTTTCATGTTGGTTGCGTTATGGTACTAACTTAGTCCTTGTCATTCTAGTTTTGTGGCTAGTGAAGCATAATGGGGGCTTATGGAGCTTGTCATCGGGAGTTTGATCTAAGGTGGGAGCTTCATTGCAAATCTCAATATTTTGGTTAAGTGTATACTTTTTATACAATAGTTGCCTCCAACATTCATGTTGAGTAGTGTACTCTAGAGTCACTTTTGGGTGTGAGCATAATCGACTTTTGTATGGATGCTTGCACACGATTGATTATGTGTAGTTAATTCAATAGTTATTTTATATGTTTTGACTGCTTTGAAACTTGAATTTTAGTGGAAAGCTGAGGCAATATTTTATGATTTATGTTTATATTTTATAACTTGTACTGTTACATAAGTCAAAGCATTACTCATGCATTGCTATGTAGTAGGATTAAGTAACTTGAAGCATAAAGGTTTTAATTAGTGTTGTAATCAATTAGCCAATTGTGACTAGTGTGGGAAAAGTTCTCATAGGCTTCCTAGGTAGGCCCATGAGGAGTCTTGTCAATATCAACCTTCAATTGCTCTAAATACATACTCAAAGATATTGAGGGAAGAGAAAATTGGGAAGGGACGGTTGGCAAGGAAGGAGGCAATCATTTAGGAGGAAGAAGACTAGCTTCTATGGTTCTCAAGCTCTAAATTGATCAGAATTAGTAGTTTAAAAAATCAATTTGAGTGATTGAGCAATACACGAAATTAGGAACATTTTTTAGACTAGTTCTTATAGGTCTAAATTTTGCCCTCTAAAAAATTTTGGAGCAGTTATGAGCAACTGGTCTAAAAACTTGGCCCAAAATAACAATTTTCTTGTAGTTTATACAAGTGATTTTGATCTTGGTAAGATCCATGCTAAATGTGCTAACACTACCTTTGACAACTTTTTATCAACAAGCTGGATTTGTTTTAGAGAAAACAAGTTATTTATACTGTATACCTCAATCATCAATAAGGGAATTGATTACCAATGAAGCACATAGTGGCAGCCCTATGGGGTAGTTTAGTGTTCCTAAGACATTAAAGATGTTAAAGGAGCAAATTTTTTTGCCATACATGAGAAGGGATTTTGAAACGGTTTGTGGGTATTGCATTGCTCGCAAAAAGGCTAGTTCTAAACTAACTACTCATGAATTGTATATTCCTTTGTCCATTGCTTCACATCCTTGAACTAACATATGTATGGACTTTATTGTAGGGCTTCCTAGGACTAGAAAAGGCAGATATTCAATTTTTATTGTTGTGGCTGGGTTTTTTAAGATGACACACTTTATTCCATGCCATAAGACAAATAACACTATGACTATGGCTGAACTGTTTTTCAATGAAGAGGTACATCTTCATTGAGTTCCAAAGACCATTGTGTTTGACCAAGAAACCATATTCCTAAGTCACTTCTAATGGACTTTATAGGCTAAATTTGGAACAAAGTTTTCATTTGCTATAACTTGTCACCCCTAAATTGATGGTCCTACTGAGGAAATAAATAAAACTCTGATTACATTGCTTAAAGCCATTATTAAAAAGAATTTCAAGTCTTAGGAGAATTGTTTACCACATGTTGAGTTTGCATACAATAAGGTTGTACATAAGACTATTGGTTATTCATCATTTGAAATTGTGTTTGGCTTTAACCCATTGACAACTTTAGACCGTATGCGTTTGGCTACTAATGAGTTTTCTAGTTTAGATGCTACTAAAAAGGCAGATTTGGTTTGCACATTACATGGGAAAGCCAAGCTACAATTGAAAAGAAAATCAACAATATGCAAATTCATCCAAGAAAGGGTATAAATGGGTGACTTTTGAGCCAGGAGATTGGACTTGGATGGACTTGAGGAAAGAAAGATTTCCAAAAAAAAAAAAAAACTAAATTGCATCCAAGAGGAGATGGACCTTTTCATGTTGTCAAGAAAATTAATTCCAATGCCTACAAACTTGAATTGCCAGGTGAGTATAACGTGAGTACTAAATTGAAAGTTGCTAATTTGTCTTTGTTTTACCATCCAGATTTAAGGATGAATCTTTTTAAGGAAAGGGGAGTTAATGGGAACTCACCAAGTTCAAATAGCTTACATAGAGACATTTGAGGATCACTAATAAACCAATCACTAGGAAAAGGACTAATGAGCTAAGGATGGCACTGTAAGGCTTCATTGAGCAATATTTTTGGGATCATAAGGCTAGGAGCATTGAAGGGCAACTAAAAGAGTTCAATTGGAACATTTTAGAGGCTCATGGTCTATATTCAAGACCATACATGCACCATTGGAGCATGAACCCTTTCATCTACACACACCACACACCCTAATCCACAGAAGGGACTATGCTGCACTCCAAGAAGGTTGACACTTGAAAAGACTAGGTGCACTTGGATGTGTCCAGGGGGGATTGTTTAAGGTTATAATGTATACATGCATAGTTTTGGCTCAAATTATGTCATAGTCACATGGTTTGGGCATGTTGGAGATAGAAACATGTTATATACGCCAATTTGGAGGAGTTTTGCATGTTTTGACTCTAATTCATGCTAGTTTAGGACTTCTAGCTCTCTTAGGCATCTATTTTATTTTAACTTAGGATTTCTTGTTTTGTGAAGGCTAGTCACATTTTTAAAGTTCAAAACCATCATTGTTTTTCCTTAGAATTTGATTAATGATATTATTTCTAGAGATTTTCCTCTTCAGTATTCTTTGTGAACTTATTTTCAGCAAACAAGGTATTTTCACATTCCTTTTGTGTTCTTCCTATACTTCTTGTTTCTATTCACAAGTTGAGTAATAGTGGGGTTTTTCTAGTCACTTTTATGCCATTTATGGAGATTATAGCATCTTGGGAGTTTGTTGGTCTATATACCAATGAGGTTCCTATCTTTTTGGGAATGAGAAAATTAAGGATGAAAGAATACAAGAGGCCAGATTACTGACCTGAAAAAATGAGGTTCAGGTCAATTTTGATAGGAAGATAAGCACAATTTAGCCCAACCTAACATGATAATATGTGACTAAAGCAGGTTTGGGTCAGGCCAAGCTCGACAAATCCAATAAACCCAAAATTGTTTAATGCGGACGATGTGAAAGATATAGTATTGAGAATATGATGTTATAACTAGTAGGCACTTGAGTTGCAGGCCGAGGATATGTAAGGCACTTAGGAGTGTAATTAGTAATTTTTCTTTCTCCAATCCTAGAGAGTAGATCTCTTTTTGACTTTGTCAGTCTCTTCCTCCTCTCTTGTCTTATCTCTCATTCTCACCCTCTCTAGTTGTGTTTCATCTTCCCTCTTAGTCTCGCCCTCTCTTGTTTTGCCCTCTCCACTGTAATCAACTTTGTTTTACCTTCTCCGCAGCAAAATCCTTCTCATCTTTGACCTTCTCCATCGCAGTTTTTGATCCTCACCTCTTCATTATTTGTAGCCCTCCTTGTCATCTGATGCACTCCTCATCATCCATCACCCTCCTTGTCGCGGCATGGCCTAGCCTTCTAGTTTCTTCTCCCACATTCCAATGAACAAAGCATGAGAATTGGGTAAACCCGATCAATAGCAACTCGAATTCGATCAAATCGGGTTCCAATTGAGTTTGGTGGCGTACTTATTCAGGTCAATTTTGGGTTACATAATGCAGAGATGAGTAGTCAAAATTTGGAAACGAACTTGACATTTCTAGCTTGTCTTTCAACCCTACAAAAAATTCTCCTATAATTTGCCAATGATGTAGTTCCTAAGATTGTTGCTGAGTTCCAACTAGTTGGATATTGTTGCTTTGGCTCCTTTCTAATTTGTCAATTTTGCCTGGAAGCTTTCTTGTGTCCTAAAGTTAGAGATTGGGCTCTACTATTACCCCGATTTCTTGCTTAATCAAATTAATAAGTGGACCTTTCTTTGGTAATATCCAAATCAATCCCTCTGCCAAATCAGAAAACCATAATTAAGTACCAGATTTCCCAAATTCTAGACTTCTATTTTACTCTATACGATCATTTCATACACATTTACAACATAATATTTGATTATCGTATCAATGGATTGCCATATTTAGTGCTGATGTCTGGATGACACGAAGTGTTAGACATGTACCCAACATAGGTACAATGCGGTAAGCTGAAGATCACTGCGTGGAAGTGCATGACATGCTACTACTGGCTTAGCCTATTGTCACATCATGCTCTAAACTTTCTTTACCTTTTAAATGCGGATGGAAGTGACACACTCTGGTTTCCACACTAAGGTGGTTCTTAGTTGTAGAAAATTTTCATTTTTTTTCATAATTTTTTAAATAAAAGTTTGAGGGCATAACATATTTTGAATATATGAAAAAAAAATTGTTTTCTAAACTTTGGAAACTCATTCGTTAAAATGGAAAAAAAATCTAAAACAAAGTTTTCTATTTTACATGCATGAGTTCTCCAAAAGTATTGAAAACACAGTTTTTCCATATCTTTGAAATACACTATGTGCTTTTTCTCTATCTTTAAAATATGCTACATGCTCAAACTTTTATAAAAAAAAAAATTGGAAGAGAAATATGAGAAAATTTTTCATATCTAAGCACCACCAAGCTTTTATGTAGCTGGACTTGAAGTTGGTTTGTGGCAGCAGCAATGTTCTTCACATGCATCTGTTTGATTGTTACTAGTATCAGATATGTTCTGGTCATCAGCAGGAATCGTAGTACTGGCTTCATCTGCAGCCAAAGATTTAAGTTTGTTAAATTGTTATAAAATTAGAATGAAGATATGCAGATGTAATTAGGTAGAGGAGTAATCCTCCTACCCTCACTATTATCTGCAGGGGCATAAGTGGAACGTCTTGTACGCATTTGATGATGTGGCATTGGCTGATTGGTTAGCACAGTCAATGAAGAAGAGTAAGTCAGAAAAATTCCCAAACTAAGCACAAGGGAAAAATCGCATGTAGTGGAGCATCAATTTTTAGTAGAACAATAGTAGCCGGGATGAATATACCTGTAATTTTGGGCGTAATTCTTCCAGTTGTCCTTTAGGCTTCTGTGCCCCTAGTTGCTGTACAAAATTGAAGGACTGAAGTGAATTAAAATTTTTGAAGATTTAATTCTAGTTGCATCAAACTCAAGGTTGTAATTGTTTTCTACTTGATTGTGTTGAAACCAATTGGTCACATTAAACCTTTTTTTCGCGCATCATTTGGGATTTAACAATCAACAAGAAAGACAAAACTATAGCCAATATGCTCAATTGAACAATACATGTGTCTACGTACGCGAACGTATATATGTAAAATTTGTAAATAGAGGGCATAAATGCTTCAAGAATATACCTTGCCTAATGCCCAGTCGGCCGAGTCGAAAAATGCATGTTCATGATCCTAGTTTATAAAAAGAAAAGACACATTAAGTAAAAAAATCTCACATTACGGCAAAAATGGATAAGTCAAGGTTTTACATAGTTATGATGCATCTCTACATATTATCAATTGATTTCGAGTTCAATACTTTAATAAAAGATTATCAATATATATCAAAAAAATAAAAAAATAAAAAAAAGGAGGAAGCCAGAGAGAGGGATTAAACCTTAGAAATAAGGGGCTTCTTTTTTAGTAACAGTCCATATTTTTTCTTGATCAATTGTTCCTGTAAACATTAATTAAACCAAGGTTAAATCATCTAACATTCAAGCGCACGCGCGCACAAATACATTTGTATATTCTGACACCTCTTTTTGGGCTGATTGAAGGGCATCCGAGTCATTTCCATTCGATTTCTCCAGTTGGACGTCGGAAGCTTCATCTGGAAGTACTTCATACTTCTGCTTATCATCATCGGTACCATCAACAACCTCCTCCACTTCATTTGCTGATTTCTCATCTTGATCTTGTTGCGTCGATGACATGTTTTTGTTTTCTGCTCGAAAATACAGAAAAGAGTAGGCCTTTTGAGATTCCTAGTAGAAGAGAGAGAGAGAGAGAGAGAGAGAGAGAGAGAGAGGGGGGGGGGGCTGAAGAAGGTCTAAAAGAACAAACTTGGGCATGATGATAAAGCATATTAGCCTGAAACCAACGCAGGGAACAATTCCATTTTTTCCGCCAAGTAGGACCAGTAGCATCCCAACTTCATATATTGGGCTTAGCGATATATGGTTTTCTCTATTTTATGGGCTTGGTTTTGTCCTGGGTCTGAATTTTTTTTAGTCAATATGATTTTGAAAATACATTCCGAACAGCCAATGTTTCGACTTAACGTTTGGGCTCATTATTAAGAGGTTTAATTTCGGTCCCCTCGCTTAAACTCATCTGATGTAAAAAAAAAAAAAATCTTCGCCCGTTCAGTTTAATCACTAAAGTTTGTGTTTCAATAAATTATACAAATTGCACAAGTACACAATTATTTTTGAGTATATGATTCTCTAAGTAAGTTAGAGAGTTTCAATAAGCATACCATTTGAATAAATAATACTCCGTCCTTGGTAATTTGTTCAATAAGTTTTGTGGTGCGCAGAGTTTAAAATGTTTATAATCTTTTACATAGAAATGCCAGTGACTAAATTGCCACTTTCAAACTTTATTAACTTACCCAACAATTTGATCAAATTTTTTTGCCACAATGCAACTTTTTGAGAAATATAATCACCAGCATGAAAATTTTAAAAAATTTTAAATACGAAAATTTTAATTTTCCAAAAAATTTGGGGATTAGATTTTAATTTTAAAAAGAGAGTTGAAATGATGATAGTATGTAATGCCCTCCGACATCATCACTGTGCAACATGGTGAGCACGGAGCAGGAACTTCTGGGGAGGGGATGCCCAGATGAGGAACCTCCGGTGGGAGAATGACTGCAGGGACTCAGAAAAGCAAAGGTCAGGAGGTCCCCGGAGTATTTTTCCGGGGAGAAACCTCCGACGCCTAAGTCAGTGTTTGAAATGGGAGAATAAGTAAGGAGTAGAGAGATTCTTCCTTGGAGTCGGACCCCCTTACCTGAGACGTTTCCCGAATATTTATAGGGAGGTGAACAAGAGAAGCTTGTTGGCCACATCCTGCCCAGATCGCGACACGTGTTCGGTCAGATGCGGTCCGTACCCTCGAGGAGAGGGGGAACTTCTGGCCGACCACAGGCTATCTGGCTAGGAGCCTAGGCCGTACAAGGGCGGCATGGCAGAGCGTGTATGAGGGCGGCGTGTCGGCGGCCGTACGAGTACGGTGTGTCAAAGGTTCCTTAATTGTCTCCGCCGTACTCCCGGGATTCCTTTGGTAAAAGAGAGTTCTTCGGAACAGGAGGGCTTTCTTCCGAGATCATTTCAGTAACCCGGGTGATGCCCTCCGCCAAAGGTGGTCATGTTCGGGGACGCTCTTCCCTGCTGAAGGTGGTGAGTCTTTCCCTTCCGAAGCCAGTCTTGATCACCTTCCCGAGCATGGCGATTCACCGTATTCCCGAGGTTGGCACAGTCACTTCCAGGGGTGATGATGGATCACCGAGATCGGATGTTCAAAAGGGGCCCGACCCCATTTTTTCTGAAGTCGGTGCTCGTGTTCCGTGTAGGTTATGTTCGACTTTACGAGGATGGTGCTCGACTTTCAGAGGGTGATGCTTTGCTCGAGCTTACGGGTTCTGAAAGGCGATAGCACTTCGGCTATCACATGCCCCCCTCGAAAAGTCGAAGTGGAGACTTCAGCTCTAGACTCTCTGGGGACACCTTGCAGGACTCCGAGTGGGACACCGTACGAGAAGACACTTCGCCACCCGAAGGCGTGCCTTCCTGGCCGAGGTGTCGTTACTTGCCCTCTAGTTAGTCCTTTGGTGTTCTCGGGGTGCGCATTTACTTTTTCTATTGCAGGTCAGTGGACCATCATGTCTCATAACTAGGCATGTCAGTTTGGATAGGCGTGCATGGGTTTTCGCGGTGTCAGAAAGCACGTCCTCATTTCACGCGTTGGATGACACGTGGCACGTGATGGTTGGGGGTAGTCATGTCGGTTACACCAAC
This sequence comes from Aquilaria sinensis, assembly GCA_005392925.1. Classification (NCBI taxonomy): domain Eukaryota; kingdom Viridiplantae; phylum Streptophyta; class Magnoliopsida; order Malvales; family Thymelaeaceae; genus Aquilaria; species Aquilaria sinensis. The sequence goes on along the minus strand of SMDT01001298.1, from coordinate 71,066 downwards.
CGCGTCTTTTTGCCTTCTAGGGATAATTATGGCGATGATTCGCCTTCACAGGGTAGTTATGGCAACGATTCGTCTACCCTTGTTCGGTCTATATAAACCCTCATTCCCCTCATTTGCTTTCCTTTTTCTTCCTCTTTCTCTCATCTGTCTTTGAGCTTTTCCTTCTCTTCCTGCTCTTTTTGTGGCAGTGCAAGCGGCGGAGCAATTTCCAGCAACCATTTATGATGGCGTCTTCTAATCCCGACTTCGGCAAATGTTTTGGTGGGTTTTCTCTTCCAGAGGTCCTTCGGTCGTTTCAGTTTCTGTTTTCTCTAGTCCTCGAAGCTTCTTTCCTTTTTCCCAAAGTCCTTTTATTTTCCTTTCCGAAGTCATTTTCTCTTGCAGAACATGTCTTCCCCTGTCCCTCTTATGTCCGTCCAACCCATTCCCGAGAACTGGCAGCTTCTCATGTCTCACCCCCGTTGCTCTACCTCGGAAAAATTAGCGAAGTGGACAACCAAATTCTTTCTTCCCTCCTAATGCACCACCAGGCTGCCCCATCCTGGCCATTTCATCTTCATGAATAGTAGGGACGAGGTTACCATCTTCCGTGCCCAACTAAAGGCCGGGCTTCGGTTTCTTTCGCCGAAGATGATTTGCGACTTTTGGCAATTCCATGGCATAGCCGTGAATTAGCTTCTGCCCAACTCCTACTGTTACTTCAATGTTTTTCTCTGCATGTGTGGAGTTTTCAAGGTAGAACCCCACTTCATCATTTTCATGCAGTACTACAGGCTCTATCCGGTCCCGAAGGGTGGCTTCTATTTTATGCTACCTCAGGGATCTGGGAGCAAAAAATATATGTTCACCTTTGGTACTAAAGATAGTTGGCGAGGGTGGCAAAGGAAGTTCTTCTTCCTGAAGGTGGCGGAGACATGGTTGAGCATCCCGACTAGGTGGGCTCGGGGAAAGTTGGAGACGGACATCATTGACCCCAAGAAGTTGCTAACCCCTGAGTTGGCAGCGAGGTTTGAGGACTTCGACAGTCGTATCCGAGCTGTTGCCGACTGGGATGCCAAGGTCCCGCCGTGCTCCTTGTATCCCTTCCCGATTAAGTGGAACCTTATGATCGAGGAGGTTTTTCAGGAGCTGGGGGTGCTCAAGGAGCATGAGACGGACCTCAGCATGCCAGCTCCTGCCGTTAACGGGAAGAAGTCCTGGCTAGTGATGCTCCTTCGGGGGGAGCTTTCTTATGAAGCCCTTTTTGAGAGTAAGTTACTTTCCAATTTTTTGTATAAATATCCTTTTGGACTTACACTGATATTTTCCAACTTTTTCGGAGATGGGCGATCAGTCAACAGCTTTCTACAAATCCCTCTTCCTCGGTCAAGCCGAGAAGGGGGAACAGACGAAGAAGGGGGCCTCGAAGCGGCGAAAGACAACTGGGGGCGGTCCGTCTTCAGCTAAGAAAGCGAAAAAGGACCCCCTTCCCTCGCTTCTAGAAAATGTCGAGGAGGCCGAGGATCAGCCCGAGGTCCAGGCCGTCTTGCAATCGGAGTTTGCAGTCAGCTCCATTCTCTGGAGTCCCACTACTTCTGCGGACCTTCTAGGCTCTTTGGTAGGGGGCCCTTCTTCTGAGGAACTTGAGGAACGCAGAAGAAGCAAGGGCAAACATGTCCCTGCCGAAGTGGAGGCGGTTTGAGACTCCGATGATGATGTCACCGAAGTGCTGCCAGGTTTGTCCCTTACACATTTTTAGCGTTCTCAATCTCGTTGATAAATGGCTAAAGAACAATGTTTTAATGGAACCGTGCCTTGACTTTGCAAAGGAATTGGCACCCTCGACATGGATGGTGAAGCAGGCCCAGAAGCGGGCCCTTCGGGACTCTCATATCCCGAAGGACAAGGTCCCGAAGGAGCCTCTCTGGTCTTTCACGGAGGACATGAATTTGTTCTCCAAAGACTGCCAACAAATGGCGAGGAGCATGCTCACCCAGGCTACCTTCAAGTCCGTGGCCGAAGAGTGCGCCAACGAGGAGATCCTCGCCGCGAGGATGTCTGAGCATGCTGCCCAGGTACTCTTTAGACCTTTCATTTTTTCTTCCAATTTGTCTAAGTGTTTGGCTTTCCCTGTGCAGCTTTACCAAACGTTCTCCTTTCCCCTTTTTTGCAGCTCTTGGCGTATAGCGGATACTTCAGAGCTTGGGCAGCAAAACGGTCTTTGGTTCGAACTTGGACCGACGAACATCTGGAGAAGGTGAAGGTGTTCTGTGCTAACTCGGTCGTCAAGAATGTCGAGTTGAGCAGAATAGCCAAGGAGGAGGTTGCCAAGCTTCGGGAGGAATTTTTGAAGGGCTAAGAGGAGCTCTTGACGGATTTCTCCCAGAAGATGTCTGACCTCGGTTCAAAGGTCGTCGAGCTCACATCTGCCAACAAGGCTTATCGAAAGGAGAAGGAAGAAGATTCCGCTATCCTGACAAAGGCCCTCGCCTACAACGCCATCCTTCAGGCCGAGGTTGAGGCTTTGAAGAAGGAGACAAATAAGAAGAAGAAGACAAAAAAGTTGGAGAAAGAGGTCGCCGATTTGCAAAATGAGGTGGAAGACCTGTTTGTCGAGTTGGACAAGGCTAACCAGGCAAGCAAGGTTGGCTTTCAAGATGGCTTCTGCCTGGCTCGACACAAAGTCTTGGCCAAATATCCAGACCTCGACCTTTCCTTCCTGGCTACCCTGAACATCCCCGAGGGACCTCGCTGGACTTGGTCGAAGATTGAACTCCTCAACCTGCCCTTTGCCCCTCCCCCGGCGCCGAAGGATACTGGGGACGGAGCTTCTCATGATGCCGGGGTCCCTTAGATTTCTAGGGCTTTTACTTTGTCTTCTTCTTTTTTCTTTGTAGTATTCTTCTTGTAATCTCCTTCATGTAATAAGGCCTCCTCAATAACATTTTTCCTTCCTTTAAAATTTGGCTAAGTCCCCAAGCAATAATTTTCATCTCCAAGGGTTGTCTTTACCATTTTCGGTCTGGGATCCTTGGAAGATACCTTTTGCACTTTTTATCGACCATCTTCAGGAAACGCTAGCTTTGGCGAATACCTTTAGTCAATGTTTGACCTATTTTCATCAGCCGTGTTCCGTCGATGCGCCTTTTGGGGAAAATGACCCAACCAACTTTGGAGGAAATGTGCCATTTTTGCAAGCACTTATTTGCACCTTGTTCGGCAAGATTTCTTAGGTGGAGTTACTTTTCCAGAAAATTTTCTGTACTTAGAAAAATTTCTAACTGTACAATTTCCAGGCAAGATTCTAAGCGTAGAACTTCTTCAAGGCATCCGAGTGCCATGTATTTTTCAGTTCTCCACCTTCGGGATCGCTGAGTTATAGACTCCTTTCTGAACCTCGTCAAGGACCAGATAAGGTACTTCCCAGTTTGCTCGAAGTACTCCGTAAGACGGTCTTTGAGGCTCAAACTCAGCCTTTTGGAGAACGAGGTCTCCCTTTTTTATTTTTTTTTTCCTAATGCGTAAGTTCACGGTCATAGCCATTATTTGTTGGAAGGCTTTTCTTCTAAGCTTGGCCATTTCTCTGTGTTCATCAATTAGGTCGAGCTTAGTTCTTAGTCCGAGGTCATTCCCTCCTTCGTTGAACATTTGTACCCTGACCGATCGCTGGACTACCTCGATAGGGATAATGGCCTTTATGCCGAAGACGAGTGAAAAAGGCATCTCACCCGTGGCTCTTCGGGGTGTTGTCCGGTAGTTCCATAGCACACTAGAAAGTTCCCCTGGCCATTCTCCCTCTGCTTCCCTCAATCTCTTTTTTAGACCATCTTTTATGGTTTTATTAGATACCTCTACCTGTCCGTTGCTCTGAGGATGAGCTACCGGGGCGAAATGTCGCTTTATACCGAGGTTAGCCACGAATTCTCGGAACCCCTTGTTAGTAAAATGAGTACCATTGTCGGCCACTATTGCCCTTGGTATGCCAAATCGGCATATGATGTTCTTCCAAACGAACTTTTGGGCATCCTTCGTCGAGATCGATGCCAAAGGCTCCGCTTTGATCCACTTAGTGAAGTAGTCCACTGCAACTATGCAGAACTTCACCCCATCGGGGGCACTTGGGAGAGGTCCGATGAGGTCGATACCCCAGATGGCGAAGGGGCAAGGGTAATTTGTCCAAGTTATTTTCTCTGAGGGTAAGTTCTAGATGTTAGCGTGTCTTTGGCACTTGTCACATTTTCGGACAAATTGCCTTACATCCTTTCTTAGGGTAGGCCCAAAGTAACCTTGGCGAAGTAGTACTCCGGTGAGGGCGTTTGTTCCTATGTGGGAACCACAGGCCCCCTCATGAACTTTTTCAAGGATTGTTCTGACATCCCTTTCACTTATGCACCTTTGCAAGGGACTTGCATGCCCTTGTCTGTATAGTTCATCCCTGATGAGGAAGTATCTCCCAAAGCGCTTTCGCATGTTTGTAGCCTCGGTAGGATCTTCAGGGAATGCCGAAGTAGCCAGGTATTTCTTGATGGAATCTTGCCATCCTTCTTCTGAGGTACCTACGCACATTAACTCCGTGCTGGGTTGTTTTAGCACCTCGGTGGGTTCCTTGGATTTGGCCAAGATATCAGCTTGACCGTTATCTCTACGAGGCACATTTTCTATTTGTACCGAGTTGAACTCTTTAATGAGCTTCTTGATGAGGTTAGTGATATTTTGCCAAGGTTGGATCCTTTGCGCATAATCTGCTTTCATTTGCCGGATTACTAGCTATGAGTCGCTATGGGCCTTAAGGTTTTTTACACCAACTATTCTGGCCAATTTTAGTCCTGCTATGAGGGCCTCATATTCGACGATGTTATTGGTAACCTCAAAGCCGAATTTGATGGCTTTGGTGGCTTCCATACCTTCGGGCCCCCGAAGAACCACTTCAGCACCTTAGTGTCCAGCGCCTGAGGCTCCATCGACAAAGAGTTTCCACTCTAGTTCAATCCTGATCAAATCTTCCGAGGTAGCTTCAGTATCCTCGATTCCTGGAATTTTGACGATGAAATTTGCCAATGCTTGGGCTTTTATTGCCCTTCTTGGCTCGTAAGTGATGTCATATTCTCTGAGCTTGATACACCATTTTGACAGCTTTCCCGAATGCTCTACCTTTTTCATTATGTCGCGTAGAGGTGGGTTGCTTTGGACAATGATGGCGTGTCCTTGAAAGTATGGCCGTAGCCTTCTACCCGCAAGCACTAAGGCATAGATGGCTTTTTGGAGCAATAGGTACCTAACCTCGGTGCCATGCAGGGACTTGCTTACATAATATACTAGCCATTGCCTCCCACCCTCTTCTTTTACTAGGACTGAACTTACAGCTTTTTCTGTGACGGCGAGGTAGAGGATGAGAGGTTCTCCTTCCCGTGGTTGCCGAAGTGTTGGCAGATGGGTTAGGTAGCTTTTAAGCTCATCCCAAGCTTTTTGACATTCTGGGTTCCAAGGGTGCTCCTCGATTCCAGAGTTGCCTTCGCTTCTGGGTGCTTTGGTAAGCACCTTGAAGAACGGTATCGATTGTCGTACCTGGAAATGAATCTACTAAGGGAAGTGATCCTTCTGGTAAGCATTTGTATATCTTTAATGGTTGTAGGTGTTCGGAAACCTAGCAGGGCTTTGACCTTTTCGGGGTTCACGTCTATTCCTCTTTCGGACACCATAAATCCAAGGAACTTCCCTGTGCACACTCCAAATACACACTTCTCGGGATTAAGGCGAATGCCAAACTCCCGAAGTCGTTGAAAGGTTTTGCTTAAGACGATGATATGATTCCTAGGCATTCAGCTCTTAACTATCATATCATCGACATATGCCTCCATGTTCCTCCCGATCTAAGAGTCGAACACTTTATTCATCAACCTCTGATAGGTAGCCCCTGCATTCTTAAGTCCGAAGGGCATTCTGACGTAACAGTAGGTACCAACTTTAGTGATGAAGGCAGTTTCTTCTTCATCTTTGGGGTCCATCTGAATTTGATGATACCCGCTGAAGGCATCGAGGAAACTGAGAATACCGTACTCGGTGGTTGAATCCACTGGCAAAGGGTAGGAGTCCTTTCGACAGGCATCATTCAGGTTTTGAAAACCAATTCACATTCGGAGATTTTCACTAACTTCTTTTGTGGCGATAACCACGTTACTAAGCCATTCGGGGTATTTAACCTCTCTTATTACCCCTGCCTCAATCAAGCACCTAACCTCGGCTTTAACGAAGGAGTTCTTATGAGCCAATAGGTTCCATTTTTCCTGCCGAACCGGCCTAGCGTCTGGGCGAACTTTGAGACTATGGTGGATTTTCAGGATCTCATGATAACATACTTTTATGTTATCTACTCTTATGGGGTTCTCTTCTTGTATATGCCACATGCATATTTGATCATTTGAATTCAACATGGATATAGGCATGCATAACATGTTATATAACATATCAAGATCAAATACATGTAGTGTTAAATAAATCCTAGCATGCTACTAAGAACATACATAAGAAATGAAACCTAACATGCTACTAAACCAAGAAAAGATGTGCACCTTTCTTCTTTGTTATCTTTGGCAAAAACTTGAGGAAGAACTTGATCTTAGAGGAGCACCTTGAAGCTTGAAATAGAGATGAACAATCTCTATGTAAATCCACCCACAATGCTCTCAAAAAGTGTTTAATATTTCGGCCTCTAAAGGAAATAGGAGGAGAATAATTTTCTCTCAAGAAAATGGAGCAAATGGAGTGCCAAATTCGTGCTTAAAATGGCCAGCCACTAAAGGCTATTTATAGATGACCAAAAGGCACACCTTTACACCAAGCAAGGTGTCCTTTAAGCCAAAGAACACTTCCTTTGGCCAAGGGTCATCTATGGTGGCGAAAATACATGTCTCTTTGGCCAAGGAACACTTCCTTTGGCCTAAGAGGATGTCATGGCCAAGAGACATCTTGGCCGCTATGACCAACCCCTTGGCCGAAAATACATGTCTTTTAATGCCAAAGGACATCATTCTTGGTGCTATAACCACCCCAACCACCTGGCCGAATATACATGTCTCTTGATGTCAAAGGACATCATTCTTGGTGCAATAACCACCCCAACCACCTCATGGCCGAATATACATGTCTCTTGAGGTCAAAGGACATCATTCTTGGTGCAATAACCACCCCAACCACCTGGCCGAATATACATGTCTATTCACTCAAGGAACACTTCCTTTGGATGAAAGGACATGTTCTTTTAGCCAATAGTCATCTCTTTTGATGAAGAGACATACCTTTACACAAAAGATGTGTCTCTTGGTGGTTTTGAGCTAAAAGCAAGGTGAGCTGGCACAAAGCTAGCTCACTATGCTACTTATGCACCATTGAGCTCCTTTGAGCTCCAACCAAGCACCATGAACTGAGGTCCAGCTCCTAGAGCTGACCTTGAGCTGGAGTTAGCTGCTCTCAGCTGAAGTGAACTGAAGTCCAGCTACATTCAGCTACCAAAAGCTGAAGTGAGCTGACTTGAGCTGACTTGAGCTGAAGTCCAGCTACTTTGAGCTACTTATAGCTGAAGTGAGCTGACTTGAGCTGAAGTCCAGCTACTTTGAGCTACTTATAGCTGAAGTGAGCTGACTTGAGCTGACTTGAGCTAACTTGAGCTGAAGTCCAGCTACTTTGAGCTACTTTGAGCTACTTATAGCTGAAGTGAGCTAACTTGAGCTGACTTGAGCTGAAGTCCAGCTACTCGGAGCTACTTATAGCTACAGTGAGCTGACATAAGCTAACTTGAGCTAAAGTCTAACTACTTTGAGCTACTAATAGCTTAAGTGAGCTGTAGCTTAAGTGAGCTGAGAGCTAAAGGGAGCTACTTCTAGCTGCCTTAGATAGCTGTTCAAGCTAGAGTTAGCTCAATGAGCTCAAATCCTACCTTAAAAGGATCTTGGTGCGCCAAGAATTCCAACAAACTCCCACTCGCACTAAGATGCTTTTAAACTTCCAGCTCCCACTCAAAACAAACTCCTTAATCCTTATAGCCGAAATAATCCAGACACTTCTACATATATAGAGTTGTGGGTGCGACCTCAGGCACACACACTAAGTCTCTTCCATTGAGGTTGTTAGACTCTCAATAGAAGATTGTCCTCTCCTCATAGTTTGAACTTCTTCAAACTTTCTTTGAACACATCAAATTCAAGTGTGTTGCTTAAACACATCAAGCTTGCTTGAACACATCAAGTTATGCCTTCCAGACCCCAGACATATGATACACTTCTTAATCACAATCAGTCTCTTTCTTAGAATTTCAACTCCTTGAAATCCATGATTGTATTAAGCATTGAGTACTCATTTCAATCACTTGTCATTCAATCTAGCATACTACTCACAGTAATATGTGGGCCCAAGATTGAATTTAGTGAACGTGTATCATCTTAATGTCTTTCCTTTTAGCTTCAACTACTTAGGTCAATGAGTTAACATGATTACCCAAAAGGAGGATACTCCAGTCTCATTTCTCTAAGACCTTCGACAACCAATCAAAGTAATCATAATTAACTCAACTTCCTAATAGCAAGCCATAGTCACTAAGAGTCTGATTCGAAGAATCTCACACTAAGCAAGAACAGAGACAACTTGCTTAAATTCTTCTCTGGTCGTATTTCATGGTCATGGAACACTTGGAAACACATCCATTAAAGTTCCATAATACACTTCTAAGGTGTTTTACTCATGTCACTCCCACTTGGAGTGATCTCCATTCCAATTGAGGAGTGTGTCATTTCTCCCTCTTAAAACACCATGAAGTGTACTCCTCTTAACACATAAAAGGAGGACATGTCAATAACCATGAAATTTCTCCATGTAAGCCTTAGCTTACATTTAACATAGGCTAGGATGTATGAATGGTCATACAAACTGAATGCACCAAAGCATTGAATCTTGATTACTCATAATCAAGGCGACCATAAAAGCTAAAGTGTCATGTGTTGGAGCATGACTCCCACTTAAATGTATCATTCACTTAAGTTTCATTTAAGTCTTTAGCCAGTCTCATCCTTAATCTTACACAAAGATCAAGGGCGGATGACTTGTGTGAGAAAGTCATCCTCTGCCTATGTTTGACATGTTCATTTGTTCGTTGTGATTCATAAAATTGAACTGAGTATTTCATAAAATAATCTGTATTATTTCAAAGAAATACATAACATGTGTGACACCAAAGAGGTGAAGTACATCCAACATTTACATTCTTCTAAGACCCATTGCTCTAACATGTCGAGCAAATACAAGTGGTGGCAATGGCTTAGTGAGAGGATCTGCCACCATCAGGTCTGTAGAAATGTACTCAATCCTAACTTCACCCTCTTCAATTGCATCCCGCACAAAGTTATATTTCATGCTAATGTGCTTGGTTTTTCCATGGTATTTGGGGTCCTTGGTATAAGCCATGGCTGCCATACTATCACTGTAGATAGTAATAGGTTTCTCAATAGAAACCCTGGACTCCAAATTCTTAAGGAAATAACCTAGCCAAAGGGCTTCTTGTACAGCTGAGGCACATGAAACAAATTCAGCCTCCATTGTGGACAATGCTGTACAAGTTTGCTTCTTACTACACCAAGTAGTAGCACCACCATTTAGCATGAAAAGATAACCAGATGTAGACTTGCTGGAGTCTCTATCCCCACCCCAGTCAGCATCAGAATAGCCACGTAAACCAAGGTCTTTACCTTGGTAACAAAGCCAATAATCCTTAGTACCCTTGAGGTACCTTAGGATCCTCTTGACACTTTTCCAATGCTCCAGACCAGGGTTGGAAGAATATCGTGCTAGAAGTCCAACCGCTTGGCTGATGTCTGGCCTTGTACATAACATGGCGTACATCAAGCTACCAATGGCACTTAGGTAGGGGACCTGAGCCATCTCTTCCTTCTCCTTTGGAGTCTTAGGACATAAGTCCTCTCCAATCTTGCAACCATATACAAGAGGTGTACTCATGGGCTTTGCATTTGTTAAGTTGAACCTTGCAAGAATCTTATCAATATAAGGTTCTTGAGAAAGGGCCAATAGCCTTGCCTTTCTATCCCTCAGGATCTTAACCCCTAGGATAAAGGCAGCCTCTCCCATGTCCTTCATGTCAAAGGTGGAAGACAACCATCCCTTGATGGTACTTAACAATGCAAGCCCATTACTTGCAATCAGTATATCATCTACATATAGAGTCAATACTGCAAAACTAGACCCAGAAGAGTACAAGTATACACAATGGTCTTCATGCATCATCACAAAACCATAGTTTGTGATTGCATGGTGAAACTTCAAGTACCACTGTCTTGAAGCTTGCTTAAGACCATAGATAGACTTCTTTAGTCTACATACCTTGTCCTCTTGACCCTTTTGGACAAACCCCTCAGGTTGTCTCATATATATCTCCTCACTCAAATCACCATTGAGAAAGGCGGTCTTTACATCCATCTGATGTAACTCTAGGTCTAGATTTGCCACGATGGCAAGTAATATCCTGATGGAAGTGAATTTTACAACAGGAGAGAAGGTGTCTTTGAAATCAACACCCTCCTTCTGTGTAAAACCCTTGGCCACCAAACGGGCCTTGTATCTTTCGATACTTCCATCAGAGTTCACCTTGATCTTGAGAACCCACTTGTTCCCAATTGCCTTACGGCCTGGAGGAAGATCACTTAGCTCCCAAACCCCATTGAGATGCATTGAATGCAACTCATCCTTCATTGCATTTAGCCACTCTTCCCTCTGTGCACCCTCAAGAGCCTCCTTAATGTTACTTGGCTCATCTATCTCAGATGCAACCAAATTTGCCTCACTATCCAAGATCCACCATTCTTTAGGTGGTCCAAATTTCCTCATTGATCTTCTCAATGTAGGCTGAGATGGAGGCAACTCATGCTCCATCTCTTGAGGCTCAACATTTTGCTCTTGAGTATCCTCAACTCCCTCTTGAACAAAACCTTCCTCTTGGAGGTCTTGCTCATGTTGGTCCACAACAACAGGCATTTCTGGAGCCATTGCTCCATGTGGTTGAGGTACTCCCTCTAGAGTAGGTGCATGTGTCCCAGGTGTCCTTATGACACTTGGTTGATCCTCATCTAGGATCTGGCTTAATGAGGTTAAGTCACCACGCTCACCAACTTTGGGGAACTCATCCTCCACAAAGTTAGCATTCCTTGCATCAAAGATGTTCCCAGTTTTGTGACTTATATCCAAGAACACATAACCCCTAGATTGTTCAGCATAACCAAGGAAGGCACACCTCCTCCCTCTTGGACCCAACTTTCCCAAAGGATGGTCCGTTATGTGAACATAAGCCAAACAACCCCAAGGGCGTAAATAGCTTAGATTAGGAGTTTTCTTCTTCCATAACTCATATGGAGAAGAGTTCACATTCTTGGTGGGTACTCTATTAAGGACATGAACTGCACACAGCAGTGCATCACTCCAATAAGTGATGTCTAAGTTGGCCTTTGCCATCATGGAACGTACCATGTCCATAAGAGTTCTATTCTTCCTCTCAGACACTCCATTCTGTTGGGGTGTCCAAGGAAGAGTGAACTCCCTTTCAATACCCTTCAAGTCACAAAATGCCTTGAATGCATTTGATGTATACTCTCCACCCCTATCTGTCCTCAAGGACTTAACCTTCTTACCTACTTGGTTCTCAACCAAGTGTACATACTTCTCAAAGCATGCCAAGGCCTCTGCCTTGTTTCTTAGTAGGTAGATGTGGGTGAATCGAGTATAATCATCAGTGAATGTGATGAAGTACTTGAATCCATTTCTAGATTCAACCCTCATGGGCCCACATAGGTCAGAGTGAACTAAACTTAGTGCCTCACCTCTCCTAGTTGCTTTGCCAAAAGGCTTTCTTGTGGCTTTTCCCTCTAGGCATGATTGGCAACTTGGAAGGACAACCTTGGTCAAGGAACCTAGCAAGCCACTCTTGGCTAGCTTGTCCATTCTATCTTGACCAATATGACCCAACCTTTCATGCCATCTCATTTCATTTGTGACCTCTGTCACATAGCAACTAGGACTTGCAACAGAATGGTCAGTTGGCTTCAACTCATAAAGCCCATTATTAACTGAGCAAGTGCATACTATCTTATTATCTTTAATAATAGACACATTATTATTAAAGAAATTAAAGCAATAATTGTACTTCAACATACAACTTATAGAAATCAAATTTCTACAAATGTTTGGTACATACAATACATCTATTAGATACAAATATCCAATATCTATAGGAATTCTACATGTTCCTATGCCTTCTACTTCCAGCCTGGCATCATTCCCCACTGAAACATGCTTAGCTCCTTTTGAGAGCTTCCTGTAGGCCACGAACCAGGACCTGTCCCGGGCTATGTGGTCTGTTGCTCCCGAGTCTACAATCCACAAAGAATTGCACTCAGTTAGTAATGTACATGACACAACATGTACAATGGAAGTAGAAGGGTATGTATGTACCTTGGGTGGACCCTTGCAATCTTTTGCAAAGTGTCCTTTATGCCCACAGTTGAAGCACTTCAGCTTGCTTATGTCCCGCTTCTTTTTGAACTTTTTCTTGGAAGCAGGACCTTTTCCCTTGCCCTTCCCTGGCCCTCCTTTGCCACCATTCTTCTTCCATCCCTTCTGGATAGAGGATGAGGCAACATATGCCCTAGAATGGTCCTTGAGGGCCATCACCTCAGCCTCAAGGAGGAGGTGACGAGCAATGTCATCAAATGACATTATTTGAGGGTTATGGCGTAAGTTGACCTTCATCAACTGCCATTTCTCATCGGGCAAGGAACGGATTATTGCTTGCACTTGTTGCTCATCAGTGAGCACATGCCCTAGCTGTCTTGAGTTGGTGGATCATGCGTGACATCTCACGCAAGTGAGCACTCATAGAGTGATCAGCATGCTTCACATAATTCTCAAACCTGAGAATCATTGAGCGTTGTTTCTCTACAGAAACATCTCCATACTTGGCCTTGACTGAGTCCCATATGGCCTTAGCCCCCTCAAGCATGGAGAATTCCACCATAATCTCATCCACCATAGTGGAGAGGAGAGTGACTCTACACATAGAGTTCTTCTTTAGGAATGCCTCATAGGCAGTCCTATCCTATCCCTCAGCAGGAGGCATGATCTCTTGAGTGAGCACATCAAGAGTATCTTGCTCAGTTAAAATGAATTTGACCTTCTGTTGCCAAATTGAATAGTTTTCACCATCCAATTTGAGGTCACGGTTTAATTCTGCAACTATATTCTTACAAGCCATCTACATTGATGCAATTCACATGTTTTAGTTCAATTTACACAACAAGACTCAACAAAGCAACATGTGTATGAAACAACTTCTAACATGCTCATATATGGCAAAAGAGATGCATATAGCATTCAATCAGAAATACACAAACATGCCTTCATTGCTTCATACACATATCCTTCATTAGCCTTTATCAAAATCATACACATATGTATGATCCTAAATCATGCTTACTACATGCAACATATACATTTTCATGACCTAGGCTCTGATACCAATTGAAGATTTCAGGATCTTATGATAACATACTTTTATGTTATCTTTCTTCTTGTATATGCCACATGCATATTCGTTCATTTCAATTCAACATAAGCATGCATAACATGTTATATAACATATCAAGATCACATACATGTTGTGTTAAATAAATCCTAGCATGCTACTAAGAACATACATAAGAAATGAAACCTAACATGCTACTAAACCAAGAAAAGATGTGCACCTTTCTTCTTGGTTAGCTTTGGCAAAAACCTGAGGAAGAACTTGATCTTAAAAGAGCACCTTGAAGCTTGAAATAGAGATGAACAATCTCTATGTAAATCCAGCAACAATGCTCTCAAAAAGTGTTTAATATTTCGGCCTCTAAAGGAAATAGGAGGAGAAAAATTTTCTCTCAAGGAAATGGAGCAAATGGAGTGCCAAATTCGTGCATAAAATGGCCAGCCACTAAAGGCTATTTATAGATGACCAAAAGGCACACCTTTACACCAAGAAAGGTGTCTTTTAAGCCAAAGAACACTTCCTTTGGCTAAGGGTCATGTATGGTGGCGAAAATACATGTCTTTTGGCCAAGGAACACTTCCTTTGGCCTAAACCACCCCATAACTACCTTACAAAATACATGTCTCTTTGGCCAAGGAACACTTCCTCTTGGCCGAAAATATGTGTCTCTTTGGCCAAGGAACATGTCTTTTCTATAACCAATGGCCGAAAATACATGTCTCTTAAGGCCAAAGGACATCATTCTTGGTGCAATAACCACCCCAACCACCTCATGGCCGAATATACATGTCTTTTGATGTCAAAGGACATCATTCTTGGTGCAATAACCACCCCAACCACCCCATGGCCGAATATACATGTCTATTCACTCAAGGAACACTTCCTTTGGATGAAAGGACATGTTCTTTTAGCCAATAGTCATCTCTTTTGATGAAGAGACATACCTTTACACAAAAGATGTGTCTCTTGGTGGTTTTGAGCTAAAAGCAAGGTGAGCTGGCACAAAGCTAGCTCACTATGCTACTTATGCACCATTGAGCTCCTTTGAGCTCCAACCAAGCACCATGAACTGAGGTCCAGCTCCTAGAGCTGACCTTGAGCTGGAGTTAGCTGCTCTCAGCTGAAGTGAACTGAAGTCCAGCTACACTCAGCTACCAGAAGCTGAAGTGAGCTGACTTGAGCTGACTTGAGCTAACTTGAGCTGAAGTCCAGCCACTTTGAGCTACTTATAGCTTGAAGTGAGCTGACTTGAGCTGACTTGAGCTAACTTGAGCTGAAGTCCAGCTACTTTGAGCTACTTATAGCTGAAGTGAGCTGACTTGAGCTGAAGTCCAGCTACTCTGAGCTACTTATAGCTGCAGTGAGCTGACATAAGCTAACTTGAGCTAAAGGGAGCTACTTCTAGCTGCCTTAGATAGCTGTTCAAGCTAGAGTTAGCTCAATGAGCTCAAATCCTACCTTAAAAGGATCTTGGTGTGCCAAGAATTCCAACATTTAACCTCTCTTATTACCCCTGCCTTAATCAGGCGTTTAACCTCGACTTTAACGAATGAGTTCTTATGAGCCGATAGGTTCTATTTTTTCTGCTGAGCTGGCCTTGCGTCAGGGCGTACTTTGAGACTATGGTGGATTATACTGAGGTCGACCCCAGGCATGTCTTTTGGAGAGTAGGCGAATAGATCTTTGTTCATTAACAAGAAAGATACAAGCTTGTCTTTATCACCCTTGGCCAATTTTTTCCCCACTCGGGTGTTCCGGCCGGGGACCAGCTCTACATCTTCTGTTTCTACTTTTTCCAACTCTTCGGCTTCCTCCCTTGCTGTTTCCCCCTCGCTTGTCGTGATTGCTCTTTTAGTAGCTGAAGTATGTACTTAGACCTTTTCCGGGCTTGGTCTAGCCTTAGTGAAGACCTTCCTGATTTCGGCTTGGTCAATGAAGATCTCTGCATCTCCTTCTGTAGTTGTGAAGGTGACCGTTAAGTACTTTACATCCGTGTCGCTGTCTAGATTGCCTTGAGTTTACCTCCCGAGGATGGCATTGTATGATGAGGGAACATCAATGACGATGAATCCCGTCATAACGGAGGCGAACAGTTCTTCCTGACTTTGAAGCGAGGTCCCTTTCAACATTAGGGGCAGAACGATATAGCCGAGGACTGGTAGCTCGGATGGCCCAACCCCAAAGGTGGGGGAATTGACTGCATTGAGATTGCCTTTTGAGATGACCAAGTTAGGCAATAGGTGGGAGAAGATGACGTTGGTGTTGGAGCCGTCGCCCAGAAGTACTCTTTTGACGTTCCAACTCCCTATCCTTGCCATGACAAGGAGCGGGTCATCGTGGGGGAATTTCACAGTGGACCCGTCTTTGCGAACAAGTATGTTTGCCGAGCTCCTATACTCCATTACGGAGATTTCTCTTATCTTTCTTTTCCTCTCAGCTGAGGGTATCCCTATAGTGATGGTTTGGATGACCTCTGTTGATGGCGGCGGATTCTTTTGAGGACTTCAGTCCCGATGTCTGTCGGAATCATAGTCCTCCTCATCCCCCCTTTTTTGTTCTTCCTTTCTCCCTTTCAGAGAAGGCATCTGCAAGTACCAGTGAAGTTGTCCCTGCTTTATCAGAGACTCGATGTACTTCCTTAGCTGGAAGCAGTCTTCAATGTCATGGCCATGATCTTGGTGGAATTGGCAGAACTTCTTCATGTTCTTCTTATTTTCTAAAGTCATGGCCTTTGGCCTTGGAACTATAGTCCCTTGCCTTTCTAAGGCCATGAGAATGCTGGCCCTAGTGGCATTTAAGGGAGTAAATGTCATCGGCCTTTTACCCCTCTATTTTCGGGGCCTTCCTCCAACCTTGTTCTGGTAACAAGGATGGTGGTTTGGTCGTTCGGGTCGAGGGTGTTCCACCTTTGGTCCCCCCATTCGGAGTTCCCCGGCCGTCATATGCTGTTCCGCCCTTCGGTAGAATTCTCCCAAGGTGTCTGGGGGGGCCTTGGAGAACTCATAAACGAGTTGGGAGTCCCTCCGAAGTCCTCTTATCATTGCGAGGATGTGGATATTAGACCAAAAGTCGGGTACACTTAGTGCTTCTCGGTTGAACCTTTCGACGTAGTCGCGAATGGTTTCCCCACTTCGCTGCGCTATGTCGAACACCTGTACTGGCATCATGGCTGTTGGCCTGCTGCCAATGAATTGCTGGGTGAAGGCAGTAGACAACTCCTAGAAACTTAGGAAGGTTCCATGAGCCAGAGAGTTATACCATGCGCTCGCTGGACCGGAGAGAGTTATCTTGAAGCATTTGCATAGAGTAGCGTCATCTACACCGTGGGGCACCATGCTTCGCTTGTACTTTGTCAGGTGCACCTGGGGGTCACTATGCCCATCATAGGTTTCCAAGCATGGCACCCTGAAGTCACTAGGCATAGGCGCCTCGACCACTTCCCATACAAAGGGTGACTCTTCTCCGGTATAAGCATCGGATAATCTTGAAAAGATTGGTTTTCGGGAGATCTGCTTCTCAACCTTTTCCAGTCTCCCAAGGATTTTTTCCATGAGGGCTTTTGTGTTAGACTCCCCTTGCTGCCTAATGGTCTCCGGTAATGGCGAACTTCCCCTCATTTTTTAAGAGTAACTTCGACGGCGAGGAGACTGGGACCTTCAGTGCGGGGACGGACTCCGCCTACAGAAGGTCCTAGTTTCTTTTTGGGCCCTTTCTTTGGTGGGTCGTGCCCCAGGGGGCACGTCCTCCGTCGATGATGTGTCATAAAAGCCTTTACTCCTGGAACTCTGGTGGGTGGACCTCGGGCTTCTCTCCCATAGCGTCGGCGAGGGGGAGACCCTTCGGGCCGGAAGAGGCTGAGGCAACCTCTGGTCGAGTTGCTGAGTCATCTTAGCAACGATGGAGCGCTGGAAGTCTCGTAGGAAGCCCATCGTCACTATTAGAGGGCGGTCGTCTTTCGGCACAGAAGTTTCTGCAGTGGGCTGCTGGGTCGCCGGCTGAGCCTCCGGTGTAAAGGTGGACTTCGGGAGCCCCTTGTCTTTTGAACGCTGAGTCTCTACGACGGCAACCTGGGAAAGGGTTCCCACAGACGGCACCATGTGATGCCCTCCGACATCATCACTGTGCAACATGGTGAGCTCAGAGCAGGAACTTCTGGTGAGGGGACGCCCGGATGAGAAACCTCCGGTGGGAGAAGGACTGCAGGGACTTAGAAAAGCAGAGGTCAGGAGGTCTTTCGGGGAGGAGCCTCCGACGCGCAAGTCAGTGTTTGAAGGGGGAGAATAAGAAAGGAGTAGAGAGATTCTTCCTTGGAGTTAGGCCCCCTTACTTGAGACGTTTCCCGAATATTTATAGGGAGGCGAACAGGAGAAGCTTGTTGGCCACAGCCTGCCCAGATCGCGACACGTGTTCGGTCAGATGCGGTCCGTACCCTCGAGGAGAGGGGGAACTTCTAGCCTAGCACAGGCCGCCTGGCCAAGAGCCTAGGTCGTACAAGGGCGGTGTGGCAGAGCATGTCTGAGGGCGGCGTGTCGGGGGCTATACAAGTACGGTGTGTCAGAGGCTCCTTAATTGTCTCCGTCGTACTCCCGGGATTCCTTTGTTAGAAGAGAGCTCTTCAGAACAGGAGGGCTTTCTTCCGAGATCATTTCAATAACCTGGGTGATGCCCTCCGCCAAGGGTTGTCATGTTTGGGGGCGCTCTTCCCTGCCGAAGGTGGTGAGTCTTTCCCTTTCGAAGCCGGTCTTGATCACCTTACTGAGGATGACGATGCACCGTATTCCCGAGGTCGGCACTGTCGCTTCCAGGGGTGATGATGGATTGCCGAGATCAGATGTTCAAAGGGGGCCCAACCCCTTTTTTTTCGAAGTCGGTGCTCGCGTTCCTTGTAGGTTATGTTCGACTTTACGAGGATGGTGCTTGAATTTCCGAGGGTGATGCTTTGCCCGAGCTTACGGGTTCTGAAGGGCAATAGCACTTGGGCTATCAGTATGATAGATAGATTACAAGTCTTTAATTTAATATAGAAATCTTTGCATCAATGGCTTCAATTATACGTAACTATCTCTAATGTTGTACTTTTGTCCTTAAAGTATCAAACGTTCCACCATTCAACTTGAACTATTGATTATGTTTCATCTTTCATTCTTGGTTCATTCTTATGTTTAAACATTGACCGAAAAATGCTTAAATTGCAAGAAAAAAAAAAAGATTATAACCAGAGTGACCAAGTAAACTGAATTGAAGGTCCAAGGGAGCAGTAATTGAACAACAAATATAAAACTATAACTTATAGTGTAAAGGAAAATAGCAAAAGAAAAAAATAATATCAAAGAAAATGAGAATAAAAAATAGAAAATCATAATATAAAAATATCAATAAATAAATAAATAGAAAGATAAAAATAAAGAAGATAAGAAAATAATAATAAATAATAGAAATAAAAAAATGAAAATAGAATATAGTGATTTTAATGCAGTATAGAGAGCTAATGAGCGGGGAGCAGACATAGGGTGATGGATCAGGAGGCCTTTGATATTCATAATTACTTTCAGAAGGGGGTAGTTGATGATTTGCCATTCCAGGGGTGTTTTCTTACTTGGAATAATAACCAGGTGGGTATAATATGGTTTGGGATGGGCAAGAAGGGTGTCGACCAGTTCCATGGAGCAATCAACCCTTGGTCCACAAAAAATATGGATGATCCATGATCTGATCACTCATTTATAGTTTAATCCATAACCATGGCTCATCTAACTTGTGGTAGACATTTTGGTAGATATTTCAAAAAGATAAACTTTTTTTTAGTTATTTCAAATACTCGTTAAGGATTGACTCGACTTGAACTTGCTGGATAAGCTCAATAAATGGAACTCGAAACTTAGCTTAAAAAAACTCAGGCTTGAGTCAATGGTTTGATAAACTCAAAGTTTAATTTGAAGTTTGTGCTTTATTTGATTTTAGAACTCTATTGGGGGAGTGATTTAATAACAACTTAAATACAAAATAAATAGTCAAGAGCAGAAACAAATAGTAATAAAAACAACAATTAGAATGTGGGATTTTCTGCTCCTCTCCATTTATTGGTGGTGTCGATCTTGCCACATCATCACATAACAACCATTTTAATAAAATTATTTTTGTGCCACTGGGTTGGAAAGAGTCCATTCATGTTTACACCTTGTTGTCTTTTTTATTTGGGGGTTGTTCATTTCAAATTAAGCCCATTAATGAGCCCTCTTTATTTGACTGGTAAAAAATGGGTCAAATAAGAGAAATAAAACTGGGGCTACTGTTCCTTTTATTTACAAGGTATTGCCACTCCTCTCTCCTTACTTTCAGCCAAATGAGTTCATCTGCAAATCACCTCCTCCTTTTGCCGAGACCAATCTTTCTGGATGGGATGAATGGGTCTTTGATGGCTGGGATGGCCATTGGTTTACGTAACTTTCTCTTTCATCTCTATTTTCCTCCACAACCAAGAAAGGTAGAGAATCGCCTTTGTCTCCTACCCTTCTTCCTCCTCCATAAACCTTTGCGAGATCTCATCTCTCTTCACCAACCCTTTTTCAAGAAACATCTCATATATATAGTGATCCCCATCTCCTCCGTGAACGGCGATCGTCTACTAGTGGTCGAATCGGCGATTTGGCTAGATACTCGAATCGATAAATCGGCAAAGAGTGGGGGGAACGGAGGTCAGATGCAGTGCAGTATAGGGGAGATACTTAGAGGTACGGTGGAGAGATCTTCTCTTCTTCCTTCAATTTTTGACTCCCAGTGGTGGCAGCGGCAATGGTTTGACTGGGTTTTCATGGACAATGATAGAAGGGCTCTGTTTCTTGTTCTTATTTGTTCTGAAAATTGTTCCTTTATTTCTTGGTTATTGAAATTTTCTCTGTTTCTTGTTCTTTTTTTGTTTCTGGATTACTATTGAAAAGCAGTCACACTGAAATGATGAACGGGCCTGTCAGATGGCTGGGATGGTTGCCGAGCCTTTGATTACCACAGGTTGCTCTGTGAGTGAAAGGAATGAGACGAGAGATCGTAGAGACATAAGCGAGGATAGAATTTGAGGACACACGGTAGACAAATGTAATAATGATGGCAAATAGTGTAATTTTGGCCGATGTTATGGGTATTTAGAAAATTTTCAAAATTGGTACTTCATAACCCGTGCAAAACTTGCCCATATTGGCATTAATGCACCCCATTAAATCAATTTACAGACAAACGAACTACCCCTTGATTTTTTTTCTTTCCTTTCAACAAGTGCTTAAATAAATGCACTTAATCTATTACTTCACATGGGCATACATGCAAGTACTTCCAAAGTGTTTATGGCTTATGAGAGAGAACAGGCACATAAGATATTTTGGAATGGAACTATATTGTATTCATAAACAAAAAAAAATGATAAAACACAATACTACTTCTTTAACTTCTATTACCCTCTGGGCAACATGCTCATAGACTTTTAATTAAGTAAAAAATTCCTAATTTAATGTATTAATTAGTTTGGATTAGCAAGTCAATCAAGTTTGTTAATGGTTAGATAGTTCCTAGATCAATTTGGCACCTAAGTGTCACCAAATATAAAATGGTCATTTTGCACCCTGAGGTGATAGGTTCAGTTTTTAAAGCTCCCAAATTGTTCAATTCAACCTAAGTGACAAGAAACCAAAGTTGAGACAAAATTTGCCTAAGTCTATGACACTATTTGGGCATGAGGTTTATTTGTAAAAATAAAAGAAGTTGGGGGATTTAGAGGATGGATTGGTTTTAAAACCATTTTGGGGGAGGAAATCTTCACTATTCATCATCTTCAACCTTCCATTACCATAGCTTTCCTTCTCCTTTTCAATTCCATGGCCAAATCTTCAAAAAATCATCAATTTATGTTGGAAATTGATGGCCAAAGGCCTAAGGCCTAGGAGTTCCCCCAAATGTTCCAACCTCGGCTATCAAAAAGTTCAGTCATAGTACTTCGGAAATGCCAAAACACATAAGCCTATGCAAGGTTTGGAAGAACCAAACTGACTGAATATTTTTGGTATTTTTTCCTGGATATTTTGGATGTAGGATCACAAATGCACCAAATGGAAACAAGGCTTGGATAATTTTGAATGAAGAAGAACAACGGAGGGCTTGGTTAAAGCCACTTAGAACACATATTAAGAAATCTAAAAAGAACAAGGACAATAATGAATTAGGATGATGAACTAATGCAAGAACACAATAAAATAAAGGTAAATAACACAAAAGATAGGATAGATAGGTCCTGCCTATAGAACATTGCCTCTGATACCACTTGATGCATTTGCAATATGCCTAAGATACTTGTTCCAAAGCTAACCCAAAATAACTCCACCAAATTTGGTCCAAGAAGAATAAATTGATTAAGGGAGAAAAGAAAAAGAAGTTAGAAATAAAAACAAGGGTGATAAGTAGAATTGAAGAAGGGAAATTAGAAGAAATTTGGTTGGAAAAAAAGAACTTGTTTTACAAGCGCACCAAGAAGTTGAGAAAGAACAAGAGAGAAAAGTATTGCCTAAAGCAACTTGAATCTTACTAATTTGCTTTTAAAAACTTGAAACACAGGCCTTATTTATAGTTTATAAGCTAGAGCTTTTGACCTTACAAAGATAGGATGGAAGCAAAAACCCTCAACTTACCTAAAAAGGTAATCCTAGTCAAATTTGGTTTAGAAAACATGGTTTGAACACTTCTTCTCACCAAATATGTGTGGCATGTTTCCCATGCATTAGTGTTGTGCCCCAAAGCCAATCATGAGATAATTGTATTTTGTACATTGAGTCATGATATTTTATTGAGGTATTATTCCTGTAATTGTGTTTGTTGTTTTGTTTTTGTGTGACATAATCAAACATAATTGTCACCCTAGAACAATAGTATTCTTAAACATCCCTAGTCTAGTATTATTCCGGAATGGGTTTCAATAATCTAAAAAGACTAGCATGTGTGAAGACTAATATGAGATATGTAGTCTACATATGGGTACAAGTTGGAGAGCTTGTGTACTGGACTGACCCTTCATGAGAATGCTACATGGGTCATTATATGAATGTCATAAGTGATTCTCATAGTCATAGTGGTATATGTAATCCTTTGACCTAAGGTCAACAAAGTTCCCTAGATATGAGACACATACTTTGATACTTCCCTTTGTTGCTTACAACTTAGTGAACATGAAGGTGGTCATTGAGTATGTCACATATCATGTAGAGGGTTTTATATGATCAAGATGAGATTTGTCCCTCCTGTTGGGTTTCGGGAGCCAAACAGCGTAGCGGAATTTAACCGAAACCCTCCAGGATCCAAGTGAAATGGGGTAAACCGGGTGTTCGCAAAATTTTCATACATAATTTTCGGTTGAGATCTCTCACTCAACTGTAGAGTCAAATCACAAAACCTGAACAGTTGACGTGTTCAAGCTCTCTATGGTATCCACACGAGCCTCTTGGGATCACCACGCTTCCACCACGTCCCGGCAGATGCGTTTCTCTTGCGCTCGCAGTGCTAGCTTGCGTCCTCCAAGGAATTGCAAGAGAAGAGTGCGACTGTCCTTTTGGGAGGCTAGGGCAAGGAGACCTGCGAATTTCTCACTTAAAAGTTGTATTTATAGTGAGACTCAACTTCCAGGCCTAATGGGTTTCAAAGCCCTAATCCAATTAGGATTTAATTTCGGGCTTAATAATGGCTCAACTCTTGGGCCCATTATTAATACGAAATTAAAGTGAAACCATAACCCAAATAATTAGCCCATGCACTCTAATGATCCAAATAGCTCTATGTGTGCGACCCAATAGGCTCTTATCACGTTGGCAATGATCATAAATCACATTTATGATCATAAGCAATGAGCGGTGTCTAGCAACACATCATTAGCTACCCAAGTGACAAGATTGTCGATGATTCGACTATACCTTTATGATCATCACCGATATATGCCATTGTCCCTTTGTCCAAGATATCAAGACTAAGCACGAGACATGGAATGTGTCACTCTCGTATAGCCCAATCTTTGGTTTCTTGATTACCGAGTAGACTAACTTAAACTGATGACATTGATATCACATATCAACTCATCCGAGCATGGCCATGCATTTTCTAAGTCTCACTCTATCAAGGGGCCCGAAGATATCACTCCCGTTACATAGGAGGGACAAATCCCATCTTGATCATACAAATCCCTCCGCATGATATGTGACATACCCAATGACCTCCTTCAAGTTCACTCAGTTACGAGCAACAAAGGAAAGTATCAAAGTATGTGACTCACATGTAGGGAACCTTGATGATCTTAGGTCGAAGGACTACATATACCCTGATCACTATGGGAATCACTTATGACACTTATATAACGATCCATGTAGTGTTCTCATGGTGGGTCGGTCCAGTACACAAGTTCTCCAACTTGTACCCATATGTAGACTACATATCTCATATTAGTCTCCACATATGCTAGTCGTTATGTATTATTGCAACCCGCTCCACAATAATACTAGACCAGGGACTTTTAAGAATATCATTATTCTAGGGTTACAATTATGTTTGCTAAGTTACGCAGGAACAAAACAACAAACATAATTGCTGGATTAATGCCTTAATAAAATATCATGACTCAATGTGCAAAAATACAATCATTTCATGATTGGCTTTTGGGCACAACACTAACACCTCCTATGTAACAAGAGTGATATCCTTGGGCTTCTTGATTGAGTGAGACTGAGGAAATGTGTTACCACCTCACAAAAATGGGAGAATTACAAGTGTGTCATAATGGCTAAAAATCATTATATTGTGTAATTCTCACCATAGTGATTGAAGTGTAGGGGGTAAAGGGCATGATCAGCACCTTCTTAAAAGTGTTCCAAGTTGGTAACTTGGCTCCCAAGAAAAGCCTTAAGGATTGCTTGTTTGTCAAGCAAACTATGGACCTTTTAGTAAGATTTTAGAAATTCGGGTACTCAATTGCAAAACTTTCACAAAAGAGATTTAGATAGTTATGAGAAGGATATGAATGGTAGGAAAGTTCTATTGGAGGACCAAATTGCTTATATAAGACAAGTATGGACAAAGCAAAACACAAAAGGGCTTTGAGGACTTAAGTGTCCTATTGTGTGCTTTTGGTTGTCCATGCTTAAGACTTAAGTGAAATGAAAGTTTTGTGGGGTTATCCCACATAAGGAGGGCTTCTACGGCATGGGATAAGGAGATCAAATGTGGGCCAAGAGATTAAGGTAAAGAAACCATGGTCTTGTAGCAAGGAAAATGACATAAAGCTTGGTTAAGCTTGTTGAGTGTGTTTAGTGCACTTAAGACCATATAAGTTCCAATTCTTGGTCCTTATCTCCCAAATTTTGACCTCCACCAGCAAAAAAGAAGCTAGCCTTCTCCTCCATGCTTCCTCCATAGCCACCATACCTTCAAACTCAAAACTACTTGCAATTGAAGTTAAGTAAGCACAATTGGAAGCTATTTGGTGCTATTGCTTGAATGCACCTAGGATCAAGCTCCAATTTTAGCATACCCATCAAGGTAAGTGTTCTCTTGCTCTCATGGGTTATTTTTTGTATTTTCAAGCAACCATGGAGCTAGGGCTAAGCCTGGAAGAGAGCCATGAGCTTGATGAACCAAGCTTAGTGAGGGGAGTGCACTTATTGAAGGTTTTGTGACCAAGTGTGAAGTGCGTAGTGATGGTAGTGAATTTCTTGGTTTCTAGAGCCCAAAAGTTAGTACTAACTACTGTTAAAATCCTCCTAAGACCAAGCATTCACTTGAGGAGGGCTGCCATAGTGATTTGGTAATGTTTATTATGTGTTTTATGGACTAACCTATGGTATATGTTGCTGCCACATTTCATGTGTTTGTTGGTTGTGAATGGCTGTTGCATTTGGTTGTTATATCTTGTATATATGCATTGGGGTTTTTTTGTTTTGGTGTCTTTGGATGCAGTTTTTAATGATGGTTACATTGCCTGTTGAATTCAATTGTTACCTTTACTAAGTTTCTCAATGAAACTTACTCCCCTCAATTCTGTCATTTCAAGTCCATCAGAAAGATAACATTCAAACTAATCTTTGTGGTTTGAGTTTTGATCTAAAATTTTAGGTACATGAACTTCCATATGGCTAGTTATGATCTGGAAATTTTGGTGATTTTAGTAGCACATTTGGTATTTTTTGTGATGGTACTTATTGTGTTGTGCACCAGTTATCTAGAATCCTGTTTCTAGAGTCCATTGTGTCTCAGGCACTCCTATAACCTAGAGTGCATATTTAGCTGAGTTACGACCATTTTTTTAGTGCATGTATGCATGTACATGTAGTGAATGTAAAATGAAACAAGTATGTGAACATTTGAGTAATGTTTTGGCTATGTATGTGATGTGATGCAAAGGTGCCTAAGTGTGAATGATGGGCTGCTTACTTGTAAATTCTGTTTTAGCCATATATGGTTGTTAAATGCAAGGGAATTTATTTCCTATGTGTAATGGACATATATGGGATAACTTTGGAGGGCTTTTCCCTTGTGAATGAAGTGTTTGCACCAAGGTTTTAAATATCGTATCGGTTGTCATACCGTTTTTTTAACGGTACGGTACAGTACCGGATTTCGGTATCGTATCGGCGGTACATCTCAGGTGTATCGGGTTTCAACAAATATCAGACATACATGCATGTATTAAAATTAAATATATGTAAATATAACATAAAAGTTCCAATTTAAACTTGTAAAGTTACACAAAACTTTTACCAAAACAAAGTTGAAAGTTAAAAAAGGAAAACAGAATTTTCGAACAAAAAGAAAAAGAAAAAAAAAAAAGTGCTGGCTGACTAATTATTTTTTATTTTTCTCTAGTTCCTAGAAACTTCACTAACTCATTTACTTCTTCTCTCTCCTAGACTTTACTAAAGTCCTTAACTGCCACTAATTTATTTATTCTCCTTGACTGGTTCTGTTCACCTTCTTCATTTTATTCTCACCTTCTTCCTTGACTGTTTTGGTTCGTTTTTCTTCTCTTTGGTTCTTGGTCATTATCTATGGGTTTATCCAACTTCAAGATGCGAGTTAGGAATTGTGATTCCCTTTGACCAGGTCACGCTTTCTCTTCAACAAATCATTTTTTTGTTCCTCTTTCTTCTATCTCAGATCCGTTTTCTTCCTCCCATCATTGTGGGTTGTGGATCTATCGGATGCACTTGCCGGCCGGTATAGCCCGGTACAAAGGGCATGACAATATCGGCGTGCTTCGTACCGTTTTGCTGCCGATACCGAGATACCTCGGCCATACCGGACGATACGAAACGATTTTCAAAACCTTGGTTTGCACGCTTATAAAATTTTGTATGGGAAAATGGTTATAAAGTGACCAGAATTTCGACTCTTGACTTAAAGTTCTATATCTCTATGTGTAGAATGAATCTTGGTATGAAATTTTGACCACACCTAGAGAACATCTAGAGGTTGAACTAAGATTTCAGATCTCTAAATTTGGAGCCCTGTAGCCAATGATATAACGTTGCAAAGTTGCCTAAGTTACTGTTCATTTGGTCAGAATTTTGTAACCAACTTAAAAAATCCATAACTTGGTCCATCGGTGGGCTATTGATGTAAAAAAAAATTTCTTGGTTTTCTCTAAGTCTCTATTTGGTAATGGAGCAAAGAAAATAAGGGGGTATGTGGCTAGAATGATACAGTTTATTAGTGGAAGTTACAGGTGCAGTAGCTGGTCACTAGAACTTAACAAGATTGCCTAATGTATAGAAGCCAAAACTAAGACTTGTGCTAGTGTTTTCCTTCTTTGCTGCCATGGTGTGCATGAAATGTGAATATGTGTGTGATGGTTGAACCAATATGCATGTGTTTACATAGTGTTCAAGAGGGTCACTTGGGTATGCACACTAAGGGTAGTGTTCAAATTGCCTACAGAACATTACCAACCCTGTGAGTCTAAATGCACAATTTTGGCACCATAATTGGACTACCCTGGAGTGGGTAACAAAATGCATGACCATGCTTAGAGAAGTTGATATGGGATATCAAGGTCATCAATTTTAATCAGTTTACTCAGTAATCAAGCAACCTTAGATTAGGCTGTACAAGAGTGACACATTCCATGTCTTGTGCTTGGTCTTGAAATCGTAGAGAAAGGACAACAAAATATCACATCAATGACTATCGTGTCACTTAGATAGCAATGATGTGTTGCTGGACATCACTTATTATTTATGATCATAAATGTGATTTATGATTATTGCCAATGCGATAGGAGCCTATTGGGTCACACACTTATAGCCAATTCGATTATTTGAGTGCATGGGCCAAATTATTTGATTTTGGTTTCATGATAATTTTGGATTAATAATTAGCTCAAAGGTTGAGCCATTATAAAGTTCAAAATTAGGCCAAATTGGATTAGGGTTTTGAAACCTATTAGGCTTGGGAGTTAAGCCTCACTATATATACATCATATAGTAAAGATTTTTGAGCCCTAGCCTCCTTAATGGTGAAATCAGAAGGGTTCTAAAAAGTTCCAACCACATTATCCTCTTACTTTTCCTTGGAGAACACAAGCTAGCACTACGGCCGCAAGAGGAACTCACCTGTCAGAATGTGGTGGAGGCGTGGTGATCTGAGTGGTTTATGTGGATATTGTAGAGCACTTGAACATGTAAACTATTCAAGTTTATTATTTGACTCAATAGTTGGGTGAAAGATCTCAACCGAGTAGGTATAAAAATTTTGAACACCTTTTATACTTTGTTTGAATTGGATCCAGGAGGATTTCAGTTAATTTCTGCTGTGCTTGTTTGGCTTCGAAAACCCTACAGCTTCCAATACTTCATTACTTTTATTGTCAACTTCTGTTGATATGGCTATGTGTATCATATGAAACACAAGACAGAATCCTTTGAAAAATTCAAAGCATTCAAGAATGAATTATAGAATCAACTCGGGAAGAATATCAACGTACTTTGATCGGATTGAGGTGGAGAGTACTTTGACTAAGAATTCCTTGACTATTTGAATGAGTGTGGTATAGTATCACAACTCATTCCACCTATTACACCTCAATGGATTGGTCTATTTGAAAGGAAAAATCAAAACCTGTTGGTGGTTAGAGGCCATGAAATTTGAGATGGAATCCATGTATGAAAACCATGTATTGATGTTGGTTGACCGACCTAAAGGGGTAAAACCCATAGGGTGCAAATGGGTCTTCAAGAAGAAGATCGACAAGGATGGAAATGTAATTGCCTTTAAGGGATGATTGGTTGCAAAAGGTTTCAAGCAAATTCATGGTTATTTACTATGAAGAAACTTTCAACCGGTTGTCATGTTTAAATTAATTTGATTTTTTTTTTTTTGCTATTCCTATAGACATTGATTATGAAATATGACAAATGGATTTCAAAACCACATTCCTTAATGGAAAACTGCATGAGCATGTGTACCTGACACAACGGAATAATTTTGATACTCAAGAGAATGCCAATAAGGTGTGCAAATTGTAAAGGTCCATTCAGGGACTAAAGCAAGCTTCGCGGAGCTGGAATCTTCATTTTGATGTAGTCAAAGGGTCTTCAAGAAGGTTAGTGAGAGCACGATTATTTTCTTAGTGTTGTATGTAGATGACATATTACTCATCATGAACGACATTCCTGAGCTGCAGTCTATGAAGACTTGGTTAGGAAAATGTTTCTCTATAAAGGACTTGGGTGAAGCGGCCTATGTGTTAGACATCAAGATCTATAGAGATATATCTGGAAAACTACTTAGCCTAAGTCAAAGTACATACATTGATGAGTTGCTAAATAGGTTTAGCATGCAGGACTCCAAGAAGGATTCTTGCCCATGTCACATGGTATAACTCTCTCAAGATCTCAGTGTCCTAGTACGCCCAATAGAAAGAATGCATGAGTAAGATTCTATATGCTTCAACAGTTGGATTTATCATTTTTGCCATGGTATCTACTCATCTTGACATCTCGTATGCGTTGAGCACAATGAACGTTTACCAATCAAACCTTGGTGCTGGTGTTATGAGCTAGAAGAGTTCAAAGCAAGATACAGTAGCCAACTTTACAATAGAAGCTGGGTACATTGCCACTTCTGATGCTACAAAAAGGGCAATTTTGATCAAGAAGTTCATTATAGAACTTGGAGTGGTTTCAAGTATTGCTGACTCAGTAAAGCTCTATTGTGACAATAATGGTGCAATTGAATAGGCTAACAA
The DNA here is from genome assembly GCA_005392925.1 of Aquilaria sinensis. Taxonomy (NCBI): domain Eukaryota; kingdom Viridiplantae; phylum Streptophyta; class Magnoliopsida; order Malvales; family Thymelaeaceae; genus Aquilaria; species Aquilaria sinensis. The sequence continues at coordinate 41,253 of SMDT01001298.1, read as the reverse complement.
ACCAAGATCTATCCAACGATTCAAACACATACTCTAACAATATTATTTTATTAGGGTAATCATCAACAGAGGTGATGTGAGGACATGCTAGACCTCAACAAATAGTAATGTTGCTGATCCACTGATGAAATCCTTTGCACAGCAAAAGCATGATAGTTATTCTAGATCCATTGGTACTAGATACATGGATGGTTGGCTTTAGTGAAAGTGGAAGTTTGTTAGTGTTGTGCTTGAAAGCTAATCATAAGATGATTTCATTTCACACATTTATTGTTTGTTTATGTGTAACTTAATGAAACATAATTATAACCCTAAAATAATAATTTTCTTAACTGTCCCTAGTTAAGGATTATTGTGGAATGGGTTGTAATAACACATAAAGACCAGCATATGTAGAGACTAATTTGAGATATGCAGCCTACATATGGGTATAAATTGGAGAACTTGTGTACTGGATCGACCCACCATGAGAATGCTACATGGATCATTATATGAGTGTCATAAGAAATTCCCATAGTTATCATGGTATATGTAGTCCTTTGACCTGAGGTCTTTAAGGTTTCATACATGTGACTCACATACTTTGATACTTCTTCTTGATGTTCATAACACAGTGAACATGAAGGTGGTCATTGGTTATGTCATATGTCATGCAGAGGAATTTGTATGATCAAGATGGGATTTACAGCCCCTTATAATGGGAGTGATATCTCTAGGCCCCTTGATTGGCTGAGATTAAGGAAATGCATTGCCATGCTCAAATGAGTTGATATGTGATATCAATATCATTAGTTTTAGTCAGTTTACTCAGGTATTAAGAAACCATAGATTTGGCTATATTAGAGTGACACATTCTATGTCTCATACTCGGTTTTGATATCTTGGACAAAAGGACAATGTCATATATGAATAACGATTATAGAGGTTTAGTCGAATCATCGACTATTTTGTCACTTGGGCAGCAGTGGTGTATTACTAAACAACGTTGATTATTTAAGACCATAAATGTGATTTACAATCATCACCAATATGGTGGGAGCCTATAGGATCATACAATTAGAGCCAATTAGATTATTTTAGTGCATAGGCCAAATTGTTTGGTTTTGGTTGCATCATAATTTTGGATTGAGCCTTTGTGGAGCCTAAAATTAGGCCTGATTAGATTAGGATTATGAACCCTATTTGGCTTGGGAGTTTTGCATTGCTATATATATGTTATATGGTGTTATTTTCATAGTGAGCCTTACTGGATGGAACTCTGAAATGGTTCTAAAATTTATAGTCGCACTCCCCACTTGTCTTTCCTTGGATGACACTGAGCACAAGGACACTTCTTCCAGAACCTAGAGGAGGTGTGGTGATAACATTGGTTATCCCATTAGTGTGACTAACACCTTGTTAGGCAAACACGCTTGTTAACTTAGTCAGGACTGACACCATGTATGTGTTCTAGAACTTAAAACTTCTAAAATAAAAAAGAAACATGTTTTCCAATAAAGGCATGATATAAACCGTGTTTAGTGAGCACATTTAAGAATATGGACATGTTTGTGCATTTGTTTAAGTGGTGAAATTTTAATTTCCTATAAACACTGGTAAGAACATGGGCATAATAGAAACCATGTATGTGGAACATGCTTTATGACAAGGGTATGACACAAACCGTGTTTGGCTACTATAACTCACATAAAAAATTTTGCTTGAAAATCAATGTAATAAATCAAGCATGATTGTGTTTGAAAGTGTGTTTGGTGACATGGCCCTAAACATGGCCATGTATAATGGCGTGTTTGGCCTTGGGAACATAGGAAAATTGCAAGCATACCTGGAATGAAACTCAACTTTTTCTCCCACTTTTGAACACAAAATTCTCCCTAAAAAGATATAGATTCCTGCACCAAAATATAGATCATGAGAGTATAGGACAATAAAAAGGTAATTAAACCCACTCATAATAAAACCAAAGAAACAAAAAAAAAGCTAAATAAAAATTTTAATGCTTGGACATGTCCATCCGTGCTATGGTTGAAGGTTGTGTTATAGGCTCCTTTTGGATTTAGCTGAGTGTTCACTGGTGAAGCAGTTTGTGGTCTTTTGGAAAGCATCTTGGCAACTTAACACAACTAGGTCTTAAAATTCCGCAAACTAGCTAATTCTCCTACAAGAAAAGAACAAGAAATAAGTAATACAAAAATAACAATAACATTTGAAGAAAAATACGACAACAAAATAAATGGCTAGTTTAATAAAGACCAATATTTCAAGTTGCAATCTCAACAAATTTTCCGCGGTAACAGTGCTAAAAACTTGGCATGTTTTGTTTTGCAGTTCACACAAACTCTTCCCACTACATTAATAAATAAAGTGGTTGTGTCAAATCTCTTTATACTTATAAATATATGAACTCACAGGCAAGCGCACCTATCATCAAAGTATAGCAATGGCAAGTATCAAGATTGTTTTTTCCTAAAGAACAAAGTTGTCTACCATATTCAACCTTTCTTCATTATCTACCCGACAATTTAGAAGTTTCATTAACTACTAACTATGGATTAAACTAAACTAAACTAATGTAATAAAAATAATAACTAACAAACTACTGGTAGCAAAAAGTAATCTGATAATCAACAGTAAGAAATGTCGTACTTAGATACGAATCCCCTTAGAAATCTATTGTATTTCTTTTACTTCAGTTTAACAGGATTTTGATTAACTTTGACTATGGAGTACTACTTAATTTAGATTAGTCCCTATTATTCCCAGTATACTAATCCCTATCCCCAAGTTACCAATAGGGTGTATAGGCATACCATGTTACCTAAGAATGCATTATTAGTCCTAGGACCCAACTACTTGGTTCAACCTTAGTCCAGAGGTAATATATCACACCTATTACTCCTAGTTATGATAATATCCCATCTATTCAATGATGATCCACAAAAAACACACTAGATACTTTATGTCATATGTTTATCATCCGACATTGAATTAATAGCCTGATTACTATTAATTGTTGCAATAAAGAACTTTGGATAGATCAAGTGAAAAACATAATCATATTAAATCAAAACTAATCACAATCACAAAATCATCCTCGGATTCATCTACTCTAAGTTTGAGTAGGAAAGTTTAGTTCATAGTGTCATAAAATAAACACAACAAATAGAAATAAAAACTAGGAAAAAAAGTCTCCATCTCTGAATTGGTTATCTTCTAAGAAATCCTTCATCTGATGCACATTAAACGGTGTTGATCATTGAAATATCCTCCAATAGCCTTTTCTATGAAAATTCTCTTATTTTTCTATGTTTCTCTCACCTCCTTTGCAAGCTCTATTCTATTCTGACAAAATAACTTAAAAAAAACCCGTAATAGTAGTTGAACACAGTTTGTAACATAGCCATGTTGAAGGCCATGTTTGACACAGCCCCTAGTGGGATTGCCTAGGAAGCCTATGGCAACTTGTCCAACATTACTCTTAATTGGCTAATTGATTACGTGCACACTAGTTAAAACATGTAAGCTTCTAGTTAATTAATCCTAATATGCAACAATGCATGAGTAATGCTTTCACTTATGTAACAAAACAAGATAAAAAAGTATAAACATAAAATATAAAACATTGCCCGGGCTTTCCGCTAAAATCCAAGTTTCAAAGTAGTCAAAGCATACAAAATAACTGTGGAATTAACTACACATAATCAATCATGTGCAAGCATCCATACAAAAAGTAGATTATGCTCACACCCAAGATCAACTTTAGAGTACACTACTCAACATGAATATTGGAGGCAAACTAGTGTATGAAAACTATACACCAAACAACACTACTGAGATCCATAACTAAGTTTCCACCTTAGTGCAACTCCTGGTGGCAAGCTCCAAAGCCCTCCCTTGTGCTTTGCTGGCCTCTATTGGCCAAAAAGACAACTGTAGTTAGTACCATAACCTAACCAAGAAGTGATCCATAAACTAGAATCATAAAGATTGAAATAAACAATATCCCTGCTCATGAGCCTAACTCTACAATGCTTAATGGTTGATGGCTTAATGACACCCAAAACTATACAACAAAAGCTAAGGGAGTGAGAATCAAAGATTCTCAGTAAGGGATCCTTCAATTTGCAAGAAAAATCCTGAGGACACACATATATATATAATATATGAAATCTACTACACATGCTTGCATTCTAAGGGCTAACATATGTGCAAATATTTGGGTCCATTGAGAGCTTTCCTTAACCTAGTCCTCGCATGGACATTACCTCATGCCATGTGAGTTTTTGCTGCTAACTCACTCTTAGCAAGCCTTGGCTTGTTTACATCCTAGTGAGCTAAGCTCAATAAAAATCCTTTCCTTAATTGTTGTGCAGGTGAACATGGTGGATGCTCCTCGCTTGAGTTCCAAGAAACTCACTAGGTGTACTAAGCCTCCACAATGCACCTCAAGTCCTTAGACTTGTCTAGGTCACTTGTGTACTAAGCTTCCACCTTAAATCCTTTCCAAGAGTTCACTAGGCTTTCACTTGTGCCTCAAATAACCTTGCCTAGGTGACAAGTGTGTTAAACCTTCACTTAAGGCACATAACTATCCACAATTTCACCCTAGTAGAGCGGCAAAGACCATGGTTGGACTAGTTTACTAGGTTATTTCGAACCCACCCAAGTGCACTAAGGTTCCCGCATTGAATCCTTAAATTCGAAGGCACGACTAGGCTTCCAATGGTACTAAACCTTGCAGCCAACTAATGGTGCTCTATTATGGCCAAACATGCCTTCATTTTGAACTAAAACACCTCTAAACCTAGGAAATTCTAAGCTTGGTAAAGGCATGGATGCTCCTCGCTTGAGTTCCAAGAAACTCACTAGGTGTACTAAGCCTCCACAATGCACCTCAAGTCCTTAGACTTGTCTAGGTCACTTGTGTACTAAGCTTCCACCTTAAATCCTTTCCAAGAGTTCACTAGGCTTTCACTTGTGCCTCAAATAACCTTGCCTAGGTGACAAGTGTGTTAAACCTTCACTTAAGGCACATAACTATCCACAATTTCACCCTAGTGGAGCGGCAAAGACCATGGTTGGACTAATTTACTAGGTTATTTCGAACCCACCCAAGTGCACTAAGGTTCCCGCATTGAATCCTTAAATTCGAAGGCACGACTAGGCTTCCAATGGTACTAAACCTTGCAGCCAACTAATGGTGCTCTATTATGGCCAAACATGCCTTCATTTTGAACTAAAACACCTCTAAACCTAGGAAATTCTAAGCTTGGTAAAGGCATGGATATGATAGTGCTCCCTCATAACTTTGTCTAGAATCTCAAATCACCTCAATTGGACACCCGAGTGAAAAGTTATGAAAAAAATACTACCGGGCGTCAAAGCTCTCAATGACGTGTCACCAATGAATGAAGACACATTGCTATAGTACCAAACTCACTGGTTCTATCATGAAGGCACATCGCCAACCCTTGGCAATGTGTCCCTAGCTCTTTCGTGCCTAGAAATTCTAGATTTCATAGTATAACCCCTTTTGGGCCTTTCAAGGCCATCAATGGCCCCAGGGACGCCTTCAAGTGCCTCAAACATGTTTGTGCACATGCATTAGGTCACAATGCACCATTTACACCATTCTTATTGTGTCTATAAACACCACACAAACCATCAAAACCTCACTAGTCCAACATGTTCATCATCATCCACCAATTAACACCATTCATAAAATTACTTCAATTTTACCACAAGCAACCTATGAATGACATTAAATATGCCTGAATCATAAATCCCATGCCTTTATTCCAAGCTACAAGCAAAGATTAAGCATTCCATACACAAAAACAAAGCTCCAGTAAGGTTTTACTAGGTTCCAAGCAAACCAAAGTGAATGGCACCAAATTAACACAACCCAATCAAAACCCAATCAACGAAGGGCAAACAAACAAGGAAACACTAGTAAATTCATGTTACCTCACTCCCAAAATAGGGCACTTACTGAAAAACAAGATTCCAAGCTTATAAGACACAAAAACTCCTTGAAACAAGTTGTCCATTGCATAAACACCCCTTGGGCATTCCATTTTCACCAATAACTCTTGAATTTGAGAAAGAATTGAAGAAAAAATCAAGGGTGAAGGAGGGAGATCGGGTTTGGGAGTGAAAAAGAGAAAAAATGGCAGCCATTCCACCTTTACCAAGTTTAAAAGAGTTTAACCCACTAAGCCCTCAAACTTTTTTAATTTTGTCAGAAAGCCTCTTCCCAAAATAGTAACCTTAGATCAAATCTTGGTCAAATCTTCAACACTTAATGAAATACTTGGGTGCTAAGCAAGGGGTTAGGTTTTAAAACATATTTTTTACTCTCAGGACTCAACCTGACACCACGGGATATAAAATTACCATTTTACCCCCAAATCTCTTTTAATGCCATACTCTCCTGATAACCTAGTAATCCTTAACTAACTTGGTTGACCTTACTAAATAAACTTAAAATGAGGTAATAAACTAGGGATTTATTAATTTACCATGTTCATTGAGCATTTCGCTAAGATGGCTATAACATTCTCCACACCTTGGAGAATTTGGTCCTCCAAATTCAATATCCCACCTTTAGACACTATGCTAGGATATGGTGCCAATGTATCTCGACCAAAGCTACCAATGGGTGTTAGTCACAACAACCAACTTGGTGCCAAACTACCCGACCCAATTAGCTAATGACCTCAGGCCATTTGAGCCAAGCCTTATCTTGTATAGATATTATGGCTAATGCCTCCCAACTATAGTGTGATTACTGTTCACTATTCCCCCCCACCTTAGCATAACCTTACTCGATCCGAACACTTTAATGTAATTTTTTTATTCTTGAAGATTATGATATAGTCTCTCTTTACCTTCAGCACACAGTACTGCTAAAGGACATCTGACTACTCTAAACTGTCCTAAGAAATTCAGTGATCACGAATCCTTTACACTAAATTCTATGCCGAGTCCTCTAGTGTAAGATAGCTTAACAAGCTCTTATAACCCTGTCCACTTCCCTTACACTGGTAGGATCCTACTAAAAGCTCGGCACCAATAAATTTCCTTCACTATCTCTTGTGTGCCAAAACCTAATAGTGTAAGGTAACTTAACAATTTAAACTTATCTATTAACACTCGTACAGGAAAAATTCCACGCTAGGTTTAACACCCATGCTCCTGTACCAAACCCCATAGTGCATGTTAGGTTAACAACTATGAAACTTGTCCACTAACTCTCATAAACTTACTTCCTTACTCTAGGTTTAGTACCCGATAATTCTTACTGATCACTAGCCTTAGTGTGTCACTAGTGTACTATGGCATTGCCATATACACCAATAAAACCCTAAGGCATACTCCATTCTAAGCTCCACTATACTCTAGGGCTCTTCCAAATGAGTGAACCACCGAGAGTTAAATGTCTTGGCCTACCCTAGAGTACGAGTCCTCAAATGCTCCCCTTGGATGGCCCCTATGCATCAGGCATACCGATGCACTAGGCAGGGTACCCATACACCACTCGGGCATCGTGATCCTATTACTTTTGCTACTTTGAAGCCTCTCACACCTACTTGCATACACGAGAAAACCTGTCAAGCACGAGTGGCAAGACCTTTAAGCAGCTAGCAGCCTTTAGGCCTTATCCGTGCCCCTTCGGCTCAGGCCACCCAACACTTGGTGATTTAGCTATCAATAGGGCTACCCAAGTTGAAGGTCTTGACGCTACAACTGCTACACTCAGATTATCCTTGGTACCCAAAGCATACACACTCGATCTCTTCACTTCCCTCCACTTGGAGCCCAGCACCCTACATGCAGAAGATTAGCTTTTCAGGTGCATCCTTAGTACATGATTCCAGGCCATCAACACCCACTTTGTACTTGAAGCACCAGTGGGGTCCTTAGCCGAGTTACAAGGTATTACCCAATCTGTGGCCAACCTAGGTGTCCTTAGCTTGGAAGTTGACTAGACACCTCAGCCCCATTTACTAGGCTCTAACATGCCTATAATCTTACTCGTTACCACGATTACCTCACAAGCGGACTAACCTTTAACATTGTTAAGCGACACCTCAATGACCATCTATCTTTTAGCTTCTGGCTACAAAGAACAATCTCCACCTTTCATACTTAACTACCATACCATGACTACACTGTATCATCCTCGCGTCGAAATGATGCACTCATGGATTTTGTTACATCAACTTACCTTCTTGGCGAAGAACAAAATTTGCCACCACTTCAGTTAACTATCGGGAGGTGGTTAGCCATGTAAAATCAGTTGGGTGGCTTATCCGCCAGAAGCCCGCTTAGTGCCCCAGACTATACACCTTGGGACTGGTTATATCCCTTAGAGTTATAAACCTACCCACTAGCCTTGACCAATCTCACAAATCATGAGCCCGTCCTTTTGGAGGCACTAGGGTCATGTGAAATTCTCTAAGTCTAGGCTTTAACTAGCTCAACCAATGTCCTTACCAACTAGGCTTCCAACCCTTGACTTCTCTTTACTACGGAAACACAACAACTACCGGAGCCATAAAACGGATACTTGAGCATAACAGTACCTAAACTAGACCTGACACTTTGATTACTACGTATAAAACTTAACTAGGTGGGAGATTACTTCACCTTATGGTAACTGGTGAGTCAACCCTTGACTGGTCATAGTGAACTATCCCTCACGAGCGCTCCTTCGACACTACCCCATAGGGTTAAGGCAAAATATCCTCTCTCTGGCATCACTTAGTCATTTCTGACCTGATAGTTCAATGTTCCACTAACTTACTAGCATTAACATAAGACATCAAGCGACCACCACAACGTACTTAGTTCCACTTAGGACTTAGTCCTTTACCTACTCGGCTAGTTTCACTAGTCAAGTCTCTCTTTTTCCACAAGTTAACTTAGTGGTCCTCAACTCCACTTAACCTTAAGGTGATGACCATAAGTCATTGACTACCTTGTGGTTTATGCTAGTCCTTCCTATTACTCAGGTCCTCTTACTACCTTTTGGCTGTCATACCGAAGGCTAGCGATGACTAAACTCCTACTGGCTCAACCCTAGGGTTTATAGCTAGTAGATGAATAAACTTATCTGTCTGCTTGCCCTTGGACAAATTCCTTGCACCTTCTTTTTTTCCATGGTTACCTCCTGCATTTAATGATTAGAAACAAAATAAAAACTTACTTACTTGCTTTGCAGCATCTAATTGAACTTACTTACTTCATTGGTTGGTTACTCTAAGGAACTTATCCATTCAACTAGCTGGTCATTTGCTATCAACTAGGCCACTGAACTAACTCATGTAAGAAGACAACCTATGGAACTCTAGAATGTTTCCAATCTAAGGCATTTAGGCCTCCACATATGTGGTTTCATGCCCTAGCAAGTGGGTCCTAGGGTGTCGGGTATTAACCTAACACTTGGTGCATCATCAAGTTCATAATGAACTTGGGTTAGCCCTTAACCCTACTCAAAACTACTACCCAACAAGCCAAAAGAAAACTATGCCAGTAAACAGATGCTAGAACTTACGAATAGAGTAACTAGACTACTAGTGAAAGGTTAAAAAATTACCTCACATTAGCCATCCACTACCTACGGGTTCACTATGGCTACTGTCGCACCTGGCTGGTGGCTGCCTACTTCGACCACTTGGCTAATCGAAGCTAACCTAAACTATTGCTATGGTGCACTACGTTGAGTCTTTGTGGCAACAACTATTAGGGATGAACTTCCTAGGCTGGTCTTAACTTCACTGAGCCCAAATATGAGACTAATCCAATGACCACTTGAACATTTGGCAATGATGCCCTTCCGCATCTTCGTTGTGCAACATGGAGAGCCTGGGGCAGAAACTTCCGGTGAGGGAATGCCTGGATAAAAGGTCTTCGGTGTAGAGGAGGGCTGCAAGGACTCAGAGAAGCAAGGGTTACGAGCTCCCCAGAAAAATGGAGGGGGGGGGGGAGGGGGTGGGATTCTATGACGCCCAAGTTAGTGCCTGAAAAATGGAGAGTAAGTAGAGAGTGGAGAGATTCTTCCTTGGAGTGGGGATCCCCTTACCTGGGGCGTTTCCCGAATATTTATAGGGAGGTGAACAGGAGAAGTTCATTTTCCACTGCCCGCCCAGATTGTGACACATGTTCGGTCGGATGCGGTTCATACGTTCGGGAGAGGGGGAGCCTCTAGTCGACCATAGGCCGCCTTGCCAGGAGTCTAGGTCATACAAGGGCGGCGTGTCAGGGGCTGTGCAAGTACGGTGTGTCAAAACGTGTCTGAGGGCGGCGTGTCGGGGGCTGTATGAGTACAGTGTGTTAGAGCATGTCCGTGGGCGGCGTGTCGGGGGTTGTACGAGTACAGAGTGTCAGAGACTCCTCAGCCGTTCCGTCATACACCCGCGTGGCCTTTTCGGGGGACCAAACTCTTTCGGGGTACAGAGCTCATTCGGGGAGGTGAGCTCCTCAAGAGAGAGGTCCCTTGTTTGTACGAGGCACCTTCAGTTGGGCTCTGCCGAGGTCAGGCTCAGGTACTTGATGTGGCACTTCGTGAGCGCGCCCCGAGGGTGGCCCAGAGAGTATCCAGAGGTGGTTTGGGGCATGTGAGGTTAGCGCGAGGTCACCCTCGAGAAGGGCGGTGACTCTTTCTGACTGAAGTTGGTCCCATGGGTTTCCTGAGGGTAGCGCTTATCCAGCTTGTCCAAGGGTGCTGCGGCCCTCTCTTTGCTGGGGTTTTGTCGTGTCTGCTTTGACCAGAGGTGGCGTGCACATGTGGAGTCCTTCGGGGGCGATAGCCCTTCGACTATCAGGCAACATTTCCTAGGTGCAAGCTAAGAGTGATGCACGCTTTGCACCCTTGGGCCTTAGCCCTTTTTCTTTTGATCAATTCTTGTTCTTTGGTCTCAAGTCGACTTTCGCACTTTGGGAGTGTCGCCAATGCTCCTACTAGATTGGATGAGCCAACCTCTACCTCGTAGTCTTGTGTCTTCAGCACGTCTAATTTTCTTTCGAGAGCTACTACATCTTGCACCACTTGCCAGTGCCCACTTCAATGATTGTTAAGCACTTTCATATGCTAGCTCAAGGCCTTAAGGACTTAGCCTCAAGCTCATACTCTCAATGGAAAAGTATGAGAGTGTTACTATTGTTGCATTGTAGCCTACATAAATAAGTGTTTGTCACTCACGTTAGTGCATCCTTAGCTCTTTTCAATGTTGCCTAACCCATTCAGATTTGTGGGTTTAACTTTTGGAAGTTCTAGAGTAATCCACTTGGCCTAGTGGTACTCCGTACCTTAAAGGATTTCTTATCCTGCTAATCCTATGGATCATGTATCCTACCTCATGTTTGAGGTCCAAAAGAAATTCCTAGGATGGTGGTCACATCCTAACTATGTGCACCAAGGTGTTGTTCTACATTGGAGCAAGCCAAATGAACTACCACAATATTCCCACACGAGACTGCTAGGATTCATTCTTAGACCCTAGCATCAGAAAGCACATCTAACCTAGTTTTACCATTGCAACCTGCAACCAAAGCCGGATGACAACTTATAGATGTTGGTTAGTACTAACTACCCTAGCACAAGGGCAAACCACTAGATCCCAGATCTTAGCCTTTAATGACCATGATCAAGCTCTAATACCAAACTGACACTTTCCCTCGTGCGCCTACCTAGGAAAACTATGGGAACTTGTCCTACACTAGTCACAATTGGCTAATTGATTACATGCACACTAGTTAAAACCTTTATGCTTCTAGTTCATTAATCCTACTATGCAACCATGCATGGGTAATGCTTTGACTTATGTAGCAAAACAACATATAAAGTATAAACATAAATCATAAAACACTACACAGTCTTTCCACTAAAATCCAAGTTTCAAAGAATTCAAAGCATGTAAAATCACTGTGGAATTAACTGCACGTAATCAATCATGTGCAAGCATCCATACAAAAAGTAGACTATGTTGGCACCGAAGAACGACTCTAGAGTACACTACTCAACATAAGCATTGAAGGCCAACTAGTTCGTAAAAATTATACACCAAACAACACTACTGAGATCCATAACTAAGCTTCCACCTTGAAGCAACTTAACCTAACCAAGAAGTGATCCACAAACTAGAATCATAAAGATTCAAATAACCAATATACTTGATCATGAGCCAAGCTTAACAACCTTTAATGGTTAATTGCTCAATGGCACCCAAAACTACACAACAAAAGCTAAGGGAGTGAGAATCAAATATTCTCAATAAGGGATCCTTCAACCTGCAAGAAAAATCCTGAGGACACACATATATATAATATATATGCAATCTAATGTGTGCACTTGTAGTTTGAGGGCCAATATATGTGCATATATTTGGCTCCCTTGAAACCCCTCCTCAACCTAGTCCTCACATGGATGTCACCCCATCCTAATGAGTTTTTGTCCCCTAACTCACTCCTAGCATGCCTTGGTTTGTTGACATCCTATTGAGCTAAGCTCATTGAAAATGCGTCCCTTAAGTTTTGTGTAGGTGAACATAGTGGATGCTACTCGCTTGAGTTCCAAAGAACTCACTAAGTGTACTAAGCCTTCACAATGTACCTTAAGCCCTTAGACTTGTCTAGGTCGCTTATGTACTAAGCTTCCACCTTAAATCCTTGCCAACAGTCCACTAGGCTCTCACTTATGCCTCAAGTAACCTTGCCTAGGTGGCAAGTGCACTAAACCTTCACTCAAGGCACATACGTATCCACCATTACTTGGTTCACCCTAGTGGACTGGCAAAGACCATGGTTGGAATTATTCATTAGGTTCTTTGAAACCCACCTAGGTGCACTAAGGTTCCCACATCAAAAACTCAAAATTGAAGGCCCGACTAGGCTTCCAAATGTACCAAACCTTGCACCCAACTGATGGTGCTTTATTGTGGCAAAACATGCCTTCAATTTGAACTAAAATACCTCTAAAACTAGGCAATTCAAAGCTTGGTAAAGGCATGGATATGATAGTTTCCCCTCTTAGCTTTACATGGAATCTAGAATTGCCTCAGTTGGACACCTAAGCAAAAAGCTATGAAGAAAATACTACTGGGGCTCAAAGCTGTCGGTGACACATTACCATTGAATGAAGACAGATTGCCACAGTACAAAACTCACTGGTTCTATCACGAAGGGCTTTGCAATGCATCACCAACCCTTGGCAAGGCGTCCCCAGCTTTTTCATGCTCAGAAATTCCAAATTTCACGCCATAGCCCTTTTGGGGCCTTCCAAGGCCATCCAGTGGCCCTAGGGACACCTTCAAACCTGTATGTACGCATGCACTAGGCCATAATGCACAATTTAAACCAATCCTATGGTGTCCGTAAACAAACACAAACCATGAAAACCTCATTAGTCCATGATGTTCATCACCATCCACCAATTAACACCATTCATAAAATTACTTGAATTTTACCACAAGCAAGCTATGAATGACATCAAATATCCATGAATCATAAATTCCTTACCTCTATTCCAAGCTACAAGGAAAGATCAAGCATTCCATACCCAAGAACAAAGCTCTAGTAAGGTTTTACCTAGGTTCCAAGGAAACCAAAGCAAATGGCACCAAATTAACACAACCTAAGCAAAACCCAATCAACCAATGGCCAAACAAACAAAGAAACACCAAGAAATTCATGTTACCTCACGCCCAAAATAGGGCACCTGCTGAAAAATGTGATTCCAAGCTTCCAACACACAAAAAATCCTTGAAACAAGCCACCCATTGCATAAACACCCTTGGGCCTAGCATTTTCATCGAGAACTCTTGAATTCAAGAAGGAATTGAAGAAGAAATCAAGGGAGAAAGAGGGAGCTTGGGTTTGGGAGTGTGAAAGAGAAAAAATGGCAGCCACTCCACCTTTAACAAGTTTAAAAGAGTTCAACCTATAAAGCCCTCAAACTTTCTTAAGTTTGTCAAAAAGCCCTCTTCCCAAAATAGTAACCTTAGGTCCAATCTTAGTCAAATCTTCAACACTTGATGAAATACTTGGGTGCTAAGTAAGGCGTTAGGTTTTAGAACACATTTTTTACTCCCAGGACTCAACCAGACACCTTAAAATGCAAAATTACCATTTTACCCCCAAACCTCTTTTGAGGCCATACTTTTCTCAGAATCTAGTAAACCTGAATTAACTTGCTTGACCTTATTAAATGAACTTAAATTGAGGTAATAAACTAGGGATTTATCAATTTACCTCACTCACTGAGCATTTCACTAGGAGGGCTATAATAGTGTTGGCCCTTTGGAACATAAAAGTACAGTACTTTGGTGACACGGCTTGGATCATGGGCATGACACTTATACACAGGTGTTTCAACATCACAGAAATGGGAAAATTACAAAGTGCGGTATAATGGTCAAAAACCATTATCTTGTGTCATTCTCACCTGATGCCCGGTGCCTTCATCGTTAAGGGTCATGTTGAATGGTGGAGAGACTTCCTGCGAGGAAGAACGCCTGGAAGCCAGATCGATGACGGGAGTGCGCCTGAAAAGCTTAGAAAAGGGGGTCAGGAGGTCATCGGGGTGTTGTTCCAGGGAGGAGCCTCCGACGCCCAAGTCAGTGATGCTGAAAGAAGGCAGAGGAAATATCACTAAGGGGCTTAGTGGACTCGCCTGGTAGTGTTTTCTCAGAGAGAGAGAGAGAGAGACGGATTATTTATCAACCCCCCTGCCAAGGCTTGTTTCCTGGTATTTATAGTAATGTCCAGCCCGTTTAGATCGTGACACGTGTTCGGTCGGATGTTCTCTGAATTTCTGGACGTAGGGGACAAGTAGCCGGTGGCAGTCTCCTTGAGCCCTGAACCAAGACAGGCAGTGACGTGACCTGAATGGCGTTAGCATGTCAGACCGCCGCTTGGGCGGTCTGTAGCGTTAGCGGACGACATGTCAGAGGCTCTTTAAATGTTCCTACCGTACTCCCGAGGTCCCTGGGTGAGGTCGTACTCAGGTACGGACGATGCCTCTTCAGGAAACATGCTCGTAGTTCAGGAGTTCCCATATTCAGGAGTTCCGCCTTCGTGGAGATCGTGTCCGGCCCGCTACAGCTGGTGCCTCTTTTCCGAAGGTGAGCTGCTTAACACCTCGGGGGGTTAGTAGTATCCTCAAGTTTTCTGTCGTGCCGAGCTCGAGTTCTTCGGCTTTGCTCCCGAGGTGTGTAATCCCACCTTTTCCTGAGCAGCGTCAGGTTTCCTGGCCGTTCTTTCGGCAGGGAGTTCGGCCAGATAGAGGCGGTAGCCCATTGGCTATCACATGCCCCCCATTTGGAAAGCCGAAGTGATGACTTCGGTTTTGCACTCTTTCCGAGGATGCTCATTGGGAGTCCATAGGGAATAACACCTGTGCCGAAGATACACTTCTTGCCCGAAGTCATGGGTTGTTCGGCCATAGGCTGTCTTTTGGTGTCTTCGAGACAACCTGCTTCTTACCTTGTGCAGGTCTGCACAGCGTCGCGCCTCATGACCAGACGTGTCAGTCCGAGCGGCGCGTCCCAGCTTTTTAGGGATGTCAGGTGATGTGTCCCCTATTTTTGGGAGGAGGCTGACATGTGGCATGCTGTCATTGGAGGATAGTCGCGTCGGTTTCAGAGAGCACATCTTTTTGGGTTCCGGGAGCAGTTATGGTGATGGTTCGTCTTCAAAGGGTACTTATGACGACGTTTCGGTTACCCACCCTCGTCCTATAAATAGGCGTTTTCACCATAAGTCCCTTTTTTTTTGCTTCTGCTTTCTTCCCTGTTCTACCACTGTTTTTCACACTTTTTCTTGCTTTTTGCGGCGGGGCTTTTTTAGTCAGAGCTTTTTCCGGCAACCTTTCACGACGGCGTCCTCCGATTTTGGCAAGTCGTTTGGTGGGTTTTCTGTTTTTCTAGAGTTTTCTTGATTCCTCAAGTTTTTTCTGGAAGTTGGTTTCTTGCCTTTCTTCAAACTCATTTTTTTGTCCAAAAAATGCCTATCCTTGAGAGTTGGCAGCCTCTTTTATCTCATCCCTATTGCACCACCATCGAAAAACTAGAGAAGTGGAAGAAAAAATTCTTTCTTCCCTCATATGCCATCACCAGGCTACCACAGGCTGACCACTATGCTTTTTCAAACCATAGTAATGAGGTTACCGTTTTCCGAGCCCAGCTGAAGGTCGGACTTCGGTACCCTCCTCCGAGGATGGTTTGCGACTTTTGCCAATTCCATGGTATTGGCGTGAACCAGCTTCCACCGAACTCGTACTGCTATTTTAACGCCTTTCTCTGTATGTGTGGCGTGTTCGGGATAAAACCCCATTTTGTGATTTTTATGCAGTACTATAAGCTCTTTATGGTCCCGAAGGGTGGCTTCTATTTCATGCTACCTCGGGGATCCGGGAGCAAAAAATATATGTTCACCTTTGCCACAAAGGACAGTTGGCGAGGGTGGCAACAGAAATTTTTCTTCCTGAAGATGGATGAGGCCTGGTCGCATGTTCCGACCAAGTGGGCTCGGGGGAGGCTAGATGTGGACGTCGTTGATCCGAGGATACTGCTGACTCCAGAGTTGGCTCCCGTATTCGCGGACTTCGACGGGCGTATTCGCGCCGTCTCCGACTGGGGTCCCGAGGTCTCCTCGCGTTCTCTCTATCCCTTCCCCATTAACTGGAGGTTGATGACCGAAGAGGTCCTTCGGGAGTTAGGGGTGGTGAAGGAGCACGAGACAGACCTCGAGATGCCGGCTCCTGCCATCGCCGGGGAGGATTCCTGGTTGGTGCAGCTCCTTCGGGAGGAAATCTCTTTCGAAACGTTTTTCGAAAGTAAGTTGTCTTCTACTCCCTTGTAGTTTTTTCCTCGGACTTACGCTGATGTCTTTTTTGTTTTTCAGAGATGGGCGACGGGACTGCTGCGTTCTACAAGTCCCTTTTCTCCGGCCAGGTGGAGAAGGGCGAACAGACAAAGAAAGCAGTTTCCCGAAGACGGAAGTCCACTAGTGCTAGGCCTTCGGCTAAAAGGGCGAAGAAGACCAATCTTCCTCCTCAATTGGAAACTCTTGAGGAGGTAAGTGAGGAGCCCGAGGTTGCCGAAATTCCGGCGCCTGAAGTCCCTACCGAGGTCCCTGCCGAAGTGCCCCCTCAGAGCCCTACCGCCTCGCAGGCCCTTCCTGATGCCGCGGTAGAGGTTCCTTCTGCCGAGGAGCGGCGTAAAAGGAAAGGCAAGGATATTTCCATTGAGGAGCCCCAGGACTCCGAGGACACAGTGGCCGAGGTACCGCCGGGTTTGTTTCTTTCAGACGAAGTGTAATAATGCTTCTTACTTTGCCGAAATTTTCCTTGTTTTGACCAGCTTCTCGTTTTTCATTCAGGGGATTTACTTACCCCCTCTTGGGCGGCTGAACACGCCCGGAGGCGATCCCTCCGCGATGCCAAAGTCCCGCAAGGGAAAATCCCCAAAGAGCCTTTCTGGACGTTCACGGAGGACATGAACTTGTTCTCCGAGGACTGTCCTCAAATGGCGAAGGAGATCTCGAAGGGGGTGCTCACTGATGCCTCCTTTAGGGCTATTGCGGCAGCCCACCCGGGTGATGACACCCTTGCTGCGAAAGTTACCAAGCATGCTGCTCAGGTATGCTTAACACCTTTTCCCCATTATTCCTGAGTGTTTTTGACTCTTACTGATCTTACGTTTACCTTTCTGCAGCTGCTGGGGTATGCCGGTTACCTCCAAGTTCGGGTGGCCAGGCAGTCATCTTTCCGAGCTTCGGCCTTAGAGGCCTTAGAAAAAACAAAGGCCATGTGCTCGGAGTTGGCCCTCAGAAACCAGCAGCTGGCAGATGCTGCAGAGAGAGAAGTTGCTGCCCTTCGGGAGGAGTTCCGAAAGGAAAAGGAAGATCTTGCAAGGGACTCCTCCGAGAAGATTTCTGAGCTCGGCGAGCAGGTGGCGGGAACGCTTGCTACCAACGAAGCGCTTCTACAAGATAAGTCAAAATCTGACAGTCTTATCCTGTCGTTGGTGGCTGAGAAAAGCGCACTGCTCGCCGAGATAGAGTCTTTAAAGAAAGAGCCTGAGAAGAAGAAAATGCGGAACGCGCTGAAGAAGGAGGTTGCGGATCTGAGGGACGAGCTCGAGGATCTTGAGATCAAGAAAAATGAATCTGATCAAATGTCGAAGGTCGCCTTCCAGGACGGCTTTTGCCTTGTTCGGCATCAAGTCCTTCAGAGATTCCCAGATCTGGACCTCTCTTTTTTGGAAGCTTTGAACATTCCCGAGGGTCCTCGGTGGTCCTGGTCGAAGATCAAGTACCTGAAGCTGCCTCATTCAATTACTGCGCCAAAAAAGGGAGCAGAAACTGGTGGCTCTCGGGCTGCCGAGGACTCTTAGGGTGTTCTAAGGGCTTGGCCTTTTTTCTCCTTCATTTTTCTGTACTGCTTCTTTGGGCATATTGCCTTTGTAAGTTTATTTTTAATGGAAGATCTTTCTTGGTTAAGCTTCTTTGGTATGATTTTGCATTTCCATTGTCCCGAGCATGTTCGCTTCAGGAGACTTTTTTTGGAAGGCCAGCAAAAAATGTATCTAAGTCTTTTTGCGGGTCCTTTTCCTTTTGTTCCGAACACGTTTGTTCAAGGGACTTCGGAAATTCTGCTTCTGGGCTTTTCGTGGCGGGTACCTTTGCGGAATTCTGACTTGCACAATTCAGTATACTTGAGAAATTTTCTGTACTTAGAATATATTTTTTGTACGACAAAATTCTTCCGTGGGGCCTTAAGCGTAAAATTTTTTCAAGGCGTCTGAGTGCCAAGTATTTTTCAATTCTACGCCTTTGGCGGTGCCAAGTCTGTACACGCCCTTTCGTACTTCGGCAAGAACCAGATAAGGTCCTTCCCAGTTCGCGCGAAGCACTCCGTGGGATGGCCTTTGAGGTGCAAAATCAGCCTTTCGGAGAACGAGGTCCCTTTTGTTGATTTCTTTTGGCCTGGCCCGTAAGTTTATAGCCGCGGCCACTCTTTGCTGAAAAGCTTTTCTTCTCAGTTCGGCTATTTCTCTGTGTTCGCCGACGAGGTCAAGCTTGGTTCTTAAGCCGAGGTTGTTTCCTTCTTCATCAAATACTTGCACCCGTACTGATGGTCGGACTATCTCGATTGGGATAATGGCCTCTGTACTGAAGATGAGCGAGAAGGGAGTCTCCCCTGTGGCTCTTCGGGGTGTCGTTCGGTAGCTCCATAATACGCTTTGGAGTTCTCCCGGCCATTTCCCTTTTGCTTCCCCTAATCTCTTTTTTAGGCCATCTTTTATGGTCCTGTTAGATACTTCCACCTGCCCGTTGCTTTGGGGGTGAGCTACTGGGACGAAATGCATCTTTATTCCGAGGTTGCTGATAAATTCCTGGAATCCTTTGTCTATGAACTGGGAACCATTATCAGCTACTAGCACCCTCGGTATGCAGAATCTGCAGACAATGTTTTTCCATACGAACTTCTACACTTCTTTTGCCGAGATAATTGCCAAGGGTTCCGCCTCGACCCATTTGGAGAAATAATCTACTGCTACTACGCAAAATTTCACGCCTCCGGCCGCTGTGGGTAGTGGCCCGATAAGGTCTATCCCCCAGACCGCGAAGGGCCAGGGATAGTCGGCCGAAGTTACCATTTCCGAGGGTGCCCTCTGGATGTTCGCGTGTCTCTGGCAATTACCGCATTTCCGGATGAACTGCCTTGCGTCCTTTCTCAGCGTAGGCCAGAAATATCCTTGGCGGAGTATTACTGCTGCAAGGGCGTCGGTTCCAATGTGTGAACCACACATACCTTCGTGAACTTCTTCGAGGATCATTTCAGTGTCCTCTTCATCCACGCATCTCTGCAGTGGATTCGCGTACCCCTGCCGGTACAACTCTTCGCCAATTAGGAAGAATCGACCGGAGCGCCTTCGTAGTTTCGCAGCGTCGCCAAGGTCTTGGGGTAGCCTGTTTTCTGCGAGGTATCTTTTTATTGGGTCTTTCCATCCTTTTCCCGAAGTTGCTATGCTTAGCACTGAGATGCTCGGATGTTCTAGCAACTCGGTGTACGTTTTTGATTTCGCCAAGCAATCTGCCTTAGTGTTATTCCGCCGAGGTACGTTTTCGATTCGTACGGTGTCAAACTCTTGAATGAGTCTTGCTACCAGCTCGTGGTACTTTGCCAAGGTTGGGTCCTTCGCCCCGTAGTCTCCGGCCGACTGCCGAACTACTAGCTGGGAATCGCTGTGTGCTTTCAAGTTTCTGACGCCAATTTTTCTGGCCAAGCGCAATCCTACTACGAGGGCTTCATACTCGGCCACATTGTTAGTGACGCAGAAACTGAATTTGATAGCCTTCCTTACCTCTAGGCCTTCGGGACCTCTGATAATTACCCCAGCTCCCTGGTGTTCGGACCCTGAGGCTCCATCAACATGCAAGGTCCATTCTGGCTCACCTTCGTTGGGATCTAAATGGCTATCCTCAGTGGCGGGTATTTCAGCGATAAAATCTGCCAATGCTTGAGCTTTTATGGCCTTCCGAGGTTCATAGGTTATATCGTGCTCGCCAAGCTCTATGCACCACTTGGAGAGCCTCCCCGAATGGTCAACTCTCCTCATGACATCCCGTAGTGGTAAACTACTTCGGACGATGATGGGGTGAGCCTGGAAGTATGGTCGCAGCCTTCTCCCTGCAAGCACCAAGGCGTATATAGCTTTTTGCAGCAGAGGGTACCTGACTTCGGCGCCATGTAGGGATTTGCTTACATAGTAGACCGGCCATTGCTTTGGGCCTTCTTCTTTTATGAGGACCGAGCTTACTGCTTTTTCCGTGACGGCGAGGTATAGTACGAGGGGCTCCCCTTCGCGAGGTTGTCGCAGAGTCGGCAGGGTGGCCAGGTAGATTTTGAGTTCTTCCCAGGCCTTTTGGCAATCTTTATCCCAGGGATGATCATCCCTTCCAAGGTTGCCCTCCTTTTTTGTTGCCTTAGTGAGGATTTTGAAGAAAGGTCGACACCGATCCCCGTACCTGGAAATAAACCTGCTAAGAGAGGTTATTCTTCCAGTGAGTCTTTGCACATCTTTCACTGTGGCAGGAGTTCGGAACTCGAGTAGAGCCTTAATTTTTTCCGGGTTGGCGTCGATGCCTCTTTCGGATACCATGTACCCAAGGAATTTTCCCGAGGTTACCCCGAAGATGCACTTTTCGGGATTGAGACGGATCCCGAAGGCTCTGAGCTTTTGGAAGGTTTCCTCTAGATCTGCAACGTGGCTGCCAGGCGTCTTGCTCTTGACTATCATATCGTCAACATACACTTCCATGTTTCTCCCCATTTGGTCCTTAAAGACTTTGTTCATCAATCTTTGGTAGGTGGCTCCTGCATTTTTGAGCCCGAAGGGCATCCTGACGTAGCAGTATGTTCCTCCCTCGGTGATGAAGGCGGTTTTTTCTTCATCTTCGGGGTCCATTCTTATTTGATGGTAGCCACTGAAGGCGTCTAGGAAGCTCAGGAGTCCATATTCAGCGGTTGAATCTACCAGTTGGTCTATTGGTGGGAGAGGGTATGAGTCTTTCGGGCAAGCGTCGTTTAGATTTCTAAAGTCGATGCACATCCGAAGCTTGCTACTACCTTCTTTTGGGGCAATGACCACGTTGCTTAACCATTCAGGGTACTTGACCTCCCTGATGACTTTAGCATCTAACAGGCGCTGGACTTCGGTTTTGGCAAAGCTGCTCTTTTAGGCTGAGATGCTTCATTTCTTTTGTCGGACGGGCTTTGCATCCGGGCTTCCTTTGAGGCTATGCTGTATTATGCTAGGGTTTACAGCTGGCATGTCTTTCGGTGAGTAGGCAAACAGATCTTTATTCGTCAGTAGAAAGCATACAATATTTTTCTTGTCTCCTTCGGCCAAGCTCTTTCCTATCCGGGTAGATTGACCTGGGACAAGTTCTATTGCTTCCTTTTCCGCTTTCGCGAGATCTTCTTCTCTGCTTTTCTCTGGCGTTTTTGCCTCTATTGCTTGTGCGAAGTTATTTGTCGGTGCTTTTCGTGCTTTTACAAACACCTTCCTTACTTCGGCTTGGTCTATGAAGATCTCCGCATCTCCATCCTTGGTGGCGAATGTGACAGTCAAGTATTTCACATCAGGGTGGATAAGCAAGTTTCCCTGTGTTTGTCTTCCGAGGATGATGTTGTAGGCAGAAGGAATGTCCATGACGATGAACCTTGCCATTGTGGAGGCATACAAGTCAGCTGCTCCATCTGTTGAAGTTCCTTTCAACATCAGGGGGAGATCGATCAATCCGAGGACGGGCAGCTCGGAGGGTCCAACCCCGAAAGTGGGCGAGGTGACAGGTTTGAGCTTACTGCCATGGATGCCTAAGTTCGGCAATAAATGAGACAATAGGACGTTAGCGTTTGATCCATCATCAAGCAGCACCCTTTTGACGTCCCAGTTCCCTATCCTTGCCATGATCAGCAACGGATCGTCATGGGGGAAGATGATGGTGGATCCATCCTTGCGGGTCAGTTTCTTTGCTGGATTTTGATATTCCATGACCACGATTTCTCTGACCTTCCGCTTTCTCTTCGAGGATGGGAGCCCTGTGGTGATTGTTTGTATTACCCCTGCCGGAGGTGGGGGGTGCCTTTTCGGGCTTCGATTTCTTCGTCTATCGAAGTCATACTACTCATCTTCGGCCCTTTCTTCCTCGTCTTTTTTCCTTTTCGGAGAAGGCATCCGCAGGTATTTCCGAAGTTGGCCTTGTTTGATTAGTGACTCAATGTACTTCCTCAACTGGAAGCAATCTTCGGTGTCGTGGCCGTGGTCGCGGTGAAACTGGCAGAACTTCTTGATGTTTTTCTTGTTATCGGCGGTCATGGCCCTCGGTCGCCGAATCTGCGTCCCTTGCCTTTCCAATGCCATGAGGATGTTAGTCCGCGTGGTGCTGAGGGGTGTGAAGGTTGGGGGTTTCCTTCCCCGCGACCTCCGGGGTCGACCTGCTTGTTCAGTCTGGTGCCGTGCTTGTCGGTCGGGCCCTTCGGCGTGGGGATAATCGGACTTCGGGACAGCCATTCTCAGCTCTTCGGCGGTCATGTGCTGTTCGGCCCTTCGGTAGAATTCTCCGAGGGTGTCCGGGGGGTCCTTTGAGAACTCGTAAAACAGCTGTGAGTCTCGCCGAAGGCCCCGTGTCATGGCGAGAATGCGTATTTCTGGCCGGAAGTCCGGGACGCTCAGAGCTTCCCTGTTGAACCTTTCGACATAGTCTCGGATGGTTTCTCCGTTTCTCTGCTCTATGTCGAACATCTGAACAGGCATCTTCGCCGTTGGCCGGCTTCCAATGAATTGCTGTGTGAATGCCGTAGACAACTCCTGGAATTCAGTAATGGTTCCTGGAGGCAATGAGTTATACCATGCAGTTGCTGGCCCTGTGAGGGTGACTTCGAAGCATTTGCACATAGTGGCGTCGTCGGCGCCGTGCATTATCATGCTGCGCCGGTATTTGGTCAAATGGGCCTGTGGGTCCGTTCGACCATCATAAATCTCCAGCCGAGGTACTCTGAAGTCACCTGGCATGGCTGCCTCAACGACGGCCTAAGTGAATGGGGAGTCATCTTCACAGAAGGTCCCCGTCAATCTGGCCCAGACAGGTTTTCTGGCCACTTGTTTTTCCACCCTATCTAGCCGTGCTAGTATCTTCTCCATAAGGATCGTGGCGTTGGGGCCTTTTTCTAGGAAGGGAGATTGCCGGGGCCGTTTCGGGGAGCGAGTTCGGCGGTAAGAGAACTGAGACCTTGCCTCAGGCGACGAACTCCTTCGCTGTGAGATTTTCGGTTGCTTGCATCCCGCTAGTCCCAAAGGCCGTTTTCCGAGGGGTACGTCTTCAGTAGAAGATTCTTCGCGCGGGTCTCCGCTTCCCGAACTACGGTGGGCCGACTTGGGGCTTCTCTCCCGAGGGCGTGCTGGCGAGGGAGGTTTTTGGACCTGAGCCTGTTGCGGCCACCTTTGGTTCATCTGTTGCGTCATTTCAGCTATAACAGAACGTTGAAAGTCTTGTAGAAAGCCCATAGTGATTACTAGGGGTCGGTCTTCCTCGGGCACGGAAGTCCCTGGGGGTGTTTGCTCAGCAGCCGGTTGGTTCTCAGGCGTGGACGGGGACCTCAGGAGTCCCTTGTCCTTAGAACGCCGAGTTTCAACGACGGCGATCTCAGAGCAGGTTCCCACAGACGGCGCCAAATGATGCCCGGTGGCTTCATCGTTAAGGGTCATGTTGAATGGTGGAGAGACTTCCTGTGAGGAAGAACGCCTGGAAGCCAGATCAACGACAGGAGTGCGCCTGAAAAGCTCAGAAAAGGGGGTCAAGAGGTCCCCGGGGTGTTGTTCCGGGGAAGAGCCCCCAACGCCCAAGTCAGTGATGCTGAAAGAAGGCAGAGGAAATAGCACTAAGGGGCTTAGTGGACTCGCCTGGTAGTGTTTTCTCAGAGAGAGAGAGAGAGAGACGGATTATTTGTCAACCCCCCTGCCAAGGCTTGTTTCCTGGTATTTATAGTAATGTCCGGCCCGTTCAGATCATGACACGTGTTCGGTCGGATGTTCTCTGAATTTCTCGAAGTAGGGGACAAGTAGCCCATGGCAGTCTACTTGAGCCCTGAACCAAGACAGGCAGTGACGTGACCTGAATGGCGTCAGCGTGTCAGACCGTCGCTTGGGCGGTCTGTAGCGTCAGTGGGCGACATGTCAGAGGCTCCTTAAATGTTCCTGTCGTACTCCCGAGGTCCCTGGGCGAGGTCGTACTCAGGCACGGACGATGCCTCTTCGGGAAACATGCTCGTAGTTCAGGAGTTCCCATATTCAGGAGTTCTGCCTTCGGGGAGATCGTGTCCGGCCCGCTACAGCTGGTGCCTCTTTTCCGAAGGCGAGCTGCTTAACACCTCGGGGGTTTAGTAGTATCCTCAAGTTTTCTGTCGTGCCGAGCTCGAGTTCTTCGGCTTTGCTCCCGAGGTGTGTAATCCCACCTTTTCCCGGGCAGCGTCAGGTTTCCTGGCCGTTCTTTTGGCAGGGAGTTCGGCCAGATCGAGGCGGTAGCCCTTTGGCTATCATCACCATAGTGATTGAAGTGTGAAGGGTAAAAGGCATAATCAACACCTCTTTAAAAGTGTTTTAAGTTGGTAACATGGCCCCCAAGAAAAGACTTAAGGATTGCTTGTTTGTCAAGCAACCTATGGACTTTTTCGTAAGGTTTTGGAAATTCAGGTACTCAATTACAAAACTCTCAAGAAAGAGCTTTGGAGAGTTATGGAAAGGATATGAATGGTATGAAAGTGCTATTGGAGGATCAAACTACTTATGGAAGACAAGTTTGGACAAAGAAAACATAAAAGGCATTAAGGGCTAAAGTGTCCTAGTGTAAGCCTTAGGATGTTCAAGCTTTTGACTTGAGTCAAACGGAAGCAATTTGGAGTTCTCCCATACTAGTAAGGTCGGCCGTGGCAAGGGGAACAGGATTCAAATGTGGGCCATGAGTTTAAGGCAAAGAAACCATGGTTTAGAAGTAAGGAAATTGACATAAAGCTTAATTAAGGCTATTAAGGGTGTTTAGTGCACTAAAGCTTGGTTAAGCCTCTTAAAGTAGCCAATTTCTTCTTTGCCTCTCCCATATTTGACCCACACCAGCCACCTTCACCTCCATAGCTCCTCCATAGCCACCATACCTCCGAGCTTGAAGCTAGAAGCAATTTCAAGCAAGAAAGGACAATTGGAAGCTATTTGGTGCTAAGACTTTTGTGCACCTAGGATCAAGCTACAATTTTAGCATACACTCAAGGTAAGGAGTTCTCTTTCTCTCATGGAATGTTTACTATATTATAAAGCATCCATGGAGCTAGGGCTAAGCTTGGAAGAGAGCCATGAGCTTGATGAACCAAGCTTAGTGAAAGGAGTGCACTTAGTGAAGGTTTTGTGACCTAGTGTGAAGTGCACTATGATGGCAGCGCAAATAAGGGTTTTTAGAGCCCAAAGTTAGTACTAAATAGTGTTAAAACTCTCCTAAGACCAAGCTTATGCTTGAGGAGGGCTGCCATAGTGATCCACTTGTGTTTACTAAATGTGTTATGGACTAAGCAATGCATATTGTTGCTGCCGCATACATGTGTTTGTTGTTTGTGTTTGGCTGCTGCATTTGATTGCTATATATTGTATATATGCATTATGTTTCTTGTGTTTTAGTGTCTTTGGATGTAGGTGATACCAAGGGCTACAAAACCTTAAGTTTCACAATAAAACTTACTCCCCTCAAATCTGCCCATTTCAGGTTCAGCAAAAAGATCACTTTCAAAATACCATTGTATTTTGAGTTTTGATATGAAATTTTATGTAATTTAACTTCCGTGTATTTATTTGTGATCTGGAAATTTTGGTTATTTTAGGAGCATATTTGATATTTTTAGTGATGGTGCCTACTGTACTATGCAGCAGTTGTCCAGCATCCTGTTTCTGAAGTGCATTGTGTGTAAAGCTCTCCTGTAACTTGGGTGTGTCTTTTAGCTGAGTTAATGCCATTATCTAGTGCATTGATGCATGTACATGTAATACATGTAATTTGAAACAAGTATGTGAACATTTGAGGACTGTTTTTCTATGTATGTAAATGTGGTGCACAAGCTGTCTAGCTGTGAATGATAGGCTGCTTGTTTGTAAAATCTGTTTTGGCCATATAAAGTTGCTAGATGCAAGAGCATGTAATTCCTATGTGTATTGTACATATATGGGATAGCCTTGGAGGGCTTATCCCTTGTGAATGAAGTGTTTGCACACTTATGAAATTTTGTATGGGCATAATGGTCCAAAAGTGGACAGAATTTTGACCATGCACTCAAAATTCTATATCTCCTTGTGTAAAATGAATCTTGATGTGAAATTTTGACCACGCCTAGAGAACATATATAGGTTTAACTAGGATTTTTATTTTCTGCATTTGGAGCCCTGTAGCCAAAGTTATGATATTGTAAAGTTGTCTGGTTTACTGTTCATTTGGTCAGAATTTTGTAACCAACTTAAAAAATCTATAACTTGGTCCATAGGTGGGCTATTGATGTAAAACCAAATTCTCTGGTTTGGTTTAAATCTAATTGATAATGAAGAAAATAAAGTGGGGGGAGTGCATGGTGAGATTAATAGAGTTTTTTGGAGGAAGTTTCAGGTGCAATGACTAGTTATTTAAACTTAACCAGATTGCCTAATGTGTGGTAGCCAAGATTAAGACTTGTGCTAGTGTTTTCCTTCCTTGATCCCATTGTGTGCATAAAATTTGAATATGTGTGTAATGGTTAGACCAATATGCATGCATTTACATAGTGCCCAATAAGGCCACTTGGGTATGCACATGAAGGGTATTGTTATGATGGCCTACAGAACATACCAACCCTGGGAGTATTAAATGCACAATTTTGGCACCATAACTAGACTACCCCGAAGTGGGTAACAATAGGTGTGTAAAACTGGAACTCGGGTGTACAAGGCACCAACATGGGTGTGCATTATGGCTTGTTTGCTCCAAATTTTTCCAAAACTTGCAGTTCAACTCCAAAATTTTGTAAAAACCCTTCCTAACTCAATTAAAGCCGAAATATGACCTAAAAATGAAATATGAACTAATTAAGCACTCAATCCTAGTAGAAACACCTCAAAGGACAAGAAAATATAAGGGAAAACCCTATAGAAAATTTAGCAAAATATGAGCATATCATTTCTAAAATTTCTAGCCACACCCCCTCTTATTCATCCTTGGAGGATGAAAGCTAGCACTCTGATTGTAAAAAGGATGGTCTGGTCAAATTCATAAAGGACTTGTGTGATCCAATTAGTTTGTACAGATACTTAGAGAGCTTGAATATGTCAACTGTTCAAGTTTTGGGATTCAGCTCAACACTTGGGTGAAAGATCTTAATCTACTAGGTGCAAAAAATTTTGAACACCTAATTTACTCCATTTGACTTAGATCCTATAGGGGTTTCGATTAATTCTGTTGTGTTGTTTAGCTCCCAAAACCCAACACTTAGTGGCTCAACTTACCAAACTTTATGGGTTGGTTAGGATCTCTGGGGTATTGAAGGGACTTCCTTAGGTATTACTTCAATACCCCGGAGATCCTAGACCTCCTTGTTGGGCTAACGAAGTATTCAAACCCATCCACAGTCCCCTTAGTGCCCCTTTAGCTTCTTAGGCACTTAACCCCCTTTAGCCACTCTTCTTGCCCTAACCTTACCACATTAGTTAGTTACCACTTAAATAATCGATAATTGGAGACTTAGGATTTAGTTTTAGACCCAACCAAAGGCATGGAATCTCTTAGATTGGCCTAGTGATGAAAATTAAATGATTGGAGCCTTCTTAGCATGCCCCTATCTTAAGTTGCTTCGGCCTTTGTGTTGTAGTGCGAATGGTGCTCTTTTTACATCAATGTCATGCTCCTAGTGATGAAGCACTATTATCGGCATTGTGACACTAGAGCAAGTCTTGATCCTCATCTCTTATGTGAACATAAGCCAAACTTGCCTCAATTCCTTATCCCCATGGCCAATCCTCTTGGGACTTGTTTCAACTTAATTATCACATGTGAAACCACATTTATGTGCCTTATTTAAGCAAGATTAACTTAGAATCTTACCTCAAATTGCAAGTAGAAGAAGATCAAAGCAACCAAACACCACAAGGCACATTTAAACTAAACTAGCTTTTCTTGAGTACCACACCTAATTCCACCCAAAATGGACACTGAGGGCACATAATTAAGGGCAATTTTGACCATTTATTAGGACTAGAACAAATCCATAGGAGTTTAAGATGCATACCTTATGGTTAAAGTAAAAAATTCCAAGAAACAACTCAAATGCACTAAATACACAAAAAGTTAGCTAGGGTCTTGATATGGATGCTTTGGGACCTTCAATTTTCCAGGAAATTTGAGTAATTTGAGTGAAATGATTATGGTGAGCTGGGGAGAATAGAGAAATATGAAAATGGCTTGGAGATAAGATGAAGAATAGTATCATCTCCATCAACATATGCCTTAACTATTCACCTAAGAAATTTCTTTCCCACTTGTTACTTTCACCCTCAAACTTGTCTTTGTTTCACTTAGGCCACTTAAACCCTTCCTCCACCATCCCTTCTTGGTCCCAAATAAAGGTTTTTCTTACCCACATACTTTTCCCTTACGCCATTTAAGCCATAATAAGACATAATAGCTCAATTTCACACTTAATGCACTTTTAGCCCTTAACTTCCACTTTTTGTTCAAAATGGTTAAAAATACTCATGGTCTTCACTTTTTTGGTTAAAAAAACTTACATGATCTTAATTTAAAAAAAATTACAACCATGCGACTGAATCAAGTAAAAATTACCATTTTGTCCTTCTTTCCCTTAGTTGCCTTTTTACACTTAGGAACTCAACCTTACCCTTTATAGCTTGCTTGTATTGCTTAGTAAGAACTTATTTAAGGTATTTAAACAAAAACACAAACACTTAATGAACTTACCTGGTTAGAGCAAGTCACTTACTAGGAGAGTTGTCAGATTCTCCCATTCTTAAAAAAATTGGGTCTACCAAATTCTGATGTTTAACCAAGCTTACCACTTGGATGCTACTTTTCTTACTTTCATTTGGTTCTCACTCATAAATTTTCCTTACAATGGTTTCCCATAGTACATAACCATGAGTTTACTTATTACTTTTACCTTCTTGACTTATCGGTCAAGAAACTTCTTAACATACTTCTACATAGATCTTTCCTTGGAGCACTACTTATGGGGTGGACACTTTGCCTTGCTTTACAAGGCAATTTAGCAAACTCCCAATTTTCATTTTAAGGCCATATAAAGTAAAGATAGATTGCTTTTCTTGGCCATTTTCCCCATCATTGTACTTCCAAATGTACTAAGTCTCCCATTCTAAAACTTAATACTCGGTAGGACTTGGCACACCCTTACACCATACTTAAGCCCACATCACTTAGCTGTTTCTTAGCCACACTATTTAACACTCTTGCAACAATTTAACTTGGCAACTTTTACACTTGACTTACGCACTACATCTACCTTAGGTGCATCCTAACCTTGTTGCCTCTTAGTGCCCAAGGCACAATACTTCTTTTCAAAACTTACCCTTGGCCTTCTTTTATAGTTTCTTAACACTTACTGCCCATGTGCCTCCTAACTGTAAGGGCACCCATAAGCTTAACACCCCTTGTCCTATTATAGGCATCATAGTATACACAAATTTCTTGACTCTCAAGTGTCTCAAGGTTGATACTCACTACCCAAAGCCTTATTGCTTAAATTCTCTTTAAAATTTCTTAAAAACCTAGGGTCATCGACCACTCTCTAGCAATGTAGCCATAACTTGGCCATTAATTCTTAAGGCACCCTTAGTGTGTTCATTTACTTATCTTTCCCTAGGAGTCTTTCTTTAACCAACTAGCCTCCCTTGGTACTAGGGTGTTCTAGGCAATCACAACCATTCCTTAGCTCTTTTTAGATTACTTAAGACCCACCCTTGACCTTGTTGATCAACTTCACTTAGCCTCTTTGAGTGGCCCACACTACTCAATATGACACTTCCAAGCCCTTTGAAGCCTTACTTTGGTTACTCAGCCATTTTAGGTTTATACTTGGCATTGACCATCCTTGGGCTTTATCACCCATCTTAGCTCTCAAGAAGGCTTTTAGGACCCATGGCACACAACCCTTTTCAATCCTTTTCAACTCCTACACCTTGGCATATTCAGTATTCTTAAACATTGCCTACACCCTTCTGCCTTTCTTAGGATCTTTTAGTTCACTTGACTCCAACTTAAAACATAACATTAGGGGTCCTTCTATTTTTCCTGGTTGTTCATTGAGTTTGTGCAAGTCTTTCCTAATGTCTGATACCCATTAATTTAACATAACCTGAGTGTCACACATGAGTGCCCCCAAAGCAAACTTATGTCTAATCGAGACCTACAGCTCTTATGCCTTCTTCGAGACTGCCTTGGTACCTATACCTTGTTTTTTAAAATTTAGGCACATTATTAGGTTATTACTTCATTAACCCCTCATTATGCACTAACCACCATGACTACTTAGTGTGATTTACATACTCGTAGCCCATAGCGTATGCACCCTTAGGCATAACTTGTTAGGCACCTCCTAAATGCTTGGCTTAGGCCAAGGAGAACCAAGGAAAATGAGAGAAAACAGAAAAGAGGAAGTAAGAGTGATAGCCAAAGGCTATCGCCTCTATCTGGCCGAACTCCCTGCCACAGTCATGGCCAGAAGAAGCTGGCGCTACCCGAGAAAAGGTGTGATCAGGCACCTCGGGAGATAGCCGAGGAGCTCCGAGCCCGGCACGCCAGGACACTACTCGCCCCCCCAGGGTCGTGAACTGATCGCCTTCGGAAAAGTGGCACCTAACATAGCGTGCCGAACATGATATCCCCGAAGGCGGAACTCCCTGAAGCTGGGAAACCCCGAACTCAGGGCTTGTTTCCCGAAGAGGCTCTGTCCGTACCAAAGGACGACCTCACCCAGGGACCTCGGGAGTACGGCAGGGGTATTTATGGAAGCATTTAAGGAAGCCTCTGACACATCCATTCACAGACGCCACAAGCCGCCTCAAAAGGCGCTCTACCACGCTGACGCCATCAAAATCACATCATGGCCCGTCTCAGCACATGGCTCAAGGCAACCTGCTACCAACTATCTGTCCCCTACGCCCAGAAATTCAGGAACATCCGACCGAACACGTGTCGCGATCTGAACGGGCTAGGCACTCCTATAAATACCAGGACTTAATACCAGACAGGAGGTTGGTTGGCTGGCGAAATACGGCTCCCGTTACCAGGCAAAACTCCTTAGCCCTTTGTGCTATTTTCTCTGCCTTTCTCTCAGCCACCACTGACTTGGGCGTCGGAGGCTCCCCCCCCGGAAAAACACTCCGGGGGCCTCCTAACCATTTTGTTTCTGAGCTTTCAGGCACCCTCCTTTGGGCTGTCCAGTCCGCCAGGCGTTCTTCCTCCCAGAGGTCCCTCCACCAGTCACTATGACTATAAACGATGAGGCCCCTGGCCATCATTTGGCGCCGTCTGTGGGAACCCGCTCTGAGATCGCCGTCGTTGAGACTCGGCGTTCTAAGGACAAGGGACTCCCGAGGTCCCCGTCCGCGCCTGAGATACAACCGGCTGCTGAGCAAACACTCCCAGGGACTTCTGCGCCCAAGGGAGACCGCCCTCTGGTAGTCACTATGAGTTTCTTGAGGGACTTTCAGCGTTCGGTCGTGTCTGAAATGACACAGCAGATCGGCCGAAGGTGGCCACAGCAAGCACAGGCCCAGAGACCCCCCTCAGTGACACGCCCTCGGGAGAGGAGCCCCAAGTCCATACATCGCAGTTCGGGGAATGGAGACCCTCGCGAAGAATCATCCACAGAAATTATGGCCCTCGGGGAATGTTCTGTGGGACAAACCAGGTCCAAGAAGCCGAGAGTCTCACAGCGAAGCAGTTCGTCACCTGAGGCGAGGTCCTTGTCCCCTCAGCGCCGAACTCGCCCCCCGAAGAGGCGCCGACGATCTCCATTCCCTGAAGAAGGCCCTAGCGCCACAGTGCTCATGGAGAAGATATTAGCACGGCTGGACAGAGTGGAAAAACAAGTGGCCAGAAAATCCGTTTGGGCCAGACCCTCGGGAACATCCTGCGAAGATGACTCCCCTTTCACTCAGGCCGTCGTTGAGGCAGCCATGCCAGGCGAGTTCAGAGTACCTCGGTTGGAAATTTATGATGGCCGTACTGATCCGCAGGCCCACCTGACGAAGTACAGACGGAGCATGATAATACACGGTGCTGATGACGCTACCATGTGCAAGTGCTTCGAAGTCACCCTCACAGGGCCAGCCACGGCGTGGTACAATTCCTTGCCTCCAGGGACCATTACTGAGTTCCGGGAGTTGTCCACAGCCTTCACCCAGCAGTTCATTGGGAGCAGACCTACTGCGAAGATGCCTGTACAGATGTTCGACATAGAGCAGAGGAACGGAGAAACCATCCGAGACTATGTCGAAAGGTTCAACAGGGAAGCCCTGAGTGTCCCAGACTTTCGGCCCGAAATCCGCATTCTTGCCATGACACGAGGCCTTCGGCGGGACTCACAGCTGTTCTACGAGTTCTCAAAGGACCCCCCTGACACCCTCGGAGAATTTTACCGAAGGGCTGAACATAACATGACAGCCGAGGAGCTGAGATTGGCAGGGCCGAAGTCCGATCACTACCGCGCCGAAGGGTCCAACCAACAAGCTCGCCATCCGACGGAACAGGCAGGGCGACCTCGGAGGATGCGGGGAAGGAAACCTCAGAGTTTCACGCCCCTGAGCACCACACGGACCAGCATCCTCATGGCGCTGGAAAGGCAAGGGACGCAGATTCGGCGGCCAAAGGCCATGACCGCCGATAACAAAAAGAATGGCAAGAAGTTCTGCCGGTTTCATCGCGACCACGGCCATGACGCCGAAGATTGCTTCCAGCTGAAGAAGTACATAGAGTCGCTGATAAAGCAGGGCCAACTTCGGAAATACCTGAGGATGCAACCCCCGAAAGGCAGAAAAATGGAGGAAGAAAGGGCTGAAGATGAGGACTATGACTCCGACAGGCGGAGAAATCGAAGTCCAAAAATTCGCCCCCCACCTCCAGCAGGGGTGATCCAAACCATCACCACGACGCTCCCATCCTCGGAAAGAAAGCGGAAAGCCAGAGAAATTGCAGTCATGGACTATCAAAAGTCCATCAAAGAAACTGGCTCGCAAAGATAGCTCCACCGTCGTCTTCCCCCCACAACGACCCGCTGCTGATCACGACAAAGATAGGGAACTGAGGCGTCAAAAGAGTGTTACTTGATAATGGCTTAAAAGCTGATGTCCTATTCTCGCACCTGCTGTCGAGCTTGGGCATCTCCAGGAGCAAACTAAAGCCTGTCACTTCGCCCACTTTTGGGGTCGATTCATCCGGACTCCCTGACCTCGGATAGATCGACCTCCCGTTGATGATGAGATGGACTTCGGTGAACGGAGCAGCTGAGTTGTACTCTTCCACAACGGCGAGATTCATCGTCATGGACGTCCCGTCCTCGTACAACGCCATCCTTGGAAGGCTGACAACGGGGAAACCCGCACATTCACCCTGATGTGAAGTACTTGACTGTCACATTCGCCACCAAGGATGGAGATGCAGAGGTCTTCATAGACCAAGCCGAGGTAAGAAAGGTGTTTGTGAAAGCACGAAAAGCTTTGGAAAGCAACCTCACGCAAACAATGGAGGCAAAGGCACCAGAAAAAGGCAAAGAAGAAAATCTCGCCAAAGCAGAAACGGAAGCAGTAGATCTTGTCCCAGGACAATCTACCCGAATAGGGAAGAGCTTGGCCGAAGGTGACAAGGAAAAACTTGTATCCTTTCTGCTCGAAAATAAAGATCTGTTTGCCTACTCGCCGAAAGATATGCCAGGAGTAAACCCTGGCATAATACAGCATAGCCTCAAAGTAAGCCCGGAAGCAAAACCTGTCCGGCAAAAGAAACGAAGCATCTCAGCCCACAAAAGCAACTTTGTCAAAACCGAAGTCCAGCGTCTCTTAGATGCTGAAGTTATCAGGGAGGTCAAGTACCCCGAATGGTTAAGCAACATGGTCATTGCCACAAAAGAAGGTAGCAGCAAAACTCCGGATGTGCATCGACTTCAGAAACTTGAACGATGCTTGCCCGAAAGACTCATACCCTCTGCCGCCAATAGATCAACTGGTAGATTCAACTGCTGAGTATGGGCTCCTAAGTTTCCTAGACGCCTTCAGTGGCTACCATCAGATAAGGATGGACCCCGAAGATGAAGAGAAGACTGCCTTCATCACCGAGGGAGGAACATATTGCTATATCAGGATGCCCTTCGGGCTCAAAAATGCAGGAGCCACCTACCAGAGGTTGATGAACAAGGTCTTCAAAGACCAAATGGGGAGAAACATGGAGGTGTATGTTGATGATATGATAGTCAAGAGCAAGCTGCCTGGCTACCACGTTGCAGACTTAGAGGAAACCTTCCAAAAGCT
This sequence comes from Aquilaria sinensis, assembly GCA_005392925.1. Taxonomy (NCBI): domain Eukaryota; kingdom Viridiplantae; phylum Streptophyta; class Magnoliopsida; order Malvales; family Thymelaeaceae; genus Aquilaria; species Aquilaria sinensis. The sequence continues at coordinate 6,124 of SMDT01001298.1, read as the reverse complement.
CAGAGCCTTCGGGATCCGCCTTAATCCTGAGAAGTGCATCTTCGGGGTGACCTCGGGAAAATTCCTTGGGTGCATGGTATCCGAAAGAGGCATCGATGCTAACCCCGAGAAGATTGAGGCTCTGCTTCAGATTCCGAACTCCTGCCACAGTCAAAGATGTGCAGAGACTCACCGGAAGAATAACCTCTCTGAGCAGGTTTTATTTCCAGGTACGGAGATAGGTGTCGACCCTTCCTCAAAATCCTCACAAAGGCAGCAAAAATGGAAGGCGACCTCGGAAGGAATGATCATCCTTGGGATGAAGATTGCCAAAAGGCCTGGGAAGAACTCAAAGTCTACCTGGCCAGCCTGCCGACTCTGTGACAACCTCGGGAGGGAGAGCCCCTCGTACTCTACCTCGCCGTTACAGAAAAGGCTGTGAGCTCGGTCCTCGTGAAAGAAGAAGGGCCAAAGCAATGGCCGGTCTACTATGTCAGCAAGTCCCTGCATGGCACCGGAGTCAGGTACCCTTTGCTTTAAAAAGCTATATATGCCTTGGTGCTTGCAGGGAGAAGGCTGCGACCATACTTTCAGGCTCACCCCATCATCGTCCGAAGTAGTCTGCCGCTACGGGATGTCATGAAGAGGGATGATCATTCGGGAAGGCTCTCCAAGTGGTGCATAGAGCTGGGCGAACACGAAATCACGTATGAGCCTCGGAAGGCCGTAAAAGCTCAAGCACTGGCATATTTTATCGCCGAAATACCCATCACTGAGGAGAGCCATTCAGATCCAAAAGAGGGTGAGCCAGAATGGACCTTGCACGTAGATGGAGCCTCAGGATCCGAACACCAGGGAGCTGGAGTAATTATCAGAGGCCCGAAGGCCGGCCAAAGTTCAGTTTCAACGCCACCCAACATGGAGAGGCCAGATAGCAGGAACGAAGGCCTAGAAAAGCCCATAGTGATTCCCGGCTGGTGGTCCGGCAAATGAAAAGGCCTTGGCAAAATACCATGAGTTGGCAAAAGTTCAGTTTCAACGCCACCAAAAACATGGCCGAGTATGAGGCCCTGATAGTAGGATTACGCCTGGCCAGAAAAATTGGCGTGAGAAACTTGAAAGCCCATAATGATTCCCAGCTGGTGGTCCGGCAAATGGCAGGGGACTATGGCGCGAAAGACCCGACCCTAGCGAAATACCATGAGTTGGTAACAAAGCTCATTCGGGAGTTTGACGCCGTACGAATCGAAAATGTACCTCGGAGGAATAACACTGAGGCAGATTGCTTGACGAAGTCAAAAAATATATATACCGAGGTGCTGGACCATCCGAGCATCTCAGTGCTAAGCATGACGACCTCGGGAGCAGGGTGGAAAGACCCAATCAAAAGATACCTCGCAGAGAATTTGCTCCCCGAAGACCCCGGCGATGCTGCAGGACTGCGAAGACGCTCCGGAAGATTCTTCCTGATTGGCGAAGAGTTATACCGACAGGGATATGCGAATCCGCTGCAAAAATGTGTGGATGAAGAGGACACTGAAATGGTCCTTGAGGAAGTTCATGAAGGCATGTATGGTTCACACATTGGAACTGATGCCCTTGCAGCAGTGATACTCCGCCAAAGGCTACTCCTGGCCTACCCTGGGAAAGGACGAAAGACAGTTCGACCGAAAGTGCGGTAGTTGCCAGAGACATGCAAAAATCCAGAGGGCACCCTCACAAATAGTAACCTCGGCAGACTATCCTTGGCCCTTTGAAGTCTGGGGCATAGACCCTATTGGGCCACTCCCCGCAGTACCCAGAGGCGTGAAATTCTGCGTGGTAGCAGTGGACTATTTCTCAAAATGGGTAGAGGCAGAACCACTAGCAACTATCTCGGCAAAAGAAGTGCAAAACTTCGTATGGAAGAACATCGTATGCAGGTTTACTAGTGGCTGATAATGGATCCCTGTTCATAGACAAAGGATTCCAAGAATTCACCAGCGACCTCGGAATGAAAGATGCACTTCGCCCAGTAGCTCACCCCCAAAGCAACGGGCAGGGGGAAGTATCAAATAGGACCATAAAAGATGGCCTGAAATAGAGATTGGGGGAAGCCAAGGGGAATTGGCTGGGAGAACTCCAAAGTATATTATGGAGCTACCAAACGACACCCCGAAGAGCCACAGGGGAAACTCCTTTCCCACTCATCTCCGAAACGGAGGCCATTATCCCAATAGAGATAGTTCGACCTTCGGTTCGGGTGCAAGTATTTGATGAAGGTGGTAACGACCTCGGCCTAAGAACCAATCTCGATCTGGTGGCCGAACACAGAGAAATAGTCGAGCTGAGAAGAAAAGCTTACCAACAAAGAGTGGCCGTGGCTATAAACTTACGGGCCAGGCCAAAAGAAATCAAGAAGGGAGACCTCGTTCTCCGAAAGGCCGACTTCGCACCCCGAAGGCCATCCCATGGCGTACTTGGCGCAAACTTGGAAGGACCCTATCTGGCCCTCGCCGAAACAACGAAAAGGCGTGTACAAGCTTGGCGACGTCGAAGGCATAGAATTGAAGAGCAATTGGCACTCGGGCGCCTTGAAAAAATTCTACGCTTAAGGTTGAGCGGAGGAGGTATGTTGAACAAAAAAATGTTCTAAATATATAGTAGTATTTTAAGAAAACTTCTTAAGTGCAGAAATGAACAATATTCCGTGAAAGATGCTCGCCATGATAAAGCGTAGATATGGCTTTCCAAAGTCCTTTGAGCCGCCACCCTCGAGAAAGATGGAAAACAAAAATCTCGCAGAAGTACTCGCCGTAGCCAACGCTGAGATAATTTCCCGAGCTCCCTTGAGCGAACGTGCTCGGGAAAATGGAAAGTGAAATCTCGCGGATGGTTTTCCGAAGTCCCTTGAGCAAACATGCTCGGGACAACTGGAAAAACAAAAATTTTTGACTAAAGGTTTGCCGAAGTCCCTTGAGCAATCATGTTCGGGAAAAATTGGAAATGCAAAAAGCCTGCAAAAAAGACTTAGTCAAATTTTCTCAGACTTTCCAGAATGTCTCTCGAGTAAAACGTACTCGGGACAAAGGAAGGTAAAAAAGTTTCTTTGATCGCAGGTTTTCCGAAGTCTCTTGAGCGAACGTGTTCGGGACAATGGAAATAAAGAAACTTGAAGAAACACTTAGCCAAAAAATCTCCGTTAAGAGCAAAGCTGCCTTACAATAAAGAAGTGCCCGAAGAAGGAGTACAAAAAAGAAGGGAAGGAAAAGGGGCCCTAAAGAAGCCTAAGGGTTCGCGGCGTCCTGAGAGCCACTCGTTTGTCCACCCTTTTCCGCCACCTTCCGCGCTGGAATTGGAGGAAGCTTCAGAATTTCGATCTTGGACCATTTCCACGGAGGTCCCCCAGGAATGTTTAGACCCTCTAGAAAAGAGAGGTCCAGACCTGGGAACCTTTGGAGAACCTGGTGCCGAGCGAGGCAGAAGCCGTCCTAAAACGCGACCTTGTTCATTTGATCAGACTTGTTCTTCTTAAGCTCAAGGTCGTCAAGCTCGTCCTTCAGATCCCCGACCTCCTCTTCCAGCACCTTTATCCGCTCCTCCCCCTTCGGCTCCTTCTTCAAAGACTGGACCTCGGCTTGAAGGGTTTTCTTCTCAGACAAGAGTGTGACTATGATATTCTCTCTTTTTTTGCCTTGTCTTGGAGAAGGTCTTGGTTTGCAGCGCGCAGCCCCGCCACATGATTGCGGAGGTCGGCAATCTTCAGGGAGGAGTCCGCCATCAAAACTTCCTTCTCCTTTCGGAACTCCTCCCGAAGGGTGGCAGCTTCCTCCTTCGCAGCATCTGCCAGCTGCTGGTTCTTGGCGGTCAATTCCGAGCACGTCGCTTTCGCCTTTTCTAGGGCCTCTGAGGCCGAAGCTCGGAATGCCGTCTGCCTGGCTACCCGAACTCGGAGAAAGCCGGCGTACCCCAGCAGCTGCAAAGGAGATAAAACGCAAGGTCAGTAAGAGCCAAACACTTAGGAAAAAATTGAAGGGGAAGAGTTGTGAAGGATATACCTGAGCAGCATGCTCGGTGATCTTTGCGGCAAGGGTGTTATCCCCTAGATGGGCCGCCGCTATAGCCTTGAAGGAGGCCTCGGTGAGCACCCCCTTCGAAATCTGCTTCACCATTTCAGGACAGTCCTCGGAGTACAAGTTCATGTCCTCCGTGAATGTCCAGAAAGGCTCCTTTGGTATCTTCCCTTGCGGGACTTTGGCGTCGCGACGGGCCCTCGCCTCCGCGTGTTCGGCCGCCCAGTTCGGGGTAAGTAACTCCCCTGCAGGGCGAAAAAGAAAAACAGGTCAGAGACAAAGGCAATTCCAGAAAAAACAAAGGAAGTACACTTTGTCTGGAAACAAACCTGGCGGGACCTCGACAACATCGTCCTCGGAGTCCTCGGCCTCCTCGGTCGAAATGCCCTTGCCCTTCCGCTTGCGCCGCTCCTCGGCAGAAGGTACTTCTACCACTACATCAAGGAGGGCCTGCGATGCAGTAAGACTTTGAGGAGGGACGTCGGTTGGAGGGACGTCGGCGAAAGCAGGGACCTCGGCCGAAGCATCAGGCAGCCTCAGACGCCGGAACCTCGGCTGTCCCAGGCTCCTCGGCAGTCTCCTCGGGTATTTCTTCTAGAGGAACCTGAGTAGCTCTCTTTGCCCGTTTCCTCGAAGGACCCGCGCCAGTAGACTTCCGCCTTCGGGAAGCCGCCTTCTTCGTTTGATCGTCCTTCTCCACTTGGCCGGAGAAGAGGGACTTGTAATAGGCGACAGTGTCGTCGCCCATCTCTGAAAAAGGAGAGAAACATCAGCGTAAGTCCGAGAAAAAAACAGCAAAGGAGTAGAAGATAACTCACTTTCGGCAAGCATTTCGAAAGAAATCTCCTCCTTAAGAAGCTTGACCAACCAGGAATCTTTCCCGGCGATGGCAGGAGTTGGCATCTTGAGGTCAGTCTGGTGCTCCTTTACCACCTTCAATTCCAGAAGGACGTCTTCGGTCTTCAACTTCCAGTTGATTGGAAAAGGGTAAAGGGCACACGGAGCGACCTCGGGATCCCAGTCAGAGACAGCCCGAATACGGGCGTCGAAATCCCCGAACACGGGAGCCAACTCTGGGGTCAGCAGCATCCTCGGGTCAACAACGTCCACATCCAGTGTTCCCTGAGCCCATTTGGTCAGAACGTACGACCAGGCCTCGTCCATCTTCAGGAAGAAGAACTTCTGTTGCCACCCCCGCCAGCTTGCCACCCCCGCCAGCTATCCTTAGTGGCGAAGGTGAACATGAATTTCTTGCTCCCGGACCCCCGAGGTAGCATGAAATAGAAGCCACCCTTCGGGACCACAGAGACCTTGTAGTACTGCATAAAGATTATGAAATGGGGTTCTATCCCGAAGATGCCACACATGCAGAGGTAGGCGTTAAAATAGTAGAACGAGTTCGGGGGAAGCTGGTTCACAGCAATGCCATGAAATTTGCAGAACTCGCACACCATCTTTGGGGGAGGAAACCGAAGACCGGCCTTCAGCTGGGCTCGGAAAACGGTAACCTCCTTACTATGGTTTGAAAAAGCATAATGGCTAGAACGAGGCAGCCTAGTAATGGCGTAAGAGGAAAGAAAGAATTTTTTCTTACACCTCTCTAACTTCTCAGGGGTGGTGCAAAAAGGATGGGCTAAAAGAGGCCGCCAGCTCTAAGGGATAGGCATTTTTGACATGAAAAACGAGTTCGGAAAAGGCAAGAAAATAGTTTCCAGAAAAAAAACTCGAAAGAACAGAGGGATCAAAACACTCTGGAAAACGAAAACCCACTGAAATATTTGCCCAAATTTGAGGTCGCCGTCGTGAAAGGTTGCCGGAAAAAAGGCCCTGATTAAGACAGCTCCGCCGCATATAACAAGGGAAAGCGCAAAAACAGGTGCAAAGCAGAGAAAAGAGCAGAAGCGTAAGGAACTTATGATGAAAGAGCAAAAGCGTAAGGAACTTATGATGAAATGGGCTATGTATAAACCAGAGGTGAATAACCGAAACGCCGTCATTAGTACCTTTTGGAGGCGAAACCGACGCCGTAACTGCTCTCTGCACTTGAAAAGGCGTGCCCTCTGTAACCGACGCGACTCTCCTCCAATGGCAAA
>SMDT01001297.1:0-97044 GCA_005392925.1 Aquilaria sinensis | reverse complement strand
GACAGGCCAGCGGGACCGCCATATGCGAAGCGCCACATAAATAAAAACTGGTTAATCAACACACGAAAATTGGCATGCATCTTTGTTGAATGAGATTTGAAATGATATGCTGATTGGTGTTTGAAGCATGGTGCATGGTTATAGCCCTTGATTGGTTGTACTTGTAAATACGGCCTGCAAGTCGTGCCTTTTCTTTTCACTCTCATTGTACATTCTCTTCTCACCTTACTCCCCTCGAATGTAACTCGAGGTTTCTATTATTGATGTAATAGTGCATTATGGGATCATCCAAGGTTGTATGTCTAAGGATCATCCAAGGAGGCATGTCCAAGGAGATGACAACAAAAGGGCAGCCAAGAAAGGAAGATAAGGAGCTTGTGAAGACCCTTTTCTTTTCTTAGGCTTTTATGATATTCTCATTGGCTTGAGAATATCGCATAGTTTGGGCTATAACCATGTCACGTTTACTTTCTTGTACGCATGAGATGCATGTTTTATATTTGTATGTGATGCATGTATAAGACAACCGGAGATAACAAATTGGTGAGATCAAAATGAAAAAAATCCCTCAAACAAATATTAAGTCATTAAATGTGATGCCTTCCAAATGTTGGCACTCGTCAAGACTTTGATCAACATTAGGTGGGTTTGCCAAAGCAAAGCACCTATGTTCATCTTGGTAAGGCGCGATGGGATAATAGTGATATCCAAATTGCTAACTTTGGGTCTGACTTAACTAAGTCATCCTAATAGGATTAGGGACTTAGAGGCATAGAGTTGGGCTTAAGCTCATGAGATGAGCTTGGACAAGTGTTGTTCACCCAACTATCCAAGAGTTGCATAAGATGCAATTGGCAAGGAGTTGCCTACCTAAATAGCTGTAACTTGAGAGAAAAGCCAAAGCTGACTCAGGTTGTGGTCAAATATGGATCTTGGCCCACTAGAATACCTTAGCGCCGAGGTGTTCCGAAATAATATCGAGGGTTATTATTTTGAGGAAAATAGTGGGAGTATCGTTTAATAAAAGTCCTTATTAAATGAATTAAAATACATGACTCTTACACTGCATATTTACTGTTGTAGATAACCATGGCACAAAACACATCGACACTTTCGTTGCGATCGATCCTTGAGAAGGAAAAACTGAATGGGACCAACTTTCTCAAATGGTACCGAAACTTGAGGATAGTCCTCAAACAAGAGAGAAAGGCTTATGTCCTAGAGCAGCCCATTCCGAATGAGCCTGCTGCCACTGCTCCAAGAGCTGAAAGGGATGCTCACAAGAGGCATTCTGATGATGCTTTGGATGTTGCATGCCTCATGCTTATTACCATGGAATCTGAGCTTCAGAAGCAACATGAGAACATGGGGGCGTTCGATATGATCGAACATCTCAAAATGCTTTTCCAAGAGCAAGCTAGGCATGAGAGGTTTGAGACCTCTAAGGCATTGTTTCAGTGCAAGATGTCTGAGGGAAGTCCCGTGGGTCCTCATGTGCTCAAGATGATTGGGTACATTGAGAATCTTGAGAATTTGGGATTTGCTCTTCAGAAAGAGTTGGCTATTGATGTAGTCTTGCAATCGTTGCCTGAAAGCTACAGTCAGTTCATCATGAACTATAACATGAACGACCTTGACAAGTCCCTCCCTGAATTACTCAACATGTTGAGAACTGCTGAGCAAAACCTTAAGAAGGCTAAGCCCATTTTGATGGTTCAAAAGGGCAAGGGAAAGGGAAAAGCCAACAAGAAGAAGGATAAAGCTAATGGAAAGTCCAATGCTAGTTCTTCTTCAGCTGCACTGAAACCAAAGGGTGGTGTGGCAAAGGAAGGGGAGTGCTTCCATTGTAAGCAACCTGGACACTGGAAGCGCAATTGCAAGCTCTATCTTGAAGAACTTGCTAAGGAAAAGGGAAGTAAGACTTCCACTTCAGGTATTTTTGTTATAGAGGCTAACTTTTCTACTTCCTCATCTTGGGTATTGGATACTGGATGTGGATCTCACATTTGTGCAAATGTGCAGGATCTAAGTAGAAGTAGAAGATTGGCCCGAGGTGAAGTGGACCTACGTGTTGGAAATGGAGCAAGGGTTGCTGCCTTAGCCGTAGGGACTTATGTTCTCACTTTACCTAGTGGATTAGTTTTAGAATTAGACAACTGCTACTTTGTGCCTACTATTAGTAGAAATTTGATTTCTGTTTCTTGTTTGGACAAGAAAGGTTTTTCATTTATAATAAAGGACAAATGTTGTTCTATTTATTTGAATGAAATCTTTTATGGTAGTGCTCAACTTAGCAATGGGTTGTATGTTCTAGACCTCGAAGATCCAATCTATAATGTGAATACCAAGAAGGTCAGATTAAATGATTCAAACCCGACCTATCTCTGGCACTGTCGCTTGGGCCATATAAATGAGACCCGCATATCCAAGCTCCATAAGGATGGACTCTTGGACTCATTTGATTTTGAATCATATGAGACATGTGAGTCATGTTTGTTGGGCAAGATGACCAAAGCCCCATTCACAGGGCAAAGTGAAAGGGCTAATGACTTACTAGGACTCATACATAGTGATGTATGTGGCCCTATGTCTACACAAGCTAGAGGAGGTTTCCAATACTTCATTACTTTCACTGATGACTTTAGCAGATATGGCTATGTGTATCTTATGAGACACAAGTCAGAATCCTTTGAAAAGTTCAAAGAATTCAAGAATGAAGTAGAGAATCAACTCGGGAAGAGTATCAAAGTGCTTCGATCAGATCGAGGTGGAGAGTACTTGGATCGAGAATTCCTTGACTATCTGAAGGAGTGTGGTATAGTATCACAACTCACTCCACCAGGTACACCTCAATGGAATGGTGTATCTGAAAGGAGAAATCAAACTCTGTTAGACATGGTTCGCTCTATGATGAGTCAAGCTGACCTTCCAAACTCCTTTTGGGGACATGCTCTAGAGACAGCCGCTTTTACACTAAACCGAGTTCCATCTAAATCGGTTCAAAAGACACCATATGAGATATGGAGTGGGAGGCGTCCCAATTTGTCTTTTATGAAGATTTGGGGCTGTGACACTTATGTGAAACGTCAATCCTCTGACAAACTAGGGCCCAAATCTCAAAAATGCCTTTTTGTTGGGTATCCCAAAGAAACAAAGGGTTACTATTTCTACAATCCTTTTGAGCAAAAAGTTTTTATTGCTCGAACTGGTGTCTTTTTAGAGAAAGAGTTTATCTCTAAAGAAACTAGTGGGAGGAAAGTTGAACTTGAAGAAATTCAAGAACAACAAGGAGACATCAAACCTGAAATGGAACTTGAACAGACACCACAAGATGTTGAGGTTCAAGAGTCTGTTCCTGTAGCCTAGAGTCCACGTAGGTCTGGTAGGATTCGACGTGGCCTGAGAGATATGGACTTCTCATGACTCACACTGGTGATGTGATGCTCATGGATCAGGATGAGCCCACAACCTACCAACAAGCTATGTCAGGGCCTGACTCTGAGAAGTGGCTAGTGGCCTTGAAATCCGAGATGGAATCCATGTATGAAAACCAAGTATGGACTTTGGTTGACCCACCTAAAGGGGTAAAACCCATAGGGTGCAAATGGGTTTTTAAGAGGAAAACTGACATGGATGGTAATGTGATTACCTTTAAGGGACGATTGGTTGCTGTCACTCCTCACTCAGGCCCTGGCCTAAAAGTTCCTAAACTAGCTCACAAGCCCAACTTCATAATTAGGTTCCTAGCTCTCGGCCTAGCAATCAAAGGCAACTTTTAAGTCTTATTTTCTTAAGTCAAGAGGCCTGGGAGGTGGCCCAGGTGGCTTTAACAAAGGTCCATTAACAACTTGCAGCAAGGGCAAGGCCCAAAACCCCTAACTTGCACAACAAGCAAGGTTTCAAATAATAACTTGCATAACAAGCAAGGCAACACTTAAATGCAATTTAAGTGCATACATGGTGTGCATCAAGTGTACTAATTATATGGCAACCAAGAAGCCCACAAGGTTGGTTTAGATTTCTGAAAAACCACAAGTATTATAAGCATGGTGCTCTCGGCCAACTAAGGTACATATAATTGTGTATAACATTTTCCTGATGCAAATCCCATACTATTCACATAAAGGTGCCAAACCTTGGCCCATAATATCCAGCATTCATAAGCAAGCATAATGCCATCCATAACCCATACATAACTTGGCATACAAAACCCATAAAGCATCACAAGTCTAGGTGTTAAAGACTACACATATTAACACAAAAAGGGTAGTCTACCTAGCAACCATAACATGGCTACACATGCCATGAAACCAAAAGTATTCATGCCAAGTTATTACATACCAAGACCATACTCCTAATGGTCAAACAAAACCTTCAAAATCCCATATAGAAGTACACACTGCAGCACTAGACCTATGGCCATGTTCATGGTCATAAAGGTGAAAACCACAATCAGAGCTAAGGTCCAAGTATCCATGCTTCTCCTAGACAGTTCCCACTCTACAGCCTGCAAACTTAAGTTATAAGTCTCGGCCAACTAAGAATAAGACTTGTAATGAAACCAAAATGCTAAGCCAAGCACACATTGGCACATACCTTGTAAAACAAGCAAAGTTAGTGCAAACACAAGCAACAAGCAAGTAAACTCTACTCAGGCCGAATGTCCTTGCCTGAAAAATAAAGGATGGGCAATGAGTATAACTCAGTAGGATTCACTTAAAACACATACAACTCATATTGAGTCTATTTAGTTAAGCTGAGTAATCACTCAAAGCTTAACCTCCCATTAGATAGCTCAACCTGCAAAACAAACACCAAGACAAGAAAAACAGGCATATACATATACAAGATGGGTAACTATGTCAAATAATTCATAAATGGGGGTTAGCATGCACATAGAAACACCAAAGCACACAAGTACACACCCACACTCCACATTGTAGCTCTCGGCCATATAAGCCATACATGTACCCATGTGCATTTCTTGCACACAAAACTCACCAATATACCATTCCATTTGGAGCTCCCAAAATGCCAAGCAAATAGGCCACATTCACTTGCATTTCTAGTACATGTACCATAGTTAATTAGCTAATCAACAAAACAACCAAGTATAATCATTAAGCCCATCAAGCAACTAAGGTCATTTGGCAAGTTTTAACCATCACTTAGCCACTCTAGACACTTGAATCATGGTGTATATTACCAAGCAAAGTCAAGTGCCAGTGAACCCTACCTCAATAGCTCTTGGTCACACACAAGCTTTAAGTGTCCAAGTGTTCCTCAACCTCAATGCCTATCATAACAATACATAGGCATCAACACACAAGCTCATGGATTAAACTACCATGACTCACATGAAGAACACTATGATACACACACACTTAAGCTCTCGGCCAAAAAGGCCCAATATATCCATACATGTGCCGTCCATCATTCCAACATACCACATGTTATTTTAATCATTAGTGAACATTATCCATGGTATCATTACCAAGTAAGCAAGTGAAATGCACCATGTCACACCAAACCATGCTTTCGGCTAAAGTGCCTAACTCCTCATAGTAGCACTACTCAGTATTCCATTTCACTACATAAGCATCTAAACATCCAATAAGCTTGCTCATGGCACAAATGCCATGTAACCAGGTAAAACACACCATTTTCCAATAAGCTTAGTTCTCGGTTAAAAACTCATAATCACATAGTAATGTGCTTCATCAACTAACTCAATGTACATGCTCAAAACCCATCAAATGAAGCTTGTTCATAGCACAATCACCATGTAATCAAGTGATTGACACCTAATTACATCAACTCTTGCTCTCGGCCATATGTCCCTTTTCACATAACCATGTGTTTCATCAAATTTAGTTCCTCATATAATCACCAAATTACTACTAAACATTTCTCATGGCATCATTACCATGTATTCAAGCAATGGGCACTAATCTATGCCACTTCAAGCCCTCGGCCTTAAAGCTAAACTTCACATTACAATGTTCCTCATCCATTCAATCCAACATATGATCATCAAAGCATCATTAAACAAGGCTCATGGCATCAATGCCATGTAAACAAGAGTTGGACATGAATTACCTCAAAGTATAGCTTTCGGCCGAACTTCCACTTGATCAACTTGATGTTCTTTGCTCAAGTTTTGCCTAGCACAAACATAAATAGGCAGCAACACACTTAGTCATGGATTAATTTCCATGGAAATGAAAAAGAACATCAAGCTCAATCATCCAACACATTCGGCCAACATCAACTTCTTAAACCGACACCAAGCTTGTCCAATTAACCCAATCCAACACTAATTTAGCACTTAAATCCCTTGTTCATGGAAGAAAATACCATGGATTCAAGGAAATGCCAAGGTTACCTCAAGAACCCTAGCTCAATTGGCTCGGCCTTCCTTCAATCTTCAAGAACAAGCTTGATTTCCAAGTGAACTAAGGCCGAAACAAGTATCTCAAGCTTGAATTCTTCAAAAGCTTCCAAGATTAGCTTGACTTTAAGGAGAAATTTGGATGAGCACTCAAGGAAGAACACTCGGCCAAACAAAACAAGGAAACCCGAAAATGAACTAAGGAAAATGGCCTTGGTAGTTTCGGCCGAGTGTCTTAAAGTTTAATTAGCTAAAATGCTAACTTTGGCCTTCCAAAAATTTGCATGGTGCAATGTGGCTTTCCATTCCCCATGTGCTCAATGCCGCCACTAAATCCTTGATTCCAATGACACTTTAGTCCATTCTTGGCCCAAAATGCCAAGCAAGTAAACAACACAAGTACTAAAGTCACATAAACTCCATTGTAAAACCGGCCATAACTAAACAACAAACTAGTTAGTTTGTTTAGTTAACTAGTGAATAGTACACTTAGTGGAAGACAAGATTTTGACTAGTAATCATTGTTGTCTCCCACAAATGGTCTAGTCTTGCACTAGCCATCATAGAATTTTGCATGGCCAACAATGCCATCCTTAAGTTTATAGTTTCAATTGTACCACTTAACTTAGTGCACAATTTAGTCCCCTTTCTCTGTTTTCTGTCAGCTTTCCCATAGTACATTTTCTATGTGCAATTAAGTCCTGAAAGTCTCCAGTTTTGCACATAAGTCACTGTACCAATCTCCATGGCTCCTCTTACTTCCCCTTTTTGTTTTCTCTTAATTCTTTGGTTCTTCTTGGCCTAAGCCAAGCACTTAGGAGGTGCCTAACAGTTGCAAAAGGTTTCAAGCAAATTCATGGTATTGACTATGATGAAACTTTTTCACCAGTTGCCATGCTTGAATCCATCCGAATTTTGTTTGCTATTGCTGCACACTATGATTATGAGATATGGCAAATGGATGTCAAAACTGCATTCCTAAATGGAAAGCTACTTGAGGATGTGTACATGACACAACCTGAGGGTTTTGTCACTCCAGAGAATGCCAATAAAGTGTGCATGTTCCAAAGGTCCATTTATGGACTAAAGCAAGCTTCTCGAAGTTGGAATCTTCATTTTGATGATGCAATCAAAGAGTTTGGTTTTATCAAAAATGAAGATGAACCTTGTGTCTACAAGAAGGTTAGTGGGAGCGCTATTGTCTTCTTGGTGTTGTATGTAGATGACATACTACTCATCGGGAATGACATTCCTGAGCTACAGTCTGTGAAGACTTGGCTAGGGAAATGTTTCTCTATGAAGGACTTGGGTGAAGCAGCCTATGTGTTAGGCATCAGGATCTATAGAGATAGATCTAGAAAGCTTCTTGGCCTAAGTCAAAGTACATATATTGACAAGGTGCTAAAGAGGTTTAGCATGCAAGATTCCAAGAAAGGATTCTTGCCCATGTCACATGGTATAACTCTTTCTAGATCTCAGTGTCCGAGTACAACCGAGGAGAGAGAGCGCATGAGTAAGATTCCATATGCCTCAGCAATTGGATCTATCATGTATGCCATGATATGTACTCGTCCCGATGTCTCATATGCCTTTGAGCATGACGAGTAGGTACCAATCGAACCCCGGTGAGAGTCACTGGACAGCTGTTAAGAACATCCTTAAGTACTTACGAAGGACTAAGGATGCATTCTTGGTCTTTGGAGGTGAAGATGAGCTCGTTGTAAGGGGTTACACCGATGCAAGCTTCCAATCCGATAAGGATGATTTTAGATCGCAATCTGGTTATGTGTTTTGTATTGGTGGTGGTGCTGTGAGCTGGAAGAGTTCAAAGCAAGAGACAGTAGCTGACTCTACAACAGAATCTGAGTACATTGCCGCCTCTGATGCTGCGAAGGAGGCAGTTTGGATCAAGAAGTTCATCACTGAACTTGGAGTGGTTCCAAGCATTGCCGACCCGATAGAGCTCTATTGTGACAACAATGGAGCAATCGCACAGGCTAAGGAACCTCGATCTCACCAGCGATCCAAACACATACTCCGACGCTATCATCTCATCAGGGAGATCATCGAGAGGGGTGATGTAAGGATATGCAGGACTTCGACAGACAGCAACATTGCTGATCCACTGACAAAGCCCCTTACGCAGCAGAAGCATGATAGCCATTCTAGGTCCATCGGTATTAGATACATGGATGATTGGCTTTTAGTGCAAGTGGGAGATTGTTAGTGTTGTGCCCAAAAAGCCAATCATGAGATGATTGTATTTTTGCACATTGAGTCATGATATTTTATTGAGGCATTAATCCAGCAATTATGTTTGTTGTTTTGTTTCTGCGTAACGTAATAAACATAATTGTAACCCTAGAATAATGATATTCTTAAACGTCCCTAGTCTAGTATTATTGTGGAGCGGGTTGCAATAATACATAACGACTAGCATATGTGGAGACTAATATGAGATATGTAGTCTACATATGGGTACAAGTTGGAGAACTTGTGTACTGGACCGACCCACCATGAGAACACTACATGGATCGTTATATGAGTGTCATAAGTGATTCTCATAGTGATCATGGTATATGTAGTCCTTCGACCTAAGATCATCAAGGTTCCCTACATGTGAGTCACATACTTTGATACTTTCCTTTGTTGCTCGTAACTGAGTGAACTTGAAGGAGGTCATTGGGTATGTCACATATCATGCGGAGGGATTTGTATGATCAAGATGGGATTTGTCCCTCCTATGTAACGGGAGTGATATCTTCGGGCCCCTTGATAGAGTGAGACTTAGAAAATGCATGGCCATGCTCGGATGAGTTGATATATGATATCAATGTCATCAGTTTAAGTTGGTCTACTCGGTAATCAAGAAACCAAAGATTGGGCTATACGAGAGTGACACATTCCATGTCTCGTGCTTAGTCTTGATATCTTGGACAAAGGGACAATGGCATATATCGGTGATGATCATAAAGGTTTAGTCGATTCACCGACAATCTTGTCACTTGGGTAGCAATGATGTGTTGCTAGACACCGCTCATTGCTTATGATCATAAATGTGATTTATGATCATTGCCAACATGGCAAGAGCCTATTGGGTCGCACACATAGAGCTATTTGGATCATTAGAGTGCATGGGCTAATTATTTGGGTTATGGTTTCACTTTAATTTCGTATTAATAATGGGCCAAAAAGTTGAGCCATTATTAAGCCCGAAATTAAATCCTAATTGGATTAGGGCTTTGAAACCCATTAGGCCTGGAAGTTGAGTCTCACTATAAATACAACTTTTAAGTGAGAAATTCGCAGGTCTCCTTGCCCTAGCCTCCCAAAAGGACAGCCGCACTCTTCTCTTGCAATTCCTTGGAGGACGCAAGCTAGCACTGCGAGCGCAAGAGAAACGCATCTGCCGGGACGTGGTGGAAGCGTGGTGATCCCGAGAGGCTCGTGTGGATACCATAGAGAGCCTGAACACGTCAACTGTTCAGGTTTTGTGATTCGACTCTACAGTTGAGTGAGAGATCTCAACCGAAAATTAGGTATGAAATTTTCGAACACCCGGTTTACCCCGTTTCACTTGGATCCTGGAGGGTTTCGGTTAAATTCCGCTGCGCTGTTTGGCTCCTGAAACCCAACACTTCTCACCCTCAAACTAATTGGCAAACTGAAAGGGTGATATAGATACTAAAAGACATGCACAGGAGTTATGTCTTGGATTTCAAAGGTGAATGAGACCAACACTTGGATTGGTGGAATTTTCCTATAACAATAGTTATCATAGCACCATTGGCGTGGTACCTTATGAAGCATTATATGGAATAAGGTGCATGACACCCTACTATTGGGTTGAAGCCTCGGATAAGATAGGGTTGGGTTCAAAAATCATCGAGGAGACTATTGCCAAGATCAAGAATATTCAAGAAAGATTAAGGAAAGGCAAGGAAAGAACCATAACCTATGTGAATAAAAAAATGAGAGACTTGGAGTTTGAGGTTGGTGACAATGTTTGGCTGAAAGTTGCACCAACCAAAGGCATTGTCAGATTTGGCAGAAGAACCAAGTTAGCTCCAAGATATATAGGTCATATGAGATCTTGGACAAAGTTGGCAAGGTAACATATAGGTTAGCTTTACCGCCAGGCATGTCAAGTGCTCATAATGTTTGTCACATCAGTATTCTTAAAAAGTGTCTATTGGACAAAAAGCATACTATTGTAGTCAAAGACATATAGTTAGAACCTAACTTGACAAATGAAGAGAAACATATTACTATCTTAGCCAAGGATACCAGAAGGTTAAGAAACAAGCTCATTCTCATGGTTAAAGTTCAGTGGCCACACCACTCTAAATGGGAAGCAACCTGGGAAACTGAGAAAGTCCTTATCAAAAGGTATCCTATAGAATACCTGAAGCTAAAGGCAATTTTGGAGGACCAAAAATTTTTAAGGGGGGGAGGATTGTTACCACCTCACAAAATGGGAGAATTACAAAGTGCCATAATGGTAAAAAAACCATTATATTGTGTAATTCTCACCATAGTGATTGAAGTGTGATGGGTAAAAGGCATGACCAACACCTCCTTAAAAGTGTTTTAATTTGGTAACTTGCCCATCAAGAAAAGCCTTAAGGACTGCTTGTTTGTCAAGCATCCTATGAACTTTTTTGTAACGTTTTAGAAATTTGAGTACTTAATTGTAAAACTCTCAAATAAAAGCTTTGGAGAGTTATGAAACGATATCAAAGATATGAAAGTGCTATTAGAGGATCAAATTGCTTATGGAAGGCAAGCTTGGGCAAAGAAAACACAAAAGGCATCAGGGACTAAAATGTCCTAATGTGAGCCTTAGGATGTTCTAGCTTTTGACTTGAGTCAAATGGAAGCAATTTGGAGTTCTCCCATACTAGTAAGGTAGGCCATGGCAAGGGGGAAAAGAGTCAAATGTAGGCCATGACTAAGGCAAAGAAACCATGTTTTAGAAGTAAGGAAAATGACATAAAGCTTGATTAATGCTATTAAGGGTGTTTAGTGAACTAAAGCTTGGTTAAGCATCTTAAAGTAGCCAATTTCTTCTTTACTTCTACCATATTTGACCCACACCAACCACCTTCACCTCCATAGCATCTCCATAGCCACCATACCTCCAAGCTTAAAGCTAGAAGCAATTGAAAGCATGAAAGGGAAATTGGAAGTTATTTGGTGCTAAGACTTGAGTGCACCTAGGATCAAGCTCCCATTTTTCCATACACTCAAGGTAGGGAGTTCTCTTGCTCTCATGGAATTTTTACTGTACTTTCAAGCATCCATGGAGCTAGGGCTAGGCTTGGAAGAGAGCCATGAGGTTGATTAACCAAGCTTAGTGAGGGGGGTGCACTTAGTGAAGGATTTGTGGCCTAGTGTAAAGTGCACAGTGATGGTAGTGAATTTAAGGGTTTCTAGAGCCCAAAGTTACTAATTAGTGTTAGAACTCTCCTAAGGCCAAGCTTATGCTTGAGGAGGGCTACCATAGTGATTTGCTTATGTTTATTGCATATTTTATGGACTAACTAATGCATATTGTTGCTGCCACATTTCATGTGTTTGTCGTTTGTGTTTGGCTACTACATTTGATTGTTTTTTGTTCGATATATGCATTTTGTTTCTTGTGTTTTAGTGTCTTTGGATACAGGTGATACTAAGGGTTACATTACCTTATGAGTATAAGTATTCTCCTCACTAAATTTCACAACGAAACCTACTCCCCTCAAATCTACCTATTTCAAGTATAGCAAAAAGATCACATTCAAACTGACCTTTGTGGCTTGATTTTTTATCTTAACTTTTAGGTATTTGAACTTCCATGAATCTAGTTGTAATCTAAAAATTTTGGTGATTTTATGAGCGCCTTTGGTATTTTTAGTGATGGTGCTTACTATGTTATGCAACAGTTGTCCAGCATTGTGTTTCTTGAGTGCATTGTGTTTAAAGCTATCTTGTATCTTTGGTGCATGTTGTAGCTGAGTTAAGGCCATTATGTAGTACATGAATGCATGTACATGTAAGACATGTAAATTTGAAACAAGTATTTGAACATTTGAGGACTGTTTTGCTATGTATGTGAATGTGGTGCACAAGCTATCTAAGTGTGAAAGATAGGCTGCTTGTTTGTAAATTTTATTTTGGCCGCATAAAGTTGCTAGATGCAAAAGCATGTAATTCCTATGTTTGTTTTACATGTATGGGATTGACTTGGAGGGCTTACCCCTTGTGAATGAAGTGTTTGCATACTTATGAAATTTTGTATGGGCAAAATGGTCATAAAGCGGATAGAATTTTGACCCTGCACTCAAAGTTCTATATCTCCCCGTGTAGAATGAATATTTGTATGAAATTTTGGCCAAACCTAGAGCACATCTATAGGTTTAACTAAGATTTGGAATTCCTGAATTAGAGCCCTGTAGCCAATGTGATGATGTTGCAAAGTTAGCTAAGTTACTGTTCATTTGGTCAAAATTTTGTAACCAACTTAAAAAATCTATAACTTAGTCCATAGGTTGGCTATTGATGTAGAGCCAAATTTCCTAGCTTAGTGTAAGTATCTACTTGATATTGAAACAAAGAAAATAGGGGGTACATGGCTAGATTAATAAAGTTTTTAGAGGAAGTTTCAAGTGTAGTAGCTAGTTACTTAAACTGAACAAGATTGCCTAATGTGTGGTATCCAAGTTTAAGACTTATACTAGTATTTTCCTTCGTTTTTGCCATGGTGTGCATAAAATGTGAATATCTGTGTAATGGTTGGACCAATATGCATGCATTTACATATTGCCCAAGAGAGCCACTTAGGTATGCGCACTAAAGGTATTGCTATAATGGCCTACAGAACATACCAACCCTGGAAGTTTTAAATGCACAATTTTGGCACCAAACTAGACTACCCTGAAGTGGGTAACACTAGTTGAGTAAGTAGAGCACTAAGATGTGATGAAGCCAAGCAACTTGTGGTAGCTTTCAATTACTTTTTGTGCCTTAAGTTGTTGGAAATTTGAAACCAAGGTAGGATTGACCAAGTGATGCCAAGAACGGTAAGTGTTGCCTACACCCTTCGGAGTAGAGTTGGTAAGCCTGTGTAGAAGAGTTCCTTATAACTACCCAAAAGATTGCTTAGGATGGCCTTAGTGGGATCGCCCACCCAGCTACATAATTCACGTAGTAGTTTGAAAGTGCCGGGTAAGTATGGGTATGGTTGTGGTCAAGTGGTCGTATTTGTGACTTCGGTAGTTGTTGGAAATCATTGGAGAACAAAAAAGTCAAGGGTTGAAACCATAGTTAGAGTTGGATGGGTTAAGCTAAACAAAATCCCAAAGTAAGTGTGAGTTTTATTGGACCCTAGTGCCTCATAAAGGAAGGGCATATGACTTACAAGACTGGATAATGGGCTAGCAGGTAAGTCTGACAACTCTAAGGGATAGTACCAACCCTCAGGTGCATAGGAAACACTTTAATGTGCTAGGAGGAGTTGTAGCAGATGAGCCACCAGCGGAGTTTCCAATGGCTAGCTACCCCTTGTTAATGAACTGAGTAAAGTGATGAAGTTAATTCTCCGACCTAGGAAAAATTATGTTAGGGTGACAGACTGCATCCACACATCGTCCCAACAAGAGCTTGGCATGGTGTAGTTCATGGTGTGGTAGTTAATGAACACTAGAAGGTAATGAGAAACTTGGTGGCTGTGAAGGGTTGAGTTGCCTAAAAAGTGAAGACTTAGTGTGCAAGCTTCATGCACCAAGGATACTCTAAGTATAGTGATGTAAGCATCAAAGACTCATATTCTAGGGTGTGCCAAGACTTACAACTCTCGATTGACCATCCAATTAGAAGAGCCCTAGAGTATAATGGAGTAAGGAGGAGAGTATGCCTTGGGTGCTAGCAGTGTGTTATGGTGAGTCCATAGTACAATGGTGACACACTTTGTCTATGGTTGTTTCCAATGCTGAGTACCAAGCTAACGGTGAAGAACTGTCAGTGCTGGGTAAATTGCATCTATAGCCCCTAACCTTTTATTATTGTCCTATTTTGGACCCTAACCTCAAAACTTCACATAACATGTCCTCAACCTTAATTTTTTATTGCATTTTAGACCTTTTGTGGATGGAAAATGTTAAAAAAAGAGAATTGGCCAAGTGGTATGTCAGGTGGAGCGATTTGTCACAACGGTACAATAATAAACTACTGGTAATGACGTGAAAAGAAAAAAAAATAATAAAAAAGAAAAATAATAAAAAAATAATAAAAGGGGAAACAATAATCACCGGCGGCCTTCCACCTCCCCTATTCGTGAATGTCCACCGGCTTTCCACCTCCCCCGTCTACAAATCTCTTGTCATCGCTTCTCTTCTGCCAAGTCACCCCGCTAGCCCCTCATCCATTCATACCCAAGCCCAGGCCCTAGACTTGAGATCGCAAAATCGGGGTGGGGGAACAAATCAATGGACCGCAAAGTCAACCCTAGACTCAAAATCACAAACAAATCGACGGATGCTAAGATCGAGGTGGGGGAAAATGAATCAGGGAGGGAAAACAAATCAACCAACGGTGAGAGGGCGAAAAAAGAAGATGGATGATGGCGGATTCGGTGGTGTGAACAAACCGACGAATGGAGGCGAATTCAATAGGGGACGGTGGCACGCTTTGATGGGGACGATGGTGTAGCATATGGCAAATCAATGATTATGTGCTAGGACCATTGACAACACCAGGGTGGCGGCTAGAATGGCACTAGGCAGGGGGGAATGGTAGTCCATGGGTGGCAATGGCAGTTGAGGAAAAGTTAGGGTTTTAGGGGAGGGAAATGAAAAGTTAGGGACCTAGGATGCTATTTTTCTTGTTATTCTTTTTCTTCCTTTTCCATATCAGTTCCACCATGGCAAATCATCTATGTTGGAATGCCGCATGTCCAGTTCCATCATTTTTAACATTTTCCTTCCACCAAAGGTCTAAAATAAAATAAAAAAATGAGGTTGAGGACCTCCCAAGCGAGATTTTGAGGTTAGGGTCCAAAAATAGGACAATAATAAAATGTTACGGGCTACGGATGCAATTTACCCCATCAATGCTAGAGTTAGTGGACAAGTTCCGTGCTTGTTAAGCTATCTTACACTAAGAAGTTTTGGTAAAAAGGAAATTAGGTGCTTGACCTAGGTTAAGACTTCTAAAGTGCAAGTGTTAGTGGACAAATTTTAAACTTGTTAAGCTAACTTGCGCTATGAGGTTTGGCACCAAGGGAAGTAAGAAGAAGTTGTTGGTCATTGTACTTATCAGGACATAGTTGAGTTATCAGAGATCCTTCAACAGTGTCTATATGTCAAAGATAATGGACTACCATACCATAGTCTTCAAAGTGAGGTAGCACTAAAGTGCTTTTAGACCAAGTGAAGTCAAGGAAGGTGGTGGAATAGTAAGCAATGTAGTTGAAGTTGTCACGTGGCATGAGCACTAAGTATAGCATCAGCTATAGTACCTATACAGGTGAGTGCCCGACATAAATGTCGAAGGGCATTGGTTAAACAAGTCGGGTAGGTAAGCACCGAGTTAGTAGTTGCAAAGTTGACACCCTTTGCCAAGTTTGGCCAGGATATGCAGGTACCACATCCTAGGTTTTAATCCCAAGGTGGGAAGACCCAATTCTATTACCACCTCACAAAATGGGAGAATTACAAGTGTGTCATCATGGCTAAAAACCATTATATTGTGTAATTCTCACCACAGTGATTGAAGTATGGGGGGTAAAATGTATGATCAACACCTCCTTAAAAGTGTTCAAAGTTGGTAACTTGCTCCCCAAGAAAAGCCTTAAAGATTGCTTGTTTGTCAAGCAACCTATGGACTTTTTTGTAAGGTTTTGGAAATTCGGGTACTCAATTGCAAAACTCTCGAGAAAGAGACTTGGCGAGTTATGGGAAGGATATAAATGGTATGAAAGTGCTATTGGAGGACCAAATTACTCATGGAAGACAAGTTTGGACAAAGGAAACAGTAAAGGCAATAAGGACCTAAATGTCCTAATGTAAACCTTAAGGTGTTCAAGCTTTTGACTTAAGTCTAAGGGTGGAATTGTGGGGTTATCCCACCATGGGGGAGGCAGCCAAGACTTGATAATTAGTCAAAAATGTTGGGCACATGTGTACCAATGAGTTTAAGACAAAGAAACCATAATTAGTGAGAAAGAAAATGACATAAAGCAAGGTTAAACTTGTTAAGTGTGTTTTGGTGCCCTTAAGCTCATTTAGGGCCATTTAAGTGGCCAAATCACTTATCCCTCTCTCACTTTCGTCCTCCCCCAGCCCAAGAACACAGCCATACTTCCTCCATAGCCACCACACCTTCAAACTTGCAATTGATTGAAATTGAAGGCAAAAGGAAGCAATTGGAAGCAAACTAGAGCTATTTCTTGGATACTTCAAGGATCAAGCTTGATTTTCGGCCTACCCACTTTGGTAAGGGTTCTCTTGCTCTCATGGACTGTTTTCTATAATTTTCAAACATCCATGGAGCTAGGGCTAAGCTTGGAAGAGAGCCATGAGCTTGATGAACCAAGCTTAGTGAGAGGAGTGCACTTATTGAAGGTTTTGTGACCTAGTGTGAAGTGCACAATGATGGCAGTAAAGTGAGGGTTTCTAGGGCCCAAAGTTAGTACTAACTACTGCTAAAATCCTCCTAAGACCAAGCATTAGCTTGAGGAGGGCTGCCATAGTGATTTGGTTATGTTTATTATGTGTTTTATGGACTAACCTATGGTATATGTTGCTGCCACATTTCATGTGTTTGTTGTTTGTGTTTGGATGCTGCATTTGGTTGCTATATCTTGTTTATATGCATTGTGGTTTTTGTGTTTTAGTGTCTTTGGATGCAGGTTTTAATGAGGATCACATTACCTTAAGAAACCAAGTGTTACCCTTACACAAGTTTCTCAATGAAACTTACTCCCCTCAATTCTGTCATTTCAAGTCCAGCTGAAAGATCACCTTCAAACTAACCTTTGTGGTTTGATTTTTGATCTGAAATTTCAGGTACATGAACTTCCATATGTCTAGTTGTGATCTGGAAAGTTTGGTGATTTTAGGAGCACATTTGGTATTTTTAATGGTGGTACTTATTGTGTTGTGCAGCAGCTGTCCAGCATCCTGTTTCTGGACTCCATTGTGTCTCAGGCACTCCTGTAACCTAGGGTGTGTATTTAGCTGATTTAAGACCATATTTTAGTGCATGTATGCATGTACATGTAGTGTATATAAAATTAGACAAGTATGTGAACATTTGAGTAATGTTTTGGCAATGTAAGTGATGTGGTGCAAAGCTGCCTAAGTGTGAATAATGGGCTGCTTACTTGTAAATTCTGTTTTGTCCACATAAAGTTGTTAAAAGAAAGGGAATGTAATTCCTATGTGTAATGGACATATATGGGATAGCCTTGGAGGGCTTTCCCCTTGTGAATGAAGTGTTTGCATGGATTGGAAAAATTGTATGGGCAAAATGGTCCAAAAGTTTCCAGAATTTTGACTCTGGACCTAAAGTTTAATATCTCCCTGTGTAGAATGAATCTTGGTATGAAATTTTGACCACACCTACAGGAAATCTATAGGCCTAACTGGGTTTTTTAATTTCTGGATTTAGAGCCCTGTAGCCAAAGATATGACATTGCAAATTTGGCTGAGTTACTGTTCATTTGGTCAGAATTTTGTAACCAAATTAAAAAATCCATAACTTGGTCCATAGGTGGCTATTGATGTAAAATAAAATTCCTTGGTTTTCTCTAAGTATCTACTTGGTAATGGAGCAAACAAAACATGGGGGTATGAGGGTAGAATAATACAGTTTGTTAGTGGAAGTTACAGGTGCAGTGGCTGGTCACTAGAGCTTAACAAGATTGCCTAATGTGTGGTAGCCAAGATTAAGACTTGTGCTACTGTTTTCCTTCTTTGCTGCCATGGTGTGCATGAAATGTGAATATGTGTGTGATGCTTTGACCAATACGCATGTGTTTACATAGTGCCCAAGAGGGCCACTTAGGTATGCACACTAAGGGTAGTGTTCTGATGGCCTACAGAACATTACCAATCCTAGGAGTCTAAATGCACAATTTTGGCACCATAATTGGGCTACCCGGGAGTGGGTAACAAATTTAGAGGACCGAATTCTTCAAGGTGGGGAGAATGATACGGCCCCTAGGCGGCGGACCTTCAACGGCTAGGTGAGACTTGTCAAACTAGTCAAAATTCCTAGTTTAATGCCTCAATTACCTTGAATAAGTAAGTCAAACAAGTGTTTAAAAGGGCGGATGGTTTCGAGTTCAATTTGGCACTTAAGTGCCACGAGGGGCAAAATGGTCATTTTGCACCCTGAGGTGATAGGTTTGGTTTTCTAAGCTCATAATTTATTATTTTTGACCTAAGTGACAAGAAACTAAAGAGTTGGACTAAATTGCCTAGTCTTATGGCACTATTTGAGCATGAGGTCTTTTTGGAAAAACTAAAGAAGTTGAAGGGCTAAAGTCAGAAGATGACTATTTAAACCATTTTCAAGGAATTGGCAGCTACTATTCGTTATCTTTAACCTCCCAAACCCATAGCTCTCCCTCTCCTCTTCAATTCCACGGCCAAACTTCCATTTCTTCATCAATTCTTGGTGGAATTTGGTGCCCCATGAGGTATATATGCATGAAAGGACTTCCTTTTACATGGTTTTGGTGTGGGGTTCTTTGGATGGCGTTTTTCATGCTTCGGAACTTTGGATCATTTTTCCCTCTTTGTTCTTGAGTTGTCCTTGGTTTCTTAAGCTTCCATGAGCTTGGGTTTAGCTTGGTTGATCTTAATTTGGTGCCTTGTATGTTTAATTTGCTTGGAACCATAGGACAACCTAGTGGAGCCATTGTTGCTTGGTGTGGATGCTTGGTTCTTGCTTGTTCTTCACAATTGAGGTAAGGGATTTAATAATAATACTCATTTGATGCATGTCTTAGTTGCTTCAATGTTGGTTTCAAGTAGTTTGAAAGATATGCATAGGTTATGGTAAAATTTGTTTGTGATGGACTAGTATAATTCAAGGCTTAGTGTGGTATAATCAACCACCTCAAGCTTTGTTTGGTTAGCACCAAAATGGCCTATTGTAGTATTCATAGAATTTTGGAGGTTGTAGAGGCTTGCCTTGGATGTTTGGGAGGCGTTTGATGCCCCCAAAGTGTGTATGGACATAATGAGTAGAAATAGGCCACGTCTAGAACTCGAGCATTAAAGTCATTGGCAATGCGTTGCCACTGAGTCACCATTCTTGACAACGCGTCACCAAGCCCCTGACAGCATTGACATGCTAAAGTACTTTTGGCATAACTTTTCGCTTGGGCGTCTGATTGAGGTGATTCAACATTCCACTCAAAGCTAAGAGAAAGGTATACCATTATATGCTATCAAAAATTCCAAAATCCATCAAGATTATTTTTGAATTATTTCCAAAGGAAGGGGCTTAAGATTGCCTTAGAGGACTTGGGGTGGAAGGTGCCTAATGGTGCCTTAGCACCTCCCATGGCTCATTAAAGCACTAGGTAGTTAATGAAGCCTTCTTGGGTGTAAAGAAGGCATGGTGGAAGATAATTTGGAAGATGTTTCATGTACTACAATAGGGCCATTAGGAAGGACAAAGGGGTTTAGCACCATTGGTGGTCTTGTTGAAGACTTAAGGATCAGGACACCAATGAGAAACTCTAGTGTATATATATTGTGTCCATCCATAGCAAGTCTTACCATAGTAGTGTAAAACAAGTAATCTAGATAGTGTAGCACCATGGATGAAGGCTTAGTGCACTTGTTGCCTAGCCAAACTGTGCCTTGAGGCACAAGTCAAAGTCTAGTGCATCCTTGGTAGGTTAAATGGGTGGAGGCTTAATACACAAGTGACCTAGTCAAGTCTAAGGACTTGAAGCACTATGTGGAGGCCTAGTACACCTAGTAGATTTCTTACTACACAAGCAGGGAGTATCCACCATGTTCACCTGCACAATAACCAAGGGAAGGCAACATTACTGTGTCAGTCAGTAAGCTAAGGCTTACTATGAACGAGTTACTGGCCAGAACTCGCTAGGCAAAGAGTGACACCCTGTGAGGATGACCAGGATAAGGAGGGGTCCCAAGGAACCTAGGTATATGCGCATATATTAGACCCTCAGATTGCATTGGGCCCACAGTAGATTTAATATATTCTATATATATAAGTGTCCTCAGGTTTTTGTTTGCAGGTACCCAAATCCCTTACTAGGAATCTTTGGATTCTCACTCCCTTTAGTGTTGTTTTGCAAATTTCATCTATTTGGAGTCAGCAACCAAAGGGCAATTGCCGAGCTAGTGTTTTACTTGCAGGTAAACCACCAAGTGAGTCGTTATTGATTCTAGTTTTAATGGTTAAGTTGTTTGTGCTAACTATAGTTGTTTTACAGCATTGGAGAGGCTAGTGGCACAAGGATTGACATAGTCGACTATGGATCTCGGTAGTAGTCTTCAGTATACATATGTATGCTAGTTGGCCTCCATTGTCTCTAGGTCGAGTAGTATTTTAGTTGCTTTTGGGCATGTGCATAGTCTTTACTTATGTAATGATGCACATTCATGGTTATTACTTGTAGTAAATAAACTTGTGTTTATGCTTCAACTTGTGTTTAAAATATGTTTTAATAAATAGCACGCAATGTGTTATTTTCTTTTCATGTTTGTTAATTAAAGTCAAAGCAAGCCCATGCATGCTGCATTTTAGGTTAATAACTAAAGAGCATGAAATGTTTTAAAATGGGAAAAGTAATTAACTAGCCAACTGCAACGAGTGTAGGACTTCAGTTCCATAGTCTTCCTAGGAGGGCCCCATCAAGGGTAGGCAACATTACAAGTGCCCAGAGTAGCACCAATGTTACTCCTGTGGTTAGCAATAAAGTACAAGGTCTAGGGCCTATGTGGGGCGTGACACTTGTAGCCTAGGCAAGATTACTTGAGGCACAAGTGAGAACCTAGTGCACACTTGGTAAGAGTTTAAGATGGAAGCTTAGTACATAAGTGATCTAGGCAAGTCTAAGGACTTTAGGTTCTATGTGGAGGCTTAGTACACCTAGTGAATTCCTCAAAACTCAAGCGAGGCACATTCACCATGTTCACCTGTACAACATAAGGTAGGTCAGAACTGGTGATGAATTTCACTAGTTAGGCTAGTAAACAACGTTTGCTAGTAGACAAGGCCTTGCATTGTAGTTTAAGGACTAGGTAAAGGACAAGTCCTAAGGGACTAAAACATATGCGCATAGGTTTAGCCTCACTCTGTATGAGCTTACAACATATTACATATCTTTGTATTTGTGCTGTCCTTAGTGTTTTCCTTGCAAGTTAAAGATCCCTTACAGATGCCCATCGGCATCCTCGCTGTGTGACATAGTGGCCTGAAGCAGGAACTTTTGATATGAAGGTATCTGAATGAGAGACTTGTTGTATGAGTGTGGTTGCAAAACTCAGTAAAGCAAAGGTTAAAGACTCCCCGGAATGTGTTTCTAGGGGAGGAGCCTCCGACGCCTAAGTCAGTAAGAGTAGGATAAGTGAGAAGTAGAGTGGAGAGTAGAGAGTATAGAGTGTCTTCTGTGTTCTTACCCAGGTCTTCCTAAGTATTTATAGGAGGGCATAGGGAAGAGGCCGTTTGACACAGCCCGCTGAGATTATGACACATGTTCGGCCAGATTCGATCCGTACCTTTGCAGATAGGTACCTCTCACTGGCCCTAGGCTGTTCAAGCCAGGGGTGTCAGTGAAGTTACCGCTACAGGGGTGTCTGTGGCAAAGGTGTCTGTGGTAGGGGCGTGTGTGAGGTCTCTGTGTCGGAGGCTCCTTAACTGTTTTTGTCATATCTTCCTAAGACCCCTTCGGTGTATAAGGCTTTTTCGGAATAGGAGGTCCCCCTCAGCCCGATACCACTACTGAGGGCTGTTAGGAGAGGCCCCTTGCCAAAGTGGGGCACCTTCAATGGACGCTCTTAATTTCCAATGATGGGGATATGCTTTCCCGAACTCGGTGGGTTCACCATTCTGAAGGTGGTAGTGCGTACCCTTTCCGAGGTCGGCCTCGTTATTTCCTGATGATGGTGGCTAGCCACCGAGGTCGTGCCTAGCTCACCGAGGGTGGATTTTGGTGAGGTGATCCGAAGATCTCAGGGACCCCGGCCATTCGGTTATAGGGCGATGTTCTTTTCTAAGGATGGTAAGGGCCCTCGCTTTCCCGAGGTTGGTTACTCATGTTCATAGAAGGTGGTGTTTCTCAGGTTAATTTGGGAATTCTCCAAGGGTAATAGCCCTTTGGCTATCACATGCCCCACTCAAAAAGCCGAAGTTGTATCTTCTATAAGTTGAGCTTTTGTGAGAATATCGTGGAGCTCTTTGTGGGAGGTGACTGTTGTCTCAGTTGGCATGACTGAGTTTTCGACCGAGGGCACCTTCTTCAGAAAAGGGAAATTTATCGGCCTGGTATGTCTCTTTTTGCTGAGGTTATCACTTCGGCGTTGGTCAGCCAAGATTTTGTTGTTCCCGAAGTCATTACTTCGGTCCAAAGTGCACCTACCACTCCTAGGTTGCCTGTCAGTGAATTGTCACATCTCTGGATCAGAGAGATGCGCCACTTTGGATAGGCTAGCATAGGTTTGCTAGGTGTCAGAAGCATGCCCTTGTTTCCCGCATCAATTGACACGTGTCAGCTAGTGAGTGGCGAATAGTCACGTCAGTTACAATAATTATGTCTCTTCACCTTCGAGGAGTAAATATGGCGACGCTTCGCTTGCCTCCTTTGGTCTATATAAACCCTTCCTCCTTAGTCTTTTCCACACTTCTCTTCCTTTGCTCTCTTTTGCTCTTGAGTTTTCTCGCCTTTTTCTTTTCCCTAACGGTGGTGCTAACAGCAGAGCGATTTTCGGCAGCATTTTACGGCGTTTTGCTACTTTGGGCCGAACTTAGGTGGGTCACTTTTCTGAAGTTCTTTTTTGTGTGGGTGTCTAATCCTTTTCTTCTTCCTTTTCAAAGATACTTCTTCACCCTGAGCATGTCTTCTCCAGTTCCACTTATGTTTGTTCAGACTGTTCACGAGAGTTGGCTTCCTCTCAACTCTCATCCAAGTATTGCTACTTTGTAGAAAATGAGCAAGTGGTCAGCAAAGTTATTTCTATGGGGTTTCGGGAGCCAAACAGTGCAGCGGAATTTAACCGAAACCCTCCAGGATCCAAGTGAAACGGGGTGAACCAGGTGTTCGAAAATTTTCATACCTAATTTTCGGTTGAGATCTCTCACTCAACTGTAGAGTCAAATCACAAAACTTGAAAAGTTGACGTGTTCAAGCTCTCTATGGTATCCACACGAGCCTCTCGAGATCACCATACTTCCATCGCATCCCGGCAGATACATTTCTCTTGCGCTCGCAGTGCTAGCTTGTGTCCTCCAAGGAATTGCAAGAGAAGAGTACGGCTGTCCTTTTGGGAGGCTAGGGCAAGGAGACCTGTGAATTTCTCACTAGAAGTTGTATTTATAGTGAGACTCAACTTCCAGGCCTAATGGGTTTCAAAGCCCTAATCCAATTAGGCTTTAATTTCGGGCTTAATAATGGCTCACCTATTGGGCCCATTTTTAATACGAAATTATTGTGAAACCAAAACCCAAATTATTAGCCCAAGCACTCTAATGATCCAAATAGCTCTATGTGTGCGACCCAATAGGCTCTTACCACGTTCGCAATGATCATAAATCACATTTATGATCATAAGCAATGAGCGATGTCTAGCAACACATCATTGCTACCCAAGTGACAAGATTGTCGATGATTCGACTAAACCTTTATGATTATCACCGATATATGCCACTGTCCCTTTGTCCAAGATATCAAGACTAAGCACGAGACATGGAATGTCTCACTCTCATATAGCCCAATCTTTGGTTTCTTGATTACCGAGTAGACTAACTTAAACTGATGACATTGATATCGTATATCAACTCATCCGAGCATGGCCATGCATTTTTCTAAGTCTTACTCTATCAAGGGGCCTGAAGATATCACTCCCGTTACTTAGGAGGGACAAATCCCATCTTGATCATACAAATCCCTCCGCATGATATGTGACATACCCAATGACCTCCTTCAAGTTCACTCAGTTACGAGAAACAAAGGAAAGTATCAAAGTATGTGACTCACATGTAGGGAACCTTGAT
Source organism: Aquilaria sinensis (assembly GCA_005392925.1). Classification (NCBI taxonomy): domain Eukaryota; kingdom Viridiplantae; phylum Streptophyta; class Magnoliopsida; order Malvales; family Thymelaeaceae; genus Aquilaria; species Aquilaria sinensis. Next base: position 72,413 of record SMDT01001297.1, on the reverse strand, counting down.
GATCTTAGGTCGAAGGACTACATATACCATGATCACTATGATAATCACTTATGACACTCATATAATGATCCATGTAGTGTTCACATGGTGGGTCGGTCCAGTACACAAGTTCTCTAACTTGTACCCACATGCAGACTACATATCTCATAGTAGTCTCCACATAAGCTAGTCGTTATGTATTATTGCAACTCACTCCACAATAATACTAAACTAGGGACGTTTGAGAATATTATTATTCTAGGGTTACAATTATGTTTGTTAAGTTACGTAGAAACAAAAACAACAAACATAATTGCTGGATTAATGCCTTAATAAAATATCATGACTCAATGTGCAAAAATACAATCATCTCATGATTGGCCTTTTGGGCACAACACTAACAATTTCTCCCTTCTTATGCTGTCACCCGGCTTCCTAGCCCTGGTGTACCCAGCTACGCTCCCAGTTCGGATAAGGTTACTATCTTCCACACCCAGCTGAAGGCAGGACTTCGATACCCTCCCCCGAAGATGGTTTGCAAGTTTTGCCAGTTCTATGGCATCGCTGTGAACCAACTTCCTCCCAACGCCTATTCCTATTTCAACGCCTTCCTATGCATGTGTGGGCTTTCAAGATAGAGCCCCACTTCATTTTCTTCATGCAGTATTACAAACTCCTCCCTGTTCTAAAGGGTAGCTTTTATTTCTTGCTTCCTCAGGGGTCCGGGAGCAAAAAGTACACATTCACCTTCAAGATGAAGGACAGTTGGCGAGGGTGGTAGAAGAAGTTCTTCTTCTTGAAGGTGACTCAGGCGTGGAAGCATGTGCCGATAAAATGGGCTTCAGGGACCCTTGTTATTGACGTGCTGGATCCCCGAAAGCTATTGACTTCGGCACTTGAAGCCAAATTCCACGAGCGGATTGGGATCCCGAGGTCCCTCCACATTCCCTATATCCCTTTCCCAGTAGATGGAACTTTATGATTGAAGAGGTCCTTCAAGAATTGGGGTAATTAAGGAACACGACACCGATGAGAACATGCGGAAGCCCCTTTTTTATGGCAAGAAGGCGTGGTTGGTGATTCTCTTTCGGGGGGAACTTACATATGCAGCTCTTGAAGAGAGTAAGTCTTTTTTCAGATTTTTTTCGCATATCTCCTTCTGTACTTACACCGATGTTCTTTTTTTTTGCAAAGGTGGGTGACAAGTCCGCTGATTTTTACAATTCCCTCTTCCTCAGTCAAGCCGAGAAGGGGAAGAAGCAAAAGAATAAGCCTGCTCTGAAGAGGAAGAAAGGGCCTGGGGGACCATCTTCGGCCCCGAGGTCCACGAAAACCAACGAGGTCTCTCTTCCTCCTCCCCCTAAAGATGACATGGGGGTGCAGGACCAATCCTCTATTTGCGCCGACCCACCCTCGGAGCCGGCCATTTGTTCCACTTCCTTAAGTCCCAATGCTACGGCGAAGACCCTTGGGACCTCGATTAGGGGGCTTTCAGCCAAAGAGCTCAAGGAGAGCCAGAAGAGGAAAAGGAGGCATGTTCCTTCTGAGGTTCATGAGGTCAGCGACTTTGAGGGAGACGTCACCGAGGTTCCACTAGGTTCGTCCCTTAGCCATTTTTCTATGAGTTTGGGAATTTTTGGCATTTTAGATCTTATAGATGAATGGCTAAAGGATAATGTGTTAATGGAACTTCATCGTGATTTTGCAGAGGAGCAAGCACCTGCTCAATGGTTGGTGGAGCATGCTCGGAAGAGGGCCCTTCGGGACACCAAAATCCTGAAGGACAAGGTGCCGAGGGAGCCTTTCTGGACCTTCATGGAGGACATGAACTTGTTCTCCGAGGATAGCTTGAAAATGGCTCCTTAGATGGCTAAGGGCATGCTGACAAATGCCACTTTTCAATCCCTCACGGTCGAGTATCCAAAAAGGAGGTCCTCACTGCGAGGATGAATGAACATGCTTCTCAGGTGACCTTTGAACCTCTTGTCCTTTCACAACATTTTCCTGAGTTTTTTCTTATTTTCGAGCCTTACTAGAATTCATCCTTTTGCAGCTCTTGGCATACAGTGGATACTTCAGACCTTGGGTAGAAAAACAGTCTTCGGTCCGATCTTGGTGTGAAGAGTCCTTGGCAAGGGCCAAGGAGTTTTGTGCCTGCTCAGTCGTCAAGTACGGCGAGCTCTATAAGATACCCAAGGAAGAGCTGTCTAAACTTTGGGAAGAATTTCTGAAGAGTCAGGAGGAGCTCATTCAGGACTTTTCCTCAAAGGTGTCGGAACTCAGTGCAAAGGTTATCGCCTTGACCTCAGCCAATGAGGCCTACCAAAAGGAGAAGGAGGCAGACACCAAAAACATTGCAAAGGCTCTTGCGCTTAACGCCGAACTCCAAGCTGAGGTTGACATTCTAAAGATGGAAAAGAAGAAGAAGAAGAGGAAATTGGAAAGGGAGGTCACAGAACTTAAGAATGAACTGGAGGACTTGTACGTGGAAAAGGCGAAGTTTGATCAGGCGTGTAAGTCCTCTTATCAGGATGGCTTCTGCCTGGCCCGCTACCAAGTCCTTTCCAAGTATCCCGACCTTGACCTTTCTTTCCTGGTGGGCCTCGACCTTCCCAAAGGGCCAACTTGGGAGTGGTTGAAGATAGAGTACCTCAAGCTCCCAGCTAATCCGCCTTCAGTACCAAAGGTTACGGCCAAGGAAGACTGCCCCAAAGGTGAAGTACCTAGAGATTCTGAGTATACAGCAGATGTCCAGGACCCTGAATAGGCTTCCTTTTTCCTTCTTTGTATTTGTAATTTTCTTCCCTTGTACTTCGAGATAAAGCGTTAATGAAAATTTCCTTTTTTTGTTAAAAATTTGGCTAAGTACTTGATTGACCTTTGAGCATTGTTTTCCTTCTTTGGCACTTAACCATATTTGGAATGAGGTTTTTAGCACAAAAAGTGGTAAGTACCTTTGGCGTCAACCGCATTCGGCCAACTACCTTCGGTATACGTAGTTCAGATTATGTTCGGAAAATGTACCTTCAGCGTACTTTGCACTCTTTCCTCTTTAAAAGTTTTTCTAAGTTCTTCAGTTATACACTTTAGGAGATACCCCCCTTCGGAAACAATGTTCGAACGAAGGAAATATTCACCTTCTAAAGTAACCATCCTTGTTTATACCTCGGTGTTACACAACTGACTTGAAAAATTTTTTAAGTGTGTACTTAGGCACTTCTAGGTGATGACCACCTTTGGTTATTATCCTTCAGAGGCAGCCATATTAGGTTGCACATCTTCGGTGTAACTTAATCATTTTTGTAATGTAGTTAAGTACACCTTTTTCACCAACCATGTTCGGTTGGTATAACTCGATCAAGACTGACCATTTTCGCATGTACCCCTTCAGCATTACCATGTTCGGTCTTGCCCCTCTGTTGATATGATCAGGCATTTTTTATTTTCTCCTCCAGAGGCAAACGTGTTTGGTCAGTCATCCTTGGGGAGAATTGTACAAATTTTCCTTATAAAAATTTCTAAGTGTAGAATTTTTTGAAAGAATCTGAATGCCATGTATTCTTTAATTCTCCACCTTCGGTATTGCCGAGCTTGTAAATGCCTAGCCAAACTTCATCGAGGACCAAATAAGATCCATCCCAGTTTGCCTGAAGTACTCCATGGGATGATCTTCGGGCTTCAAATTCAGCTCTTCGGAGGATGAGGTCCCCTGTTTTTATTCCTTTTCATTTGACATGCAAGTTTGTAGCAACAGCTACTCTTTGTTGAAAAGCTTTTCTTCTGAGTTCGGACATCTCCCTATGCTTGTCAATGAGGTCTAATTTGGTCTGTAAACTGTGTTTGTTCCCTTCCTCATTGAACACCTATATCCTCAAAGATGTCTGTATGACCTCGACGGGCATAATGGCCGCCATGCCGAAGACGAGTGAGAAGGGTGTCTCAGCCATGGCTCTTCTGGGAGTCGCTCGGTAGCTCCACAGCACACTTAGGAGCTCCCCTAGTGATTTTCCCTTAGACTCTTTCAACCTCTTCTTCAGACCATCCTTTATTGTTCTGTTGGACACTTCAACTTGTCCATTGCTTTGAGGATGGGCCACAGGGGTGAAGTGCAATTTAATTTTGATTTCGGTTATGAATTTCTGGAACCCTTTATTAGTAAATTAGGAGTCATTATCGGCTACTATCACCCTCAGAAGGCTAAATATGCATATGATGTTCTTCTAGAAAAATCTCTGTATTTCCTTTGCCGAGATTACCGCTAAAGGCTCTGCTTCGATCCACTTGGTGAAATAATCTACTGCGACTATGCAGAACTTCACTCCTCCTGCAGTTGTTGGGAGAGGCCCAAATAAGGTCAATGCCCCACATGGTGATGGGGCAGGGGTAGTTTACTGGAGTTATTACTTCCGAGGGTAGTCTCTGAATAGTAGCGTGTCTTTGGAAATTGTCACACTTTTGGCTGAACTGCGTCGCATCCTTCCTCAGGGTAGGCCAGAAGTATCCTTGGGGAAGTAGCACTCCAGCCAGGGCATCAGTTCCTATGTGCGAACCATAGGCGCCCTCATGGACTTCTTTGAGGATTATTTCAACATCCTCTTCACCGACACACCTCTCTAACAGGGTTGTATGTCCTTGTCAGTACAGTTCTTTCCCAATTAGGAAGTATCTTCCTGATCGCTTTCGCACTTTGGCTGCTTCGAGGGGATCTTCGGGAAGTTCCAAGGTTGTGAGGTATTTTTTGATAGGGTCTTTCCACCCTTGCCCCGAGGTTGTTACGCACATTACCACAATACTTGGCTGGTGCAATACCTCAGTAGAATATTTTGATTTGGCCAGAGTGTCAGCTTCCATATTATTTCACTGAGGTACACTTTCTATATGCACTGTGTCAAACTACTAGATGAGCTTTTTGACGAGGTCATGCTACTTTGCCAAGGTTGGACCCTTCGTACCATAGTCCCTGTCCGTTTGTCTCATTACCAACTGAGAATCGATGTGAGCCCTTAAATTCCTCACACCAACTCTTTTTGCTAGCCGGAAGCCTGCTATAAGGGCTTCATATTCGGCAACATTGTTGGTGTCCTTAAATCTGAACTTGATAGCCTTCATGGCCTCCATCCCTTCGGGACCACGGAGGATTACTCCAGCTCCTTGGTGTTTAGAACCAGAGGCTTCATCGGCAAAGAGTGTCCACTCAGGTTCATCCTTTCTGAGGTCTTCTGGAGTATCTTTAGTTTCTGGGACCTCGGCTATGAAGTCTACCAATGCTTGGGCCTTTATGGCCTTTCTCGGCTCATAAGTGGTGTCGTATTCACTGAGCTCAATGCACCACTTTGACAATCTTCCCGAATGGTCTACTTTCCTTATGACATCCCGAAGAGGTAGGTTGCTTTGGACAATAACTGGATGTCCTTGGAAGTAAGGTCGCAGCCTTCTACTTGCCAGTACTAAGGCATAGATGGCCTTTTGTAGAAGAGGGTACCTAACCTCGTCCCCATGTAAGGACTTGCTTACATAGTATACTGGCCATTGCTTTCCTCCCTCCTCCTTAACAAGTATCGAACTTACTGCCTTTTCGGCAACTGCAAGGTAATGGATGAAAGGTTCCCCATCCTGAGGTTGTCGGAGTGTTAGTAGATAGGTCAGGTAGTTTTTGAGCTCTTCCCAAGCCCTTTGGCATTCTTCGTTCCAAGGGTGTTCCCTAGGGCTGAGGTTGCCCTCATTTTCTACTGCTTTGGTCAAGACTTTAAAGAATGGTCGGCACCTATCCCCGTATCTGGAGATGAATCTGCTGAGGGCAATGATTCTCCCAGTCAGCCTTTGCACGTCCTTGGTTGTTGTGGGAGTTTGGAATCCTAGTAGGGGCCTTACTTTTTTTGGGTTAGCATCGATACCTCTTTCCGATAACATGAATCTGAGGAACTTTGTTACACCCGAAAAGGGCTAAATGACTGAGTCCCGGGTTAAGTGGATTAGTGGCATAAAAAGTTTCCTAATTTGGAAACTTAGAAATTAAATTGAGGAGACATGGAATTAATTAATGGGCATTAATGAGTGTTGGACACTCTAGGAATATTGCTTGGCTTAGGCCAAGAGTTTTGGTGATGAAAATGGCAAATTATGAAGTTGAGGGACTCAATTGAAGAATTGAAGAAAGATGGAGGACTAAAGGTGAGAATTGGCCAATTTTCATGGCAAATTGTGCCATGGCCGGCCATCACAAGATTTTTGCTATTTAAAATGGCCATATAAGCCTCCACCCACATTATTTAAATTGCCCACATGGATTTGACCCCACCATCACCATAAACAAATATTTTGCCCATCATTTTTGACTAGTCTTTGTCTCCCACTTTACATTATTTTATTTCTCCCCACCATCACTTGTCCAATCAACACTTAATGAGCATTTGACTATTCTCCCATCCATTTGAATCAAAAATTCGGCCATACCACAAAAATTAAACAAAATGGCGCCTTGGAGGAAGCAAATGGGTTGTTTTGATGGGACACCACTTTCTTTTGTCCAAGGATTATTGCATTTGACCAATTCTCCCCTTTTTGAATTCAAATGACCAGCCACCCTCTTTGAATATACGTTTAATGCACATTTAGAATGCATTTGAGTTTCATTTCTCTTTTTACTCCAAGACACAACCGGCCACATGCTCTCCATTTCATTTCAATTTCATTTCACACATATCTTTCTCTCTCTAGCTCACCAAAAGCTCTCCCTTCTCTCTACGTTTCGGCCATGGTGTTCTTCAAGCTTCTTCATCTTCTTCCTTGCTTCTAAATTCGGCCATGTTTAGAAACCGAGCTTCTCCCATATGCAAACACATTTCCATGAAGCTTTCAACCTTCTAAACACATCTAGACCAAGAACAAAGAGAGAAATAAAAGAAAACCCATGACAAAATGCTTGAAAAGATTCGGCCATGGAGAGAAATTAGTGTTCTTGAGCTTCACACATGAACTCATTGACATGCATGACATTTCTAAGCCATGAGGAGCAAGAAAAATGAGGAGAACATCAAGGAAGAACAAGCTCAAGATTCGGCCATAAACAAGGTTGTAAGTGAATCATGTTTTCATTGATGATTTCATGTGTTTTGAGCTAGATACTACTATCTAATGACTTGGCTATGTTGGATTTTTGCAAGGAAATCAAGTTGATGTTTCGGCCATGGAAGGATCTTGGTGTTCTTGGACTCAACTTAAGAGTTCAAGGCATGCATGGCACTTTTAAGCCATGGAAAGCAAGAAATCAAGCAAAGATGAAGAAAAAACATCATGTGTAAGTTTTAACTTACATTTTCTCTTGGATATTCGGCCATGGTTACATCTTGAGTTTTATGGATGTTTAACCAAGTGTTCTTGGTGTCTTGATGATTTTATGGCCGTTCCAAGGAAGAAAACAAGGAAAGGATGGAAGAAAAAGTAAAGAGTAGATTCGGCCAAGTTGATATCTTGGTATGCATGTGCATTTTTCCAAGTGTTCTTGGTATCCTTGAAGAACTTGTGAGTATACAAGACAATGGTCAAAAGTTGAAGGCAAAAAGAGGAATTTTGTGGGCTATGGAAGCACTTGAAGTTTCGGCCAAGTGGTAATCTTGGCATGCATCATGTTTAAACCATGTGTTCATGGTAGTACAAGTGTTCTTTTGAACATGCAAAGTGTTGGCCAAAGTCTTGATGTAAAAAGAGAAGATTTTGTAAGCTAAGGAAGAAATGATGGTTTCGGCCATGTTGTGATTTTGTGACTTGGCATGTTAGCCAAGGTGTTCTTAGTACTTTTGAGTTGTTGGATGCATGTGGAGCCAAGATGTTAAAGAAAGAAATAAAGAGAAATTTGGCCTTAGTGCCAATTTTTGGTGGTTGTGTGTGTGATCCATGTGTTCATGGTATCTAGGTGTTCCTAGTAAAAAGTGAAGCCAAAATGATGATAGATTCGGCCATAAGGACAAGTTGGTGAAAAATTGGTGTTAGCCAAGTGTTCTTGGCATAAATGATCCTTAGAAAACTTGTGGGACTCAATTGAGCAAAAGAAGGAAATAATGGGACAAATTCAGCCAAGAGATAAATTTGAAGGCCCAAATTGAAAACCAAGTGTTCTTGGTCCAGAAACTCTTAAATGGGCTATTTGGGCCATAATGGCATTATTGGCAAATGGGCTAAATCCTGAAAAGGTTAATATGGGCCCAAATCCTGAAGAAGTTAAATGGGCCAAATCCTGAAAAGATAAAATTGGGCCTAAAGACTAAATTGGGCTAAAATCCTGAAAAGGTGGAAATTGGGCCTAAATGCTAAGTTGGGCCGAGTCCAGAAAATAAATTAAAAGGCCAAGTGGGCCTGGGAATTAAAAAGGCCAAGTGGGCCTGAATTCCAGAAAAGGCCAAGTTGGGCCAGAATTCCAGAAAAGGCCAAGTGGGCCAGAATTCCAGAAAAGGCCAAGTTGGGCCAGAATTCCAGAAAAGTGCAAATTGGGCCTGGATTTCCAGGAAAAGGCCAATGTAGGCCTGAGTTCACAGAAGATTGGGCCTCAGTTCACAGAAAAGGCTAATTTGGGCCTTACCTCTTTAAGTAGAGGTTGAGTAAGTTAAACCAAGTATGCTTGGTAAATTATGGTTCTCTTGTTTAATAGAAAGCAATTAAATAACTTGTTAGTATTTTGGGCTTTATAGGTCCATTAAGGAAATGGCAAAATTCCAACAACAAACAAAGCAAAGCAAGGCAAAGGCAATGACCAAAGGTTACACAAATGGTGGTAAGAATCCCTATACTCACTTACTCCATGGTATATTTTCCATGACCTTTCATTGTGAGTATTAGTGCCCCTATGTGATGGTCAAAGAACCAAGTGACCATAGGTGTGCATGACAGGGCTATGTGGTTGTTACTTTTTGTGAGGACTCATGATACTTTCTTAGTTGAATAATTGGGCACATAAGTGCATAATGGATGAAGTAGTGATGCTTTGGCGACTATGGTTATGGTTTACTCATGAGTAATTAGCAAGCATTTAGGGCTAGGAATTGAGTTTGGCCAACTCAATTCCCAAGCTAAGGAGCGCTCAGTAGGTTATAAAAATAAATGGCATGCCGGGATTAGTGGCATGGATTATGCTAATGCTTGCGATGCCACGATGACATGGAACATGATGTTGCGAGGACAGTGTTGTGTGTGTTGAGTTGTGTGCTTCTCTGAAATTGTTTGTGCATGCTGACCCATATTATTATTGTTATTGTTATTGTGCTATATCTTGTGTTTTCTTTGTTTTAGTGTTTTCCTTTGCAGGAATATGGATTAATTGCCATTACATTCTTGGCACAAGTTTAGGCTTTGGAAGCCATATGATGACTTTGAAAGTCATGAGTATTTACCTCACTAGGCATTGGATGCCGTCGGGATTCTTACTGAGTTTTATAACTCACCCGCCCTGTTATACCTTTTTCAGGAAATGGATGGCTTGATAGATCAAGCGTAGAGTACCAGAGTACTCGTTACAATGTGCTAAAGGGTTGGGTATGTGTATAGTGTTGCTCAATATATTCATTGGTTCAAAGAGACTTATGTGGTATAGATTGCTTGTGGATCAAGCTAATGTTGTGGACTTACCTGTGCAGGATATGGAGTCTAGAAGTTGTGGGAACAAGGTCTATAGGTGGATTGTGTTCCGTGTGATATTAGTTTGCAGATTAAGTAGTTATGAAAACTTGATCTGTAAAACATGAACATTGGATAAACTTAGACATGAAGCATTCCTTGGTATGTTTTCCAAGTAAGTGATGCTTGTTTGCTGTTCTATGGATAGGCATAGTTCTGGATGACTTATGATGATGAATTTTGCCTTGGATAGATGATTATGATGATATATGATGGTGATGACTTTGAAGGATGATTATATGAGAAGTATGCTTGAATTCATACAGGTGGAATTCTTGATGGGTGATTGTGTTATGTGTACTAGATTGGCAGAATGCTCATGGATATGAAAATATGGTTTTCAAACTTGAAATGGAATATGGGCTTCTTGGTTGCCATGCATTGAAATAGTACACTTGATGGACACACATCTGATGCACTTAGTGGAATAAGTGTATGGCAATATGTAACTTGGATGAAATGAGCATGTGAAAATATTACAGGAGAAGCTTATGTTGAATTGGAATAAAGTATGCTTTGTGATGAAGAATGCATGTAAGCAGGATAAAATCATGAATGGAACACTTGAAATCCCACTTAGGTACTAGCTTGACTCTAAAGAGCACCCTAATAACATATTGAAGGTAAATAATCAATCAAGCTAGAACCAGAATAGATCCTGGACTCACACCGTAGGTGCTCGTAATGAATAATAAAGCCCCTTCTGAATGAATAACTTTCGCTGCAAGCTTTGGTATTTGGGCCCAGATGGGCCTGGGGCAGTAGTGGGCGTGACAAACTTGCCTGCATTAACCCCAAATACGCACTTCTCTGGGTTGAGATAGATTCTGAATTCCCGAAGTCGGTGGAATGTTTTCTTTAAGTCTACGATATGACTACTAGGCAATTTGCTCTTAACTATCATATCGTCGACATATACTTCCATATTCCTTCCGATTTGGGGGTCAAACACCCTGTTCATCAGCCTTTGGTACATGGCCTGTACATTTTTAAGTCCAAAGGGCATTCTGCTATGGCAATAGGTCCCAGCTTCAGTTTTGAAGGTGATTTTCTCCTCATCTTCGGGGTCCATCCGAATTTGGTGGTATCCACTAAAGGCGTCGAGGAAGCTAAGGAGACCATATTCGGCGGTTGAGTCCACCAATTGATCTATTGGTGGAAGAGGATACGAATCCTTGGGACAAGCATCATTTATGTTTCGGAAGTCAATGCACATTTAGAGCTTATCACTTCCTTCCTTTGTGGCAATAATGACGTTGCTAAGCCATTTGGGGTATTTCACTTCCCTTATTACGCCCGCCTCCATCAATTGTTGGACTTCGATTTTAACAAAATTGCTCTTATGAGCCGAGAGGCTGCGGTTTTTTTACCGAACAGGCCTTGCCTTCGAGCGTACTTTAAGACTGTGTTGAATTATACCATGGTTCACCCCGGGCATGTCCTTCGGGGAGTAGGCAAACAGATCCTTGTTCATTAATAGAAAAGATACAAGCTTTTCCTTGTCGCCTTTGGCCAGCTTTTTCCCCACTCGGGTACTTCGGCCTGGGACAAATTCTAAATTCTCTGTTTTTACTTTTTGCAAGTCACCTACTCCTTCTCCTATCCCCTCTTCACCGAGTATGGCTTCTTCTCCCAAAGTCTGCACATGGACCTTCATTGGGCTTTGCCTTGCCTTGGTGAAGACCTTCCTCACCTCGGACTGATCTATGAATATCTGTGTCCCCGTCTTTTGTTGCGAAGGTGACAGTTAGGTACTTCACATTTGGACGGCTGTGAAGGTTACCCTGCATCTGCCTCTTGAGGATGGCATTGTATGACGAAGGAACATTTATGACGATGAACCTTGTAATTGTGGGAACAAAGAGCCCTTCCTTGTTCTGGGACGAAGTTCCTCTTAACATTAGAGGTAGGTCGATCCACCCGAGGACAGGGAGCTCAGATGGTCCTACTCTTAAGGTGGGGGAGGTGATAGGTTTGAGGTCGCCTTTTGCAATGCCCAAGTTCGGCAGCAGATGAGTGAATAAGACGTCGGCGTTGGAACCATCATCGAGGAGTTCTCTTTTGACATCCCAACTTCCTATCCTTGCCATGATAAGGAGGGGATCGTCATGAAAGAACTTAATAGTAGACCTATTTCACTGAACAAGTCTGTTCATTGGGTTACCGTACTCCATCATGTAGACTTCTCGTATCTTTCTCTTCTCTCTGATGAAGGTATTCCTGTGGTGATTGTCTGGATCACTCCTACGGGGGGTGGTGGATTCTTTCTTGGACTTCAGTTCCGACGTCAGTCGGAATCGTAGTCCTTGTCTTCTTTTCTTTCCTCTTCTCTCCTCCGCTTAGGGGAGGGCATACGCAGATATCGCTGAAGTTGGCCCTGTTTGATTAAAGACTCAATGTACTTCCTCAGATGGAAGCAATCCTCAGTGTCATGTCGATGGCCCCGATAAAACTGGCAGAACTTCTTCATATTTTTCTTGTTCTCCGAGGTCATGGCCTTCAGGCGTTGGATCGTAGCCCTCTACCTTTCCAAGGCCATCACTATATTTGTTCTTGTGTTGTTGAGGGGAGTGAAGGTCATCGGCTTCTTGCCTTTTTGCTTCCGAGGTCTCCTTCCAACCTCGGCAAGATACCGAGGTTGGTGGCTTGGACCTTCGCCGAATGTGGTCAAATTTTGGCCCCCCCATCCGGAGTTCCTCATCTGTCATGTGTTGCTCTGCCCTCCAATAGAACTCGCCAAAGGTGTCTGGGGGTGTCCGGGGGGTCTTTGGAGAACTCATAGAATAGTTGTGAGTCCCTCCGAAGTCCCCTAATCATTGCGAGGATATGGATCTCGGGCCGAAAGTCCGGGACACTCAGGGCTTCCCAATTAAATCTCTCGACATAGTCATGAATGGTTTCCCCATTCCTCTGTGCTATGTCGAACATCTGACGGGCATCTTTGCCGTTGGCCTACTTCCAATGAGCTGTTGAGTGAATGCCATGGACAACTCCTGGAAACCCATTATGGTTCCGGGGGCCAAGGAGTTGTACCACGTAGTCGCCGGCCCGGAGAGGGTGACCTCAAAACATTTGCAGAGGGTGGCATCATTGGCACCATAGCACCATGCTGCACTTCTACTTTGTCAGGTGCGCTTGGGGTTCACTGCGTCCGTCATATGTCTCTAAGCGTGGCACTCAAAAATCGCTAGGCATAGGCGCTTCTACCACTGCTCGGATGAAGGGTGATTCATCTCTGGTGAAGGTCTCCGACAACCTTGACCAAACGGGCTTCCAAGCGATCTGCTTTTCTACCTTCTCCAGCCTTTCCAGGATCTTCTCCATGAGGGCTGTAGTACCAGCCTCTTCTCGTTGGCTGGTGGCCCACAGCAACGAAGAGTGATGCCTCCTTTTTTGGGAGTAGCTGCGCCGACGGGGGGACTAGGACTTCCCGTACGGGGATGGACTTCGTCGACGGGAAGTCTTGGGCTCTCTTGAGATCGTTTCTCCAGCAGAACGTGCCCCGGGGGGTACGTCATCCATTGAAGACTCGTCGTGGGAGCCCCCACTTCGTGAACTCCGGTGAGTAGATTTAGGACTTCCTTCCCGGTGGGCTGCCATTGAGGAGGTCCTTCAGCCTGAATGTGGTTAAGACCACCTTCGATCCAGCGACTGAGTCATCTCGGCCACAATGGAGCATTGAAAATATTTCAAAAAGCCCATCGTGACTGTTATAGGACATTCGTCCTCAGGCAAAGAAGTTCCCGCGATAGGCTGTTTAGTTTCCGGCGTGGACAGGGACCTCGGGAGTCCCTTGTGCTTAGAACACCTAGTCTCAACGACAGCAACCTGGGAGTGAGTTCCCACAGACGGTGCCAAATGATGCCCGCCAGCAGCCTCGCTGTGTGACATGGTGGCCTGAAGCAAAGACTTCCAATATGAAGGTATCTGAATGAGAGACTTGCTGTTTGAGTGTGGTTGCAAGACTCAGTAAAGTAAGGGTTAGAGACTCCCCGAAATGTGTTTCCGGGGAAGGAGCCTCCAACGCCCATGTCAGTAAGAGTAGGATAAATAAGGAGCAGAGTGGAGAGTAGAGAGTAGGGAGTGTCTTCTGTGTTCTTACCAAGGTCTTCCTAAGTATTTATAGGAGGGCATAGGGAGGAGGCCGTTTGACATAGCCCGCTGAGATTATGACACGTGTTCAGCCAGATTTGATCCGTACCTCTACAAACATGTACCTCCCACTGGCCCTAGGCCATTCAAGCCAGGGGTACTAGCGAAATTACTGCGACAAGGGTGTCTGTGGTAGAGGTTTCTGTGGCAGAGGTGTCTATGGCAGAGGTGTGAGCGAGGTCTCTGTGTCAGAGGCTCCTTAACTGTTTTTGTCATATCTTCTCAAGACCCCTTCGGTGTATAAGGCTCCTTTGGAATAGGAGGTCCCCCTCGGCCCGATACCACTACTGAGGGCTGTGAGGAAAGGCCCCTTGCCAGAGTGGGGCACCTTCAATGGACGCTCTCAATTTCCAAGGATGGGGATATGCTTTCCCGAACTCGGTGGGTTCACCATTCCGAAGGTGGTAGTGCGTACCATTTCCGAGGTCGGCCCCATTATTTCCCGAGGATGGTGGCTGGCCACTGAGGTCGTGCCTAGTCACCGAGGGTGGATTTTGGCGTGGTGATCCGGAGATCTCGGGGACCCCGGCCCTTCGGTTATAGGGCAATGTTCTTTTCCGAGGATGGTAAGGGCCCTCTCTTTCCTGAGATTGGTTACTCATGTTCTCAGAGGGTGGTGCTTCTCAGGTTAATTTGGGAATTCTCCAAGGGTAATATCCCTTTGGCTATCACTTACTAAGAACCATAAGATTCTCACTCCCTTAGTTTCATGTTGTGTAGTTTTTTTTTTTTTGTGGCATGAGCTAGCAGCCATTGAAGGTTGTTGAGCTGAGCTCATGGGCAAGTATATGGTTTTTTTTTATTCTTGTGATTCTAGTTTTGTGGTTCACTTTTTGGTTAGGTTGATGTACTAACTACAATTATTTATTTTGGCTAACAACGGCTAGTGAAGTATAAGGGAAGGCTTTGGAGCTTGCCACCGGGAGTTGCTCTAAGGTGGGAGGTTAGTTATGGATCTCAGTAGTATGGTTCAGTGTATAGTTTTCATACGCTAGTTTGTGTCCAATGTTCATGCATGAGTATTGTACTCTATAGTCACTTTTGGGTGTGAGCATAGTCTACTTTTTCTTGGATGTTCACACGTGGTTGATTATGTATAGTTAACCACATAAATCTTTGTATGATTTGAGGGCTTTGATGATTTGATTTTAATTAAATGCCATGGCAATGTTTTATGTTTTTATTGCTTTTTTAATCATTCAAGTCAAAGGACATACTTATGCATGACTGCATAGTAGGATTAATTAACTAGAAGCATAAATGTTACCACCTTCACAAAATAGGAGAATTACAGCATAAGGATCCAAACTTATATGCTTTAATTTTCACCATAGTATATGAATTGTGAAGTGTAAACTATTCAATATACACTCCCTTAAGTGGCACGAATAATGATAGTTTGGTCCTTAAGAAAGCATTGGCATATTGCCTAATTTTCAAGTAACCTATGGACTAAATTGTAAGGTTATAGAGGTTGGGTACTCAATTGCACAAATTTCCAAAGATGGCTATGGAAAGGACATGGATGGAATTATGAGGAAAGGACATGGATGGAATTATGAAGAAAAGACATGGATGGAATTAAGGATATTGTTGGGGACCGAAGTGCTCAAGGAGGCAAAGTTAGTCATTTAATGCTTAAGGACACTTAAGGGCTTAAGTGTCCCAAACTTTTCTAAAGGTGAAAATGACCCTTGACAAGGTTAAAAGAGGTCAAAAACTGTCATTTTCCCATCCCAAATGGCTGGTAAAAATGTTATCGAAGTGTGGCCTCAAGTTTGCAAAATTTGCAAACATGCAATTACTAAAGACCAAGAAAGAAATAAAGCTAGAAAAAAATCATTTTCTCCCCCATTTCTTCTAATAATTTGACCTCCACTTGCTAGCGTTCTTCCTTGAACTTCTCCACTTCTCTCCATAGCCACCATACCTTAAGAAATCAAGAGAAAGTAGGAGAAAGCAAGAGAATTCAACAAAGAGCACAAAATCCCTAGTTTTCAGGTTCATCTAGGGTTTTGGCTTTAACACCTCAAGGTAAGGGCTTTCTAAAGTTTCCTGGATTGTTCACTATATTTCCAAATATCCATGAAGCTAAGACCATGCTTGGAAAAGAGCAAAAAGCTCAGGGAACCAAGTATGGGTTAAGGGGAAAGAAGCATGGCAAGGTTTCGGCCTTAGTGTTACCATGCTAAAGATAGCAGCAAGAAAGAAGGGTTTCTAGAGCCCAAGTTAGTACTAAATAGGACCTAAATGACTCCTAAGACCAAGCAAAATCTTGAGAAGGGCTGATGTTACCCACTCTGGGGTAGTCTAGTTATGGTGCCAAAATTCTAAATTTAAACTCCCAGGGTTGGTATGTTCTGTACGCCATCAGAACAATAACCTTAGTGTGCATACCTAAGTGGCCCTCTTGGAAACTATGTAAATGCATGCATATTGGTCCAACCATTACACACATATTCACATTTAATGAACACCATGGTAACAGGGAAGGAAAACACGAGCACAAGTTTTAATCTTGGCTATCACACATTATGCAATCTTATTAAGTCTAAGTGACAAGCCACTACACCTAAAAATTCTTCCAAAAAATTGTATTAATCAGGGCATGTAACCCCCTATTTTCCTTGCTTCATTATCAAGTAGAGTCTTTAAGGAAACCAAGGAATTTGGTTTTACATCAATAGCACACCTATGGACCAAGGAATTTACGTTGCAAAGTTGGGTAATTATCTAGTAGAGTCTTTAAGGAAACCAAGGAATTTACTGTACTTTTAAGGAAATGTGACCCTCAATAAAACCTGCATTCAAAGACACTAAAACACAAAACCATAATGCATATATACTAGATATGGCAACCAAACGCAGCAGCCATTCACAACCAACAAACACATGAAATGCGGTAGCAACATAAACCATAGGTTAGTCCATAAAACATGCAATAAACTTAAGTAAATCACCGTGGTATCCCTCCTCAAGCTAATGCTTGGTCTTAGGAGGATTTTAACACTAGTTAGTAGTAACTTTGGGCTCTAGAAGCCCTCACTTCACTACCATCATTGTGTACTTCACACTAGATCACAAAACCTTCAATAAGTGCCCTCCCCTCACTAAGTTTGGTTCATTAAGCTCATGGCTCTCTTCCAAGCTTAGCCCTACCTCCATGGATTCTTGAAAATATAGTAAACAATCCATGTGAGCAAGCGAACCCTTACCAAGATGAGTAGGCCGAATTTGAAGCTTGATCCTTGAGCAATAGCTGTAATTTGCTTCCAATTGCTTCCTTTTTGCCTTCAATTTCAATCATGGAGCTATAGTGGCTATGGAGGAGCTATGAAAGAAGTGTGGAGTGTTAGTCTTGTGCCCAAAAGGCCAATCATGAGAAGATTTTATTTTTGCATATTATGTCATGATATTTTATTAAGGCATTAATCCAGCAATTATGTTTGTTTTTTTGTTTCTGCATAACGTAATAAACATAATTGTAACCCTAGAATAATGATATTCTCAAATGTCCCTGGTCTAGTATTATTGTGGAGCGGGTTACAATAATACATAACGACTAGCATATGTGGAGACTAATATGAGATATGTAGTCTACATATGGGTACAACTTGGAGAATTTGTGTACTGGACCGACCTACCATGAGAACACTACATGGATCGTTATATGAGTGTCATAAGTGATTCTCATAGTGATCATGGTATATGTAGTCCTTCGACCTAAGATCATCAAGGTTCCTTACATGTAAGTCACATACTTTGATACTTTTCTTTGTTGCTCGTAACTGAGTGAACTTGAAGGAGGTCATTAGGTATGTCACATATCATGCGGAGGGATTTTTATGATCAAGATGGGATTTTTCCCTCCTATGTAACATGAGTGATATCTTCGGGCCCTTGATAGAGTAAGACTTAGAAAATGCATGGCCATGCTCAGATGAGTTGATATACGATATCAATGTCATCAGTTTAAGTTGGTCTACTCGGTAATCAAGAAACCAAAGATTGGGCTATACGAGAGTGAGACATTCCATGTCTCGTGCTTAGTCTTGATATCTTGGACAAAGGGACAATGGCATATATCGGTGATGATCATAAAGGTTTAGTCGAATCACCGACAATCTTGTCACTTGAGTAGCAATGATGTGTTGCTAGACACTGCTCATTGCTTATGATCATAAATATGATTTATGATCATTGCCAACGTGGTAAGAGTATATTGGGTTGCACACATAGAGCTATTTGGATTATTAGAGTGCATGGGCTAATTATTTGGGTTATGGCTTCACTTTAATTTCATATTAATAATGGGCCCAAGAGTTGAGCCTTTATTAAGCCCGAAATTATAGCCTAATTGGATTAGGGCTTTGAAACCCATTAGGCCTGGAAGTTGAGTCTCACTATAAATACAACTTTTAGTAAGAAATTCACAGGTCTCCTTACCCTAGGCTCCCAAATGGACAGCCACACTCTTCTTTTGCAATTCCTTGGAGGACGCAAGCTAGCACTGCGAGCGCAGGAGAAACACATTTTCCGGGACGTGGTGGAAGCGTGGTGATCCCGAAAGGCTCGTGTGGATACCATAGAGAGCTTGAACACGTTAATTGTTTAGGTTTTGTGATCCGACTCTACAGATGAGTGAGAGATCTCAACCGAAAATTAGGTATGAAAATTTTCGAACACCCGGTTTACCCCGTTTCACTTGGATCCTGGAGGGTTTCGGTTAAATTCCGCTGTGTTGTTTGGCTCCCGAAACCCAACATGGAGGAGGGTGGTGGCTGGTTGGGTTGAATATGAGGGAAGAAAAATTAAGTTTGGCTTCTTAAATTAGCTTTAGGACACTAATCATCCTTATTAGCGTTAATCATGCTTTATGTCATTTTCTTTGCCCATAAGCATGATTTCTTTGTCCTAAACGCCTTAATTATGCTTTATGTCATTTTCTTTGCCCATAAGCATGATTTCTTTGTCCTAAATGTATTGGTTCACATTTTTTCCACCTTTTTAACTATTTATCAAGCCATAGCCGCCTCCCTCATGGTAGGATAACCCCACAATTCCTCCCTTTGGCTTAAGAAAAAAGCTTGAACACCTTAAGGTTTATACCAAGACATTTAGGTCCTTAATGCCTTCAGTGTTTCCTTTGTCCAAACTTGTCTTCCGTGAACAATTTGCTCCTCTAATAGCACTTTCATACCCTTCATATCCTTCCCATAACTCTCCAAGGCTCTTTCTTGAGAGTTTTACAATTAAGTACCCGAATTTCCAAAACTTTACAAAAAGGTCCATCGGTTACTTGAAAAACAAGCAATCCTTAAGGCTTTTCTTGGGGGCAAAATTACCAACTTAGAACACTTTTAAGGGGGTGTTCATTGTACCTTTTACCCCTTATACTTCAATCACTGAAGAAAATTACACAATATAATGGTTTTTTTACCATTATGTCACATTTGTAATTCTCCCATTTTTGTGAGGTGGTAACAGCTGCCATTGTGTTACTAAAGTGATATCTTATTGTTTTATTGAATGATTACGGACTAACCCTAATGTGATATTGCTGCCAGCATTACATGTGTTTGCTATTGTATTGCTTGATCCATATGGTTGCCATATTTATGTGTATGTGTTGTTTTCGTATGTTTTTATGTCTTTGGATTTCAGGTGGTACGTTGCTGTGGAAGACTTTACGTTGAAAGCCCTTACTAAGTTCTTTACAAAGAGCTTACTCCCCTTTTTATCCGTTTTCAGGAACACTTGAAAGAGAAAGTTGAAACTAATAATTCTAGTTTGAGTTTTCCTGTGAAATTTCAGGTAAATAAACCCCAATATGTCTAGTATTAAACTGGAGTGTTTCCTAATTTTTATAGCACATTTGCTAATTTTAGTTTTGGTACTTTCTGCCTTACAAAGCAGCTGCCTTTTGAAGTTTCTGGAGTGCATTATGTTTGTAGGGCTCTCCAAGAAGCTAGTGTACATACCCAACTAAGCTAGGACATATCATATGTATGATGCATCTATGTATGTTAATACACTATGGATGATGTATGGATGATATATGAATCAATAAAGTGATGTTTGAGCTCGAATGTTCAATTCTGTCCATTTTGCAACTCATTGACTATTTCAAAGAAAATTATGTTTAATGCTTATGGAATGCCTCTAAATTTAAGGGAATGACTTTCCCAAATGTTTGAGACATGTAAGAACCTTCCCATGTTGGTTTTGCACCTGGAAATGAAGTGTATGAATTTTATGAAATTTTGTATGGGCATTATGGCCATTAGCTGTATAGATTTGGTACCCAGTACTCCAAGAGGCATAACTTGCTATAGAAAATGTGTTTGGCTTTGAAATTTTGATCATGATTAGAACACTTCAAGATGAAGAATTTGGTATCTGAATCAATGGATTTAGTGCCCTTTAGCCAGAGTTATAGCCTGTCAAAGTTGGCTGATTTTACTGTGTACTGTTCATATGGTCAATTTTACCCGCTTGAGTATAACATTCATAATTGCAAACTTGTATGGATTTAATGCCTGAAATTTATTTCCTTGTGAAGGTTTAATTGTATTAAAGGGTTTAAGACCTTTAGGTCATAGGGGAACATGCGTAGAATTTGAGTTGCACATGGTATGAAAGTTTGGACACGTGAAATGGGCACCAATAGTACCAAATGTGCATATGATTGTACATGCACTTGGGGATTTTACCCAAATCTCATATTGACCAGAAATAAAGAATTGATTGTCATCATCACTACTTCCAGTTGAAATTGAATGTGAATATGTGTGTGATGGTTGGACCAATATACATATATTTACATAAAGACCAAGAGGGCCACTTGGGTAATATAGTGAGCATGGTTTTGATGGCTTATAGAACATGCATAGCTCCTGGGAATTGACATGCTAAATATGGTCACTGTATTTAAGCACTCAAAGTGGTAATAATAAAATATTTAACTCATATGCACGTAATCAATTAGCCAATTGTGACTAGTGTGGAACAAGATCCCATAGGCTTCCTTGGCAGAGCCACGAGAGGCCGTGTGAGGGTAGTTGTCCCAAGCATGTTTGGAGGGGTTTGGAAGCCTCCCAAAGTGCTTAAGGTAATACTTTAAGGTGTAAGGCCCTGGGTGCCAAAGCCTTGTCTAGGGTTACACGTAGTGCTTGAGACACTAAGGCTATAACCCTTAGAAGTGGAAGTTGCAGCCCTAGGTGGAGGGGCCAGAAATGAGACATTTTCTTTGAATAGGGGCTTTATGGGAAGGCCAAGGGAAGGGTGCCTAAGGTACCTAAAGCTAGAGCATGCCCAATGTTATGGCCCTTCTAGTGGGAGGTGTAATTGAGGAAGGTAAAGTATTTTAAATTAAGTTTAGAACCTTAATTCAAGTTTACATTGCAAGAATAGAGAAGTTTAGCAAAGTTCACTAAGTTCCGAGAAAAATAAGGCACTAAACGCAGTTCAGGGGCAAAATGGTAATTTTGCATCCTGAATAGCAGGGACGAGTCCCGAATGTTTTAAAATAAATTTTTTATAACTTAACTTTCAACCTTAACTCAAACTTAAAGAATAGACAAGAATTTAATCAAGAATCACTAAGCTACAAAAGATGGGGATTTATTTGTAACAAGCTTAATACTTTGATGGCCTTGGGGTTAAGTGAGGGTTTAAGAAGGGAAAGTGAGACTATGGCTGCCATAATCTCGTTTCCAGCCTTCTCACCCTCATTTTTCTCAAATTAAGCTTGGAATCAAGTGTTCTTGATGTCAAGAGGTGCAATTCAAAGTATATAAGCTAGGAGGAGTGCATTTCAAGCTTTAAACCATGATTTTGAAGCTTGGAATGGTGTTTTTCCACATTCCCTGTTTTTGAACAAGGTAAGAAATGTGTTCTTGATTGAATTCATGTTTATTAGTTAGTTTGAAGCTTGGGTTTTGGTTAGAGAGTGAAGTTTTGATGATTAGTGCTTTGTTTTTGGATTAGAACTTGTGTAGAACCTTGGTGAACTTGGTTGATTGAAAGGGAGCTTGATTCTTGCGTGTTACTTGGAGTTGAGGTAAGGGAGATATGTTTCCAAGTTCATTTAATGCCATTAGCTTGAGTTTGCTTGAAGAATTCGAGTGGTTTTAGCTATGGCATTAGTTAAAGGTTTTGGTTGAATTGTGGTGAACTAAGAGATTTGGGAGGATTGGATTGATGTTACAAGACATCATAGATTAGCTTGTGATAGTTGGTTATGTTCTATGCAACATGTTCTATAAGTGTATGAAATTTGGAGGCATTCCATGCATGTTTGGTATGTGTAGGAATCGTCCAAAGTTCATAGCAGCAAAATGCGCCAAATTCTGCATTTCTGCAGATTGGCGATGTGTCACCAATTACATGTCGACACCAACGATGCGTCGCCAATCCAGCAAAAGTTCGCAGAGCGTTCCCGTCGCCACAAACAAAAATGCTAAATTTTTCACATTTTGCTAAGATGACCCAAATGAGATCTAAGGGGGTTCTTAGCGTACCTAGGGGTCTAAGGATTCTAGGGGTACTCCGAGACTTCCGAAAGCCCCACAAAACATAAGAGTTTCCTTGAGTTTTGTAGGGTTTTAAGGTTGCTTGTGCAACAAGCAAGGAAACTAGGTTGCAAATGAACATAACTAAGTACCACTAGCTCAGGTGAAAGGTTTAGAACCCTTGTCGACCTAGCCGTGCCGTAGCCACTAGGTTGCAAGGTGAAACCTTGTTCATCTAGTCTACAACAAAGAGGTCTTATGGCCTAGTCTACAAAGTTCCACCACAATTCCTCTGCATAACGACTAAGGGAAGGCTACATGATTGCATCAACTAAGCTACGGCTTGCTAGGAGCGGGTTAGTGATCAAAACTCGCTAGGCACGGAGTGATGCACCATGAGGAGGACTAGTTAAGGAGAGGTCTTGATGGCCTAGTTATATGTGCATATATCAGACCTTCATGTTGTGTGAGCTCGCAGCAAGTTTACATATGTTCATCATATGTCCAGTCCTAGTAATTTTCTTGCAGGTACACCCTTACTAAGAATTGTTAAATTCTCACTCCCTAGTTACGTTATGCAGAGACTGAAGCTGTTGGGCCGACTAATCGTTGAGGATTATCGCAGTAGTGCTCTTTTGTGTGTACCGGTACGGCATTTGAGAATCCTTGTGATTCTAGTCTACATGGGTATATTTAGTTGGCTTGTTGGTTAAGTACAGTACTAACTTAAGTCTTCCTTTGGCTGCAGAGCCTAGTAGCACTTGGCAAGGACTTTTGAGACTCACCACTGGGATGTGTATCCAAGGTGGGAGTTAAGTCAAAGAGATCTCAGTAGAGGCTTGTATTTATATAGCTTTTAGTTGCCTCTATAGTCTATGTTATGAGAAGTCCTTGACTCTAGGATTGCTCTTGGGTGAGGGCATTAGTTTACTTTATGTATGAATGTTCTCACGAGTTGTTATGTGTAGTAAACTCACACAAATGTTGATTTTGTATGGTTTGGCTATTTGTACTTATTTTTGTGTAGAAATTACTTAGCCAAGTTAATGTTTTATGGTTTTAATAAACCAAGTCAAAGCATGAAGAGCATGCATATTGCATGTTCTAGGATAATCAACTGGTATCAGGGGATTTAATCCGCACACATACACAACTAGCCAATTGCAATCTACCGTGAGACCAGCTCTCACAGGGCTTCCTGGGCAGGGGCCAAGGACGGCCGTGTCACCCTGTGGTACCTCGGGACTTTCGAAACTCTCTTAGAGGCTAGGAGTTTCTTCAAGTTTTATTTGTTACAAGTGTACCCATGGAGGAAACTAGTTTAATTGGCGACAATAGCAAACCAGAAGTTGTGGTGTAAGGTTTAGTGCCATCGGGAACCTAGTCAGGCCTTCGGCTTCGAGGTCCCAATGCAGGAACCTTAGTGCACCTAGGTGGGTTCCATGGAACCTACTAAATATGAGTCCATCCATGGCAATTACAACTTCACTATGGTGAACCATGTAATGGTGGATAGGTAAGCACCATGAATGAAGGTTTAATGCACTTGTAGCCTAGGCAAGTTTCCTTGAGATGCAAGTGATAACTTAGTGCACTCTTGGTAGGATTATAAGGTGGAAGCTTAGCACACAAGTGGCCTAGGCAACCCTAAGGGCTTGAGATTTAATACACCTAGTGACTTCCTTGGAACTCAAGCAAGGTGTATTTGCTATGTTTACCTGTACAACAATCATAGGAAGGCTAATGGTGAGCTAAACTCACTACATCAGCAAGCTAAGGCTTGCTAGGAGCGAATTAAAGGCCAAAACTTGCTAGACACAAAGTGAAACCGATGAGAGGACAAGTCCCAATGGACTAAAATACTATGCACATAGATTTCGTCTCGTGTCGTTTGAGCTCGCAGTACGTTGCATATTACGTATATATGCATGTCCTTAGGGTTTTTCTTATAGGTTGAAGGATCCCTTACTGAGAATTCTAGATTCTCATTCTCTTAGCGTTTGTTGTGTAAATTTTTATCTTGTTGAGCCGGCAACCAATGAGGGTTGTTGGGCAAAGCTCACGGGCAGATATATAGTTTATTTGAATCTTTATGGTTCTAGACTTGTCATTTACTAATTGGTTAAGGTTATGGCGTTTGAAGTTTACCACCAGGAGTTTGATCTAAGGAGAAAACTTAGTTTTGGATCTAAGTAGTTTAGTTTCAATGTATATTTCTATACACTAGTTGCCTCCAATGTACATTGTCGAGTTGTTGAACTTTAGAGTTACCATTGGGTGTGACTATAGCCTTCTTTGTATGGATGTTTGCACATGGTTGAATATATGCAGTTAAATTCACATGTACTTTATATGCTTTAACGGTTTTGATATTTGGCTTATAATGAAAGACCATGGAAAATGTTTTATGTTTTATTACTTGTTTAATCATTTAGATCAAAACATTAGTCATGCATGATTGCATGGTAAGTTAATTAACTAGATGCATGAAGGTTTTAACTAGTGTACACTTAATTAATTAGCCAATTGCGACTAGTGTGAGACACATTCCCATAAAATTCTTGAGCAAGCCCATGAAAGGCCACACCAAAACCACAGTTGCTCTTATGCCACCAATCTGCCTCGTTAGCACGCCAAAAGTTGTTGTCCATATGCATTTCCCACCTTGAGTTAGTGTAGAACTGAGAATGATGGAAGATCTGATTTGTGTAAGGCTTCAAGGCTATCATTCAATAGAGATGGAGTTTATGGATTTTTTTGAAAAAAGATATGCAAAATATTTTATTAATAACTAAGCTAGTAAGCCAAAGTTTCATGTCCTGTACATTTTAAAGTTGGACAACACAATCACCAATCTAAAACCAAAAAACTTGTCAATAGTATGGCCAAACAGTGAAATATTATCTAGAAGGTAGCTACCAAGGTTTTATGCCTGCTTTGAAAGAATCCTGCAGCCAAAAAAGTCCATCTGCCACTACTTCAATGGATTTCATCAAGTAGGTATAAATAACTTTCTAGTCATCTTTCTTGCCATCTAGGAGAGTTTTCTTCTCCTATTTGAGGACAAGAAATACTAAATAAACACAAGACTTAGTTCATTTTAATTTAAATCAATTAACTCTAATATATATATATATATATATATATATAACATCTTTTTTACCCCAAACTAATTTTAATTAAAAGCTAATATTATATAACTGCAATAATTCATTAAAAATACAATTTTTGTAATCTTACTAAATTTTTATGAATTTTTTTAGTTTAAAGCATTAAAAATAAAAATTCATAAAAATTAACAATATCATGAAAATTTACTTCTAAATAAATTATTGCATCTAAATAATATTGGCTTTCAAATGAAATTGGTTTCAGGCAAAAAAAGATACAAAAGTAAAAATAAGTTAGTTGATATAAATTAAAACAAATTGGCTAAAAATAATCAATGGAAAGGCTCACAAGATATTCTTCTACATGGTTGATAAATAATTCAAGCAAATAAAACAAAAAATGGAAAGCTCTGTTTTCACAAATTGAAGAAATCTATATACATGCCACCAAATTATATGACTTGAACTGTTCATGGATCAGGTGCACAACAGCACAGGAAAAAAAAAAGACGCAATAGATCTTCAAATAAGGTTAGCAAAACAAGTAAAACAAAATACGAGCAAAGAAAATGCATAGCAAAACAAAGAAAAACTATCATAAAGTAAGCCCCACGGCTAACCTATGTCTCTTCCTCAAAACATACAAGCTCAATCTTCTTCCTCTCTACTTCCTTTGAGAAATACTTTTTCATCAAAATTTTAAACATTAACACCAGAAACAACAACCTTGGTGGAGATTGGCTCACATGCTGCAATCCAACACGGTTAATCTTGAATGGCCCTAAATAATCAAAGAAAAGGCTTAGTATTCAATCGAAATATGAAAATAGAGAACCCAAAAGGTCCAATAAAGAACTTCAAAACTCAACAATAGTACTACAAGTTCCAACCACTCACGCAATTCTCCTAGAAAAGCATAAAAAAGAAAAGCTTTTTTATATATGACCTAACACCTAGATAATGATATCAACACAGACTAAACCCGTAAGTCCTAATTGAGATGTCAGAGAAATGAACCAGCAGTAATGTGAAAAGCAGCTCTAAAACATTCTTGTAACATAAGTCTTTTATGCCCCTGTGAGCTATTTAAGGCCAAACTTGCAACATGAAACAATAAATCAATTCTTTGGCGATAACAAAGCAACTTTTTATTTTGTCTACGAACTCAAGATTGATGCCCAAAATAACATATCACATACTTGCTCCTCGATTATAGTTTCATAAGGCTGCCAAATTCAGAAATATTCACCCAAAACCATAGCATATTAGCAAACAGAAACTTCAAAAATAAGGATGAAAACAAAACTAACCTGTAATCAGAAGTTAGAAAGAAGTTGCATTAGGAAAAAGAAGTCTCTTCCCCATAAATCTCCTTGACAACAACATCAACCTGGTCCCGGGAGTAATACTAGCCCTGCAAAAAATCCAAACAAAAAAGGAAGACATTTGATGGCCACAGGGTTATTACCCTCCGGAACCCCAAGCTCTGGCAAAGCGTCACCCTCGGTAAGGGCAAGCATCACTCTTGAGAAATGCGAGTGCCAACCTTTGTAAGACAAGGTCTGACCTCCTGACCCCCCGACCTCGGTGATCCACCATCACCTTCGGGGAGTGATAGTATTAACTTCGGGAACACGGTGCTCTACCACCCTTGGTAAGATGACCTGACCAGCTTCGGGAGAGGTAGACTCACCATCCTCGGAAAAGGAGAACATCCTTTGAAAGGAGTCCCCCGTGCCGAGGGGACTCGCGAATAACTGGAGCAACCTCGCCAAGAAGCCCTCCCATCCCGAAGGGGTCTCTTTCACTAAAGGAGTCTCAAGAATACGACAAAAATGGTTAAGAAGCCTCTGACACGCCGCCCTCGTACACGACCTGACATGCTGCTCTCATCTATATCTTGACACGCAGACATCCTGCGACCCTAACTCCTGACCAAGACGGCCTATGGACGGCTGGAGGTCCCTATTTCCGAAGGTACAGACTGCATTCAACCGAACATGTGTCGTGATTTGAGTGGGCTGTGTCGAGCAGGCTTTCCCTGACACCTCTCTATAAATACTTGGGAAATGACCTTAGTAAGGGAGGAGAACTCTAAAAAAAAACACATTCTCTACTCTCTATTCATCACTCTCCATCTAGCTAAATACTGATTTGGGCGTCGGAGACTCCTCCCCCGGAAAAACACTCCGGGGATCTCCTAACCCTTGTTATTTGAAGTCTTTCAGGTAGCCTCTCCCTCCGGAAGTCTCTTCTTTAGACACCCTCTTCGCCAGAAGTCCCTACTGCAGGCCATTATGTCGTACAACAATGATGCCAACAGGCATCAACATCAAAACAGGAACACTAAATCTAATGCTTCCAGAGCTAAAAGAGAAACATAACAGTATAAATCTGAGTTCACAAACACCACTTATAGAACTCTTTAACACTTCTAGTCATACATAAACTTTACAGCCATCCATTACCAAGCCTTATCACCAACAGAAGGATCAGCAAAGGTAGTAAATCCAAACCCTTGAGGCTGTCCGGTGCAACAATCTTCCATGATTGTTTCATTGATTCTCTCCCAATACTTTGCAGAGTAGTTAAATCCTGCTGCAATTCAATTCAAACAGGAAGCAACATGAGTAAACGAATATAAAAAAAAATCCAATAATGTGAATAAGCCCACCTTGTCCTCCAGCCAGCGCCAATACAAACAACAATCTATTTGTAGTTTGTTCTCCATTGAGCAACAGAATCTATAATAAAAGACACATGCTAACAACCAAGACTCGCGGAACGTAGTTAAAATTTTCCTGCAAAATTAATCAAAAGGAGAAAAGTAAAAAATAACAAAATCCTACCAACACAAAAAACAATTAGATTTTAACCAGAGATAGAGAAGACAGAGAGATTAGCAACCAGAATTACGGTCTTGGAACCAAAAAAAATCTTAAAATGTTTTTTATTCACCATCAAAATATAAGCAAAATGAAAGGGAATAACAATTTCGGATCCAATATTTCAGTAGCAAAGAATTAAAATATGATATTGCAATAGCAGAAATACAACCCACTCAAAAATAGCATATATCGACTTACATTTATAGAGGTTATCAGATCCATCTGTTTGAGCTTTTGCAATGCCCCTCCGTGTATGCACCAACGGCACTCCTGATGAAGCTATAAACTTCTGCTATCAGTATAGCTGGGAGAAATATAGAACAGTCAAGTCATCTGCAAGTGCCAGCATCTGATGAAATAAAAATAATTAATTTGAGTATAAATGAATTACTGCCTACCACAGGAACTTCGGTCCCCAGTGGTGGCATGTCAACAGTTGCTAGTGTCGTACTGGTGCTTTAAGTGGCAGCAAGACTGTCACTCATCCTTTACATGGCATCTCTGAATAAAATAAATAACGAAGGAATTTCAAACGGGTACCTGAGGCCCAAATTTTGCAGTGACCAGTACATTTGCAAAGGGAGATTAGTTGCTGTTGATATTGTAATTTCGTATCCACCTGAAGCACCAAACAATTGGCCCATCCATAAGAGCACGCTGCAAATCTAAATGCCCGAAAACAAAACTAAATAAAGAGGGAAAAGCCAAAACTAACCATTAAGAAGAGAAGCCATTGAGCCTCTCCAGGAGAAGCTAAAAACGGGACTGATGCCTTTCTCAATGCAGCAGCCGGAAGTGGAATTGTCGGCAGATCAGAAAAATTACCAAAATACCCTTATTCTTTACAAATAAATAAATATAAACTAAATCAAGCTAGAAGCCTCCTAATAGCATACTAATCATATAATTAAACCAAGAAAAATAATCTAAAGTTGTAGAAAAATCTAATATCATGATATCATTAACTCTTACACGTGTTATTGTAAGTTGGGAGAATGTAGACTCACCATTATTAATTGCATAAGCAAAAAAATCAAATAAAGCAGCCTGCTTTATCAACAGATATTGCTGTGTTATCAGATACAGTGGGTGCACTCTGTTGGTCAGTCCTGGTTCAAAGATGGCTTACATTTTTTTCTTTTGAACAGCAAGGTCAAAGATGGCTTACTATAACAATGCATTGGGATACAAGCATGACAATGCCTTTGAATCAACACAACTACATACATTGATGGATGAAAGCCAAGACGTGCATGAGAAAATAGCTGCTCAAGAGAAAAATTACCGTGCCATGCTAAAAGAATGTCATAGGTATAGGTTCAACATAATATGAACGATGTCATCCAAAGAAAATAATGGCAATCATATATTGCAACCGAACACCATGATGACATAATCCAAAAATCAATCAACTTCTCTGATGCTTAGCTTTATCCACAATAGAGTGTTCTATCACTTCATGACAAAGTTCAAGGGTAGCTTCCATGTTCCCTTCTTCATAGTTCACATCGACAAAAATTCTGTATATATCTTCTTCTGAAGCCATTCCTTTCTGTCTCATCTCATCTAATAACTTTCTTGCATCCATAACTTTTTTTCTCTTCAGGAAGCCTTTAATCATAGCATTATATGAGCTCGTCGTGAGATCAAACCCCTTCTCAGCCATTTCTTCACGCAAAAACCATGCCTCTTTCATATTTCTTGCTTTACAATGCCCTCTTATCAGGATATTGAAGGTATTACCATCAGGCATCACTCCTTTAGAGCACATGTGCCTAAACATTAAAGTTGAGGCACGCATATTGTTTTGAATACAATACAGCTTCATAAGAGAATTATAGGTGGTGGCATTAGGCGTTATACCCTTACTTATCATCCAGTTCAGTAGGTTCTCACCATCTTCTAGCATCCCAGCTGTGCAAAACCCATTCATAAGCACATTGAATGTAACAATAGTAGGTTGAATCCCCCTGTCTAGCATCCTTCTCAAAAGCTCATGAGCCTTTCCAATATCCCCTGCTTTACAATAAGCATCCATCAAAGTGGTATATGTAACAGTATCAGGATTTAGTCCTGCCATCTCCATATCTTCCACCAGCTTTACAGCTTCTGCAATATGTCCAAGTTTACAAAGACCATTGATGATGGTATTGTAAGTGTAAATATTAAGTTCAAGGCCCTTCTCACACATCTCATGAAGTAGTTGATTTGCTGTATCCACATCCCCACATTTACAAAGGCCGTCCGCCAGAACAGTGTACGTAACAACATTTGGTGTGAGACCTGCCTGAACCATTTTATTGTGAAGAGAGAAAGCCTCCTTCAGCTTGCCAGCTTTGCAGTAACCATCAATCAGGGCTGTATACATAACTTCATCAGGTTCCAAACTCCTGCTATGAATTTCATCAAAGACTTTATGTGCTTCCATTATCTTGCCAATTGTACAGAGTCCGCAAATAATAGAGGTATAAGTTAGTAAATCAGGAGAAAATTTCTGACCTTGCATTTCATTAAGCAGCTTACTGGCTGCAGCTGTATTACCTACCCTAAAAAAACCAGCAACAAGAGTTGTATATACTGCACTATCAGGAAATAGTTTTTGGCTAACCATCTCCCTCAAGACATTTTCTGCCTCATGCAGCTTACCAGCATCACAGAGAAGATGAATTAGACTGCAATAGATATATACGTTTGGCTTATAGTCTCTTCTATACAATTCTTCAATGAGCCAAAACACCGTTTTCAATTCCCTTCCACTACAATATCCATTAATTATGGTGCCATAAGAAACAATATCAGGCATACAACCCCTCAACTCCATTCTAAAGAGTAAAAGATGAGCTTCTTTTATTTTTTCTGTTTTGCAAAGAGAATGAATAATAATGTTGTAAGATGCAGTATTCCACTGGACTCCCATTTCATGAAATTCACCGAACACTTTTACGGCCATCAAATGCCCAGCGGGGTTGTTTGACAGCTGTGCAAGATACAAGTTACAAGAATCAACAGAGATTACCAAGCCATATGTCAAAATTTTGCCAAAAAGCTTTCTACCTTGAACAAGCATCCCTGCTTCAACAAGCACTTGGAAGAGAATATCAAATACATGAGGATCTGATCCCCAATCTTTATATGTGTAAATTAACTGCTCAACAAGATGAGTGCAAGCAAGACTAACATCACATTTTTGTCTCTTGAAGAATTCATGAATCAGCTGACGAGCCGTTTTCAGATGTTTTGAAGCCACGGCAATTTGAACCACAATGCAACGCAACTCAAGAGTTGGATCCTGTCGTAAGCTTGCCCACTTGAAAAAGTTCAACACAAGTCTATATTGACTCTTAATATCCATCAGAACCCAAATGAAGTGATCACGCCTGAACTTGGACTCATAGGGCTCAAGAACACGATTTAGTGGCTCACAACTACGCAATTTTATTGTGTTCAACATTCGACGTACAAATTCTTCATCTTTAATTGTAGGCTTATTTGGGGAATAACTAGGAAAAGGTCTGACACACAAAGATCGCAAGGAAGAGGGCAATTGGACACAAAATCTTCTACTTGATTGGGGCAAACAATTTGATGCAGAACTTCTGCGCAAGCTGTGGAACAACAAATGAAAATAATGGGCCAACGGAGAGGCAAAAAAGCCGTCCATCATTAAAACTGGACCCCCTTACGAGAAATCCCAGGAGTGACTTATGAGCAATGCAGTGGGTACCCTCCATGAGAAAGAAGGAAATACTCCCTCATCTTCCCATTGCCTGTCAACACCAAACTACCTCACAAAAGGGGGGGGGGGGGGGGGGGGGGGGGGGGGGGGGGGGGGGGGGGTGGGGGTTGGTTTATATCAAGATAGAGGTCAGATCAAATAAGTAAAAAAGAGAATTTTTTCTATAACTTTCTTACCCATCACTGCAATCAGATGCCCAGTTTATTCAAGCCTATACGTCTCTACCAACAGCTGCAACGGAACAAAAATGGTCATGTACAATTCAGCAGATTTTGTTTAGTCTGTAGGTCTGGTTGAAACAACAGGCGCAAAAACATAAAATAGCCACGGTACATAAAAATAAGAAGAGTTTCACGTCAAGGAGGCGCAAACAACTAATGCTTAAAAACATGAAGCACGAATTACAGTTGAAGTAATCCAGAGGGATCAATGGAAGAAACTTGGAATTTGGTAACAACATCGAGAGGGCGGATGCAGCCAGCCGTCGCGAAGTCGGCACAGGCAACCGTGGGAAGTACCCTGATTGCGATGACGATGATGACGATGAAGAAGCTGCAGGAGGCGATGGGATACCGGAAGTTTCTACGTTACTGCACAGGGTGTTTTGGGGCTAACGGAACTGGAGCTGTTCCGGCCGTTGGATGGTGGCGGTAGGAGATGAGATGAAAACCGGTTGACCACAGCTACCGGTTTTCAGGGAAATTAAGCAGGAAAAAAAAAAGAAAAAACTAGGCCTGGGAGAAAATTTAGCGAAACATGTGGCCTAAATATTCAAATGGTTCCTGAACTTAACTAGCTCGCGCGAGTTTTTCTAAAACTCAGCACTTAGTTAAAGTTAGCCCCAAATTTTACAAAACTTAACAAGTTAGTCTGTTACATATTGTTGTTGGCTGACGTGACTATAAGCTGTGAGTGAGGTGGCTATTATTTTCTTAGGTGGCATTGGAGAGAAAAAGGCAAAGTACTATATTTCATACAAGTTAAATATATTCCATATTAGTCCCCTATTGGATAAAATTTATTAACTCAGAATAATTGTGTTTATGTAAAATCAATTTTTTTTGAAATTATTTTAAAATTCCTAGTAATTTCACTCTAATAAATTTGAACTAGAAAATAATTTTTTTTATTATTAAAATTTTTTTGCATGGCCAATTTCCCCTATATATGAAATAGTTATGTGCATAATATGGGCACTTATTGTGTAATAATTTTTATGTTGTATTAACAAATTGCATCTAGTGGGGAGCAAATTAAAATGTTTTTAATTGGTTTACAATGAAAAGAGAATATTTAAAAGTTTGGGATGAAATTTAACTCACATAATTTATGGATATTAACAGAGATTAATTTTTCCAGTGTTAGTTGCATATTCTAACAATATATTTTATTAAAGTAAAAAAGTAAAAAAATTAAAGATTATATTAGGGATAATTTTCATATGGGGCACCATATATCTAATTTTATTTTTGGTTTCATCTTGAATAGATAAGCTGTCGTCATAGATTATACATTCGTGACCCCATAAAATTTACCTATATACTTAACGTAATAAATTACTTTAGTACTGAAGCAGTTATTTCTAAAAAAAAAATTGAAAATTTCAAATCATATATGTATAGGTACATATTTTAAATTACATATTATGTAAAATATTATGTAATTTTAATATGTAATTTTCATAATTTCGATTCTCACAATGGCCAATATTACCTTCCTTCAGGAATTAAATACCACATAAGTATCCACAGCCACCTCACTACCCATATCCATAACCACGTCATGTTTGAGGGCCATTTGTCTATGCCACACAAGTAGAGCCCACTAGCATGTGGCCAGCAACAACATGTAATGGACTAACTCGCTAAATTTTACAAAGTTGAAGGGCTAACTTTAACTAAGTACTGAGTTTCAAACTAACTCGCTTGAGTTAGACAAGTTTAGGGGCATTTGTATATTTAGACCTTTTGATGTTCCTAGTTCGGTGGACCTTTATTCAATTCAACATAGACCGGAATGGGCCTAATTCAACATCAACGGAGCCAACCAGTCTAGCCCTAGTGGCTTCAATCGGGCCCCACCTAATGCTACTTGGAGAATAAGTCTCCTTGAAAGCAAAAACTGATTAAAAGCAAGATTGCCACTATCAAGGGATATCCCCTCAATTAACAACATTCCTATAAAGACACAACCAAGGCACCCAACTGTGTATAGAAAGGGCACCCCTCATAGCCTCTCGAGATCCTAGTTACGAGCTTGGTAAACTCCTCATCCCGTGTGACCATCTCTCGTTAATAGTTTGGCTATCAAAAGGCTTTTGCAACATTCTTTTTTTCTTAAATCCACATGGAAGCAAATATCCCTTCGCTAGCTTTAGCAATTCTGCTGAATCATCCTGATCTTCTTGTGCATCAACCATTCAAACCCCAAATACCTTATTCTCCCCTCTAACGTCAGCCCATTGGTTACATCTAACCGACAGAACACCAAGCTCATAACCTTAGCTATTGGATGTATCAAATTTTGGAATAGTAAACACCGTAGCTCTATGTTGTTGTCACTACTTGATGTGGTTAATTGTTTATGGGTTTGGATGTTTTATGTATAAGGTTTATAGTTTTGGTTGTGCTAGGCTTTCAAATTAGGTATTTATGTAGAGATTTCACTATGTTCACCAATTTTTAGGTATAGAGCTGTGAATCCTAAGGAATCTTCAGTTTATCACAGACAAAGTCATGAACTCTTTAAAATCAAGGTAAAATGAACAATGCAGGGATGAAGATCACTGAGCATTTTTCAAGTTCATTCTCATTTACAATCGCACACTGCTTTCAGTAATTTGCATTTTGATTTTTGAAGTCTTTTTTTATTTTGTATACTTGATTGGATGAATATATGCTCTACAATCTGTGTTCTTTTTTGTTTGCATTTTGCTCTCTCATATAAATTTCTTTTGCAATTGTCGGTTCATTGATTTTGGATTCCCTTTCCTTTCACATTTGCAGATTTTGGTAAATACTGTTTAATTTATTTCTAGTTGTTTTTGTGTCCCTCAAATGTTTGCTTTTGTTGTTGGGTTTTCTAGCAACATTTATTAGATGAATTTAACATAGAATGGCTTAGCCAAAAAATTTATGATTTTTTACAAAAAAATTCTCCACCTATTTTTTCCTTTCATCTTGATGGTGTTAAATTGGTTGGAGTGATGCTACTCCAATTTAGACCGCTAGTGGTTTTGGTAAATAAGCTTTTATCCTTTTTTTTTTTGCTCAATCAAATTATGGAACTCCTTCTATTTTAGAGGTTTTTGCATGACTCTAGGCTCGTTTAATTCATTTTCCAGAGAGTTTATGGGTAAAGGAATTTTGCCGTTACATACTTTATCTTTTCCAATTTTGGTTTGGATTGTAATGTTTTGGTGGGGAAAGGGAGTTTTGTGTTACCATTTATTGTGTATTTCAATTGATTACTTTATATTGATGTATCGTGCACAATGAAATTGATTAGATAATGGTTTGTTTTGGTCTTATAAGGCTTACTTATTTCTAACTCTTGTTTTAACTGGTTACTTACTACTCAATTTCTAAATCATGCTAATTAATGGTTTATCATGATTCTAGTAAGGCTAAGATGTTGATTGTTGGTGCCTCACTATTGGAGCTATTAGATAATTAGCATGTAATTTAATTTAGAATCAAATTAGTGCTTATTGTTGCCTTTATGCTACAGCAAAATAATTTTGTACCTAAATGTTTCATTAATGTGCTTAAGATTCCAAGATTTACATTTGATAACTAAAAAGTTAATTTGATCATGAGAACTTTCAATCCCTTAAATCTTGTTATTAGTCCAGTTACTTTACGTATTAATTTTATGGATATGTAGATTTTTTTTTTTTTGCAATATTCCTAAATGTCTAGTTTCCATTGGATTTTACATAATACAATTGGATTTTTCTGTGGTTTTATAAAATTCTTGGACTAACGACTAGTCTATTTAAAACTAGCCTAAACATTTGTCTGACCAACCCTATTAAGTTATTCATGGCAAACTTTATGTTGGCCTTTTCAGCTTGATATTTGTTTTATATATGCATACACATGTCTAGTTTATGTGTATTTGGTAGATCATGATTTGGATATATGTGTTTTCATAGAATTCCTTAACCAAGCATTGGTCTTTTACAATGGTTTATGCTGCCTATATATGTTTTCTTGTGAATTGAGTATGTGTGACAGCCTTCGGTCACTAGCGGAGGCTTGCTACCCAGGATTGTTAAGAATTCAAGGAATTCCTAGGTTTTGGTTAGCAACTATTGGTTTATTTGCTTGTGATAAAAACTAATGCATGTGACCTAAGCTTACTAACCTATTTACTAGCATTAAATAATGCATGAGTAGCATGGGCAAGAAAATTTAAACATAAAATTAAACATTTAAACATTGGTGGTACCGCACTTAAAAACAATTATAAAACTAGCCTATTACACCCTTAGTTAATTAGAATAGGGTATAGTGTGTTTGTGGTGTAATACAATCAATTGGAGTAAAGAACCAAGAAGGTCAGAACAACAGATTGAAAAGGTTAAGGGCCTAAGTGAAAAAAGTCTGAGAAGGTTGTTGTCTCAGGTTAAGTTTAATTGAGGTCCTTAATTGGATTTATTAGAAGAATTTTGGATGAAATCTGGTTTGATTAAGACAAGGGGGACTTACTTGAAAGAATTATATAAGTATCCGGTAACATTGGGTGGGTTGTGAAGTAAATAAGAGTACACCTAGGGCAGAAACGAAGCATGCAAGAAAGATGTAGGACTTAAGCTAGCATTTGAACCAAATTTTGAATAGCTATCGAGCCTGACTTGGTTGATGATTCTGGTGGAATGTTTAGCTAGAATTTGATATATTCTTGACCTAGAAACAAAGAAGACATGGGGAAGAATACGATCAAGGTCGAAAGAAGGGGGTTTCCATCGAAATCAATGTAATCAAGTTCGGGAGGTACTACTTGTGTAGTTTGCTTAAGTACCAAGCAACTAGAGGCAAGCTTGGAGTCTCTAGGGTTGCTTTGTTTTAAAGTTACCTAAAAAGGGTTAAATTATGGTACTAGAATCATCATTGGACTCGTGATAGATAGCATTAAAGCTAGATGAAGTCATGTATGGCTTGGGGGTTGGATTTGTGTTTCAGGTATAGAGTGGATGCCCTGGTTCCTTGGTTGATTGAATGAGATAATTAGTTAGCATAGTTTAATTGAGTAAGTGACTGAAGCCCTAGGGTGGCTAGGACCCGTGTCTTTGGCCAACATTTGGTTGTGAGGGCTTATAGTGTTTGAGTGTTGAATCACTTAGGTTATTGAGCGGTTGCTTGCTGTAAAGGCCAGGGAAGGTCTAGAAGAACCTTGGATGAGGTTGGTGTGCGTGTGTTTGCATGACCTTGCTTGTTTGTTTGTGTGTCCTATGTTACGACTTTCCTAGTAGGAAGCTTAATTGAGGAAGGTAAGTAATTAAAATTTAGTTTGAAACCTTATTTCAAGTTCACATAACAAGAATAGGTATGTTGGGAAAAATTCATTAAGTTTCAAGGAGTTTAAGGCACCAAATAAGGTTGAGGGGCAAAATGGTAATTTTGTGTCCCAAAATGTCAGGTCGAGTCCCAATAGTTAAAAATGAGTTTTGAAAGCCGATCCCCTTGCTTTAACTCAAATATAGCTAAAATAAACAAGATTTGACAAATGTTTGACTTTAGCTACTATTTAAGGAATGGGGCTTTTTGTAACTTTTATGAAAATTTGGTGGCTTAGTGGCTTAAAAAGGGTATAAAACTTGGTAAAGTGGAGGGAGGCTGCCATTTTTGCTTTAAACCCGAGCTCAACCTTGCTTCCACCATTTCTTCATGAATTGAAGCTTAAAATCAAAAGATTTTGGTGACAATTGAAGCCACCAAGGGCATATGTGCTATAGAAAGCTTGATTCAAGTGGATTTTTTAATTTTTGAAGCTTGGAATCACATTTCTAGCTAGCCCCTATTTTTTATGCAAGGCAACTTATGTTTTCATGGTGATTTCCTATTTATTTGATGATTTGAAGCTTGGGTTTTTGTTAGAAGTTAGTAATTGTTAGTGTTGTGCCCAAAAGCCAATCATGAGATGATTGTATTTTTGCACATTAAGTCATGATATTTTATTAAGGCATTAATCCAGCAATTATGTTTGTTGTTTTGTTCCTGCGTAACTTAACAAACATAATTGTAACCCTAGAATAATGATATTCTTAAAAGTCCCTGGTCTAGTATTATTGTGGAACGGGTTGCAATAATACATAACGACTAGCATATGTGGAGACTAATATGAGATATGTAGTCTACATATGGGTACAAGTTGGAGAACTTGTGTACTGGACCGACCCACCATGAGAACACTACATGGATCGTTATATGAGTGTCATAAGTGATTCCCATAGTGATCATGGTATATGTAGTCCTTCGACCTAAGATCATCAAGGTTCCCTACATGTGAGTCACATACTTTGATACTTTCCTTTGTTGCTCGTAACTGAGTGAACTTGAAGGAGGTCATTGGGTATGTCACATATCATGCGGAGGGATTTGTATGATCAAGATGGGATTTGTCCCTCCTATGTAACGGGAGTGATATCTTCGGGCCCCTTGATAGAGTGAGACTTAGAAAATGCATGGCCATGCTCGGATGAGTTGATATACGATATCAATGTCATCAGTTTAAGTTGGTCTACTCGGTAATCAAGAAACCAAAGATTGGGCTATACGAGAGTGACACATTCCATGTCTCGTGCTTAGTCTTGATATCTTGGACAAAGGGACAATGGCATATATCGGTGATGATCATAAAGGTTTAGTCGAATCATCGACAATCTTGTCACTTGGGTAGCAATGATGTGTTGCTAGACACCGCTCATTGCTTATGATCATAAATGTGATTTATGATCATTGCCAACATGGTTAAGAGCCTATTGGGTCGCACACATAGAGCTATTTGGATCATTAGAGTGCATGGGCTAATTATTTGGGTTATGGTTTCACTTTAATTTCGTATTAATAATGGGCCAAAGAGTTGAGCCATTATTAAGCCCGAAATTAAATCCTAATTGGATTAGGGCTTTGAAACCCATTAGGCCTGGAAGTTGAGTCTCACTATAAATACAACTTTTAGTGAGAAATTCGCAGGTCTCCTTGCCCTAGCCTCCCAAAAGGACAGTCGCACTCTTCTCTTGCAATTCCTTGGAGGACGCAAGCTAGCACTGCGAGCGCAAGAGAAACGCATCTGCCGGGACGTGGTGGAAGCGTGGTGATCCCGAGAGGCTCGTGTGGATACCATAGAGAGCTTGAACACGTCAACTGTTCAGGTTTTGTGATTCAACTCTACAGTTGAGTGAGAGATCTCAACCGAAAATTAGGTATGAAAATTTTTGAACAAACTCTACAGTTGAAGAGATCTCAATCGGTTGAAAATTTTCAAACACCCGGTTTACCCCGTTTCACTTGGATCCTGGAGGGTTTCGGTTAAATTCCGCTGCGCTGTTTGGCTCCCGAAACCCAACAGTGGTATCAGAGCTACTGGTGAAACCCTAAATCGGGATTGAGTGTTGAATCGCATGATGCTATGTGTTCGGTTGCTTTTCGGCCATGATTAATTAGATTGATTCATGATGCATGAAACCGAAACTCGTAATGAACATATGACATATATGAAGAAATGACACTAATTGGTTAATGAGATTAACTCGAAATTGATAGGTATGAGATACCTATATGGATTAGGATTCTTGCAATAGTTGCAAAAACCCTAGCTTTGTTCGGATTCGGCCTGTTCGGGCACCAAAAGTAAGGTATTTTTGGTGGCTCGAATAGAGGAGTCTCGGGTGCCTACTTGCTCGAAATAGAAGATTTCGGGCTAAGCAATTGTAAGACAATTTTTTGTGTTGGGGGGCGGCATTCCCCCCGCAAGGGTGGCTCCCCTTAACCCCGTTCGTTGACCGGTCAGCGGAACCACCGCCCGCTGACCGGCCAGCGGAACCACCGCCCACTGACAGGCCAGCGGGACCGCCATATGCGAAGCGCCACATAAATAAAAACTGGTTAATCAACGCGCAAAAATTGGCATGCATCTTTGTTGAATGAGATTTGAAATGATATGCTGATTGGTGTTTGAAGCATGGTGCATGGTTATAGCCCTTGATTGGTTTGTACTTGTAAATACGGCCTGCAAGTCGTGCCTTTTCTTATCACTCTCATTGTACATTCTCTTCTCACCTTACTCCCCTCGAATGTAACTCGAGGTTTCTATTATTGATGTAATGGTGCATTATGGGATCATCCCAGGTGGTATGTCCAAGGATCATCCAAGGTGGTTTGTCCAAGGAGGTGACAACAAAAGGGCAACCAAGAAAGGAAGAGAAAGAGCTTGTGAAGACTCTTTTCTTTTCTTAGGCTTTTATGATATTCTCATTGGCTTGAGAATATCGCATAGTTTGGGCTATAACCATGTCACGTTTACTTTCTTGTACGCATGAGATGCATGTTTTATATTTGTATGTGATGCATGTATAAGACAACCGGAGATAACAAATTGGTGAGATCAAAAGAAAAAATCCCTCAAACAAATATTAAGTCATTAAATGTGATGCCTTCCAAATGTTGGCACTCGTCAAGACTTTGATCAACATTAGGTGGGTTTGCCAAAGCAAAGCACCTATGTTCATCTTGGTAAGACGCGATGGGATAATAGTGATATCCAAATTGCTAACTTTGGGTTCGACTTAACTAAGTCATCCTAATAGGATTAGGGACTTAGAGGCATAGAGTTGGGCTTAAGCTCATGAGATGAGCTTGGACAAGTGTTGTTCACCCAACTATCCAAGAGTTGCATAAGATGCAATTGGCAAGGAGTTGCCTACCTAAATAGCTGTAACTTGAGAGAAAAGCCAAAGCTGACTCAGGTTGTGTCAAATATGGATCTTGGCCCACTAGAATACCTTAGCGCCGAGGTGTTCCAAAATAATATCGAGGGTTATTATTTTGAGGAAAACAGTGGGAGTATCGTTTAATAAAAGTCCTTATTAAATGAATTAAAATACATGACTCTTACACTGCATATTTACTGTTGTAGACAACCTTGACACAAAACACATCGATGCTTTCGTTGCGATCGATCCTTGAGAAGGAAAAACTGAATGGGACCAACTTTCTCAAATGGTAACGAAACTTGAGGATAGTCCTCAAACAAAAGAGAAAGGCTTATGTCCTAGAGCAGCCCATTCCGAATGAGCCTGCTGCCACTGCTCCAAGAGCTGAAAGGGATGCTCACAAGAGGCATTCTGATGATGCTTTGGATGTTGCATGCCTCATGCTTATTACCATGGAATCTGAGCTTCAGAAGCAACATGAGAACATGGGGGCATTCGATATGATCGAACATCTCAAAATGCTTTTCCAAGAGCAAGCTAGGCATGAGAGGTTTGAGACCTCTAAGGCATTGTTTCAGTGCAAGATGTCTGAGGGAAGTCCCGTGGGTCCTCATGTGCTCAAGATGATTGGGTACATTGAGAATCTTGAGAATTTGGGATTTGCTCTTCAGAAAGAGTTGGCTATCGATGTAGTCTTGCAATCGTTGCCTGAAAGCTACAGTCAGTTTGTCATGAACTATAACATGAACGACCTTGACAAGTCCCTTCCTGAATTACTCAACATGTTGAGAACTGCTGAGCAAAACCTTAAGAAGGCTAAGCCCATTTTTATGGTTCAAAAGGGCAAGGGAAAGGGAAAAGCCAACAAGAAGAAGGATAAAGCTAATGGAAAGTCCAATGCTAATTCTTCTTCAGCTGCACTGAAACCAAAGGGTGGTGTGGCAAAGGAAGGGGAGTGCTTCCATTGTAAGCAACCTGGACACTGGAAGCGCAATTGCAAGCTCTATCTTGAAGAACTTGCTAAGGAAAAGGGAAGTAAGACTTCCACTTCAGGTATTTTTGTTATAGAGGCTAACTTTTCTACTTCCTCATCTTGGGTATTGGATACTAGATGTGGATCTCACATTTGTGCAAATGTGCAGGATCTAAGTAGAAGTAGAAGATTGGCCCGAGGTGAAGTGGACCTACGTGTTGGAAATGGAGCAAGGGTTGCTGCCTTAGCCGTAGGGACTTATGTTCTCACTTTACCTAGTGGATTAGTTTTAGAATTAGACAACTGCTACTTTGTGCCTACTATTAGTAGAAATTTGATTTCTGTTTCTTGTTTGGACAAGAAAGGTTTTTCATTTATAATAAAGGACAAATGTTGTTCTATTTATTTGAATGAAATCTTTTATGGTAGTGCTCAACTTAGCAATGGGTTGTATGTTCTAGACCTCGAAGATCCAATCTATAATGTGAATACCAAGAAGGTCAGATTAAATGATTCAAACCCGACCTATCTCTGGCACTGTCGCTTGGGCCATATAAATGAGACCCGCATATCCAAGCTCCATAAGGATGGACTCTTGGACTCATTTGATTTTGAATCATATGAGACATGTGAGTCATGTTTGTTGGGCAAGATGACCAAAGCCCCATTCACAGGGCAAAGTGAAAGGGCTAATGACTTACTAGGACTCATACATAGTGATGTATGTGGCCCTATGTCTACACAAGCTAGAGGAGGTTTCCAATACTTCATTACTTTCACTAATGACTTCAGCAGATATGGCTACGTGTATCTTATGAGACACAAGTCAGAATCCTTTGAAAAGTTCAAAGAATTCAAGAATGAAGTAGAGAATCAACTCGGTAAAAGTATCAAAGTGCTTCATTCAGATCGAGGTGGAGAGTACTTGGATCGAGAATTCCTTGACTATCTGAAGGAGTGTGGTATAGTATCACAACTCACTCCACCAGGTACACCTCAATGGAATGGTGTATCTGAAAGGAGAAATCGAACTCTATTAGACATGGTTCGCTCTATGATGAGTCAAGCTGACCTTCCAAACTCCTTTTAGGGACATGCTCTAGAGACAGCCACTTTTACACTAAACCGAGTTCCATCTAATTCGGTTCAAAAGACACCATATGAGATATGGAGTGGGAGGCGTCCCAGTTTGTCTTTTAAGAAGATTTGGGGTTGTGATGCTTTTGTGAAATGTCAATCCTCTGAAAAACTAGGGCCCAAACCTCAAAAATGCCTTTTTGTTGGGTATCCCAAAGAAACAAAGGGTTACTATTTCTACAATCCTTCTGACCAAAAAGTGTTTGTTGCTCGAACTGGCCTCTTTTTAGAGAAAAAGTTCATCTCTAAAGAAACTAGTGGGAGGAAAGTAGAACTTGAAGAAATTCAAGAACAACAAGGAGACATCGAACTTGAAATGGAACCTGAACAGACACCACAAGATGTTGTGCTTCAAGAGCCTGTTCCTGTAGCACAGAGCCCACGTAGGTCTGGTAGGATTCGGCATGAGCCTGAGAGATATGGATTTCTCGTGACTCACACTGGTGATGTGATGCTCATGGATCAGGATGAGCCCATAACCTACCAACAAGCTATGTCGGGGCCTGACTCTGAGAAGTGGCTAGTGGCCATGAAATCCGAGATGGAATCCATGTATGAAAACCAAGTATGGACTTTGGTTGACCCACCTGAAGGGGTAAAACCTATAGGGTGCAAATGGGTTTTCAAGAAGAAAACTGACATGGATGGTAATGTGATTACCTTTAAGGGAAGATTGGTTGCAAAAGGTTTCAAGCAAATTCATGGTATTGACTATGATGAAACTTTTTCACCAGTTGCTATGCTTAAATCCATCCGAATTTTGTTTGCTATTGCTGCACACTATGATTATGAGATATGGCAAATGGATGTCAAAACTGCATTCCTAAATGGAAAGCTACTTGAGGATGTGTACATGACACAGCCTGAGGGTTTTGTCACTCCTGGGAATGCCAATAAAGTGTGCAAATTGCAAAGGTCCATTTATGGACTGAAGCAAGCTTCTCGAAGTTGGAATCTTCGTTTTGATGATGCAATCAAAGAGTTTGGTTTTATCAAAAATGAAGATGAACCTTGTGTCTACAAGAAGGTTAGTGGGAGCGCTATTGTCTTCTTGGTGTTGTATGTAGATGACATACTACTCATCGGGAATGACATTCCTGAGCTACAGTCTGTGAAGACTTGGCTAGGGAAATGTTTCTCTATGAAGGACTTGGGTGAAGCAGCCTATGTGTTAGGCATCAGGATCTATAGAGATAGATCTAGAAAGCTTCTTGGCCTAAGTCAAAGTACATATATTGACAAGGTGCTAAAGAGGTTTAGCATGCAAGATTCCAAGAAAGGATTCTTGCCCATGTCACATGGTATCACTCTTTCTAGATCTCAGTGTCCGAGTACAACCGAGGAGAGAGAGCGCATGAGTAAGATTCCATATGCCTCAGCAATTGGATCTATCATGTATGCCATGATATGTACTCGTCCCGATGTCTCATATGCTTTGAGCATGACGAGTAGGTACCAATCGAACCCCGGTGAGAGTCACTGGACAGCTGTTAAGAACATCCTTAAGTACTTACGAAGGACTAAGGATGCATTCTTGGTCTTTAGAGGTGAAGATCAGCTCATTGT
This sequence comes from Aquilaria sinensis, assembly GCA_005392925.1. Lineage (NCBI taxonomy): Eukaryota > Viridiplantae > Streptophyta > Magnoliopsida > Malvales > Thymelaeaceae > Aquilaria > Aquilaria sinensis. The sequence goes on along the minus strand of SMDT01001297.1, from coordinate 27,755 downwards.
AAGGGGTTACACCGATGCAAGCTTCCAATCCGATAAGGATGATATTAGATCGCAATCTGGTTATGTGTTTTGTATTGGTGGTGGTGCTGTGAGCTAGAAGAGTTCAAAGCAAGAGACAGTAGCTAACTCTACAACAGAATTTGAGTACATTGCCGCCTCTGATGTAGTGAAAGAGGCAGTTTGGATCAAGAAGTTCATCACTGAACTTGGAGTGGTTCCAAGCATTGTCGACCCGATAGAGCTCTATTGTGACAACAATGGAGCAATCGCACAGGGTAAGGAACCTCAATCTCACCAGCGATCAAAACACATACTCCGATGCTATCATCTCATCAGGGAGATCATCGAGAGGGGTGATGTAAGGATATGCAGGACTTCGACAGACAGCAACATTGCTGATCCACTGACAAAGCCCCTTACGCAGCAAAAGCATGATAGCCATTCTAGGTCCATCGGTATTAGATACATGGATGATTGGCTTTTAGTGCAAGTGGGAGATTGTTAGTGTTGTGCCCAAAAAGCCAATCATGAGATGATTGTATTTTTTGCACATTGAGTCATGATATTTTATTAAGGCATTAATCCAGCAATTATGTTTGTTGTTTTGTTTCTGCGTAACTTAACAAACATAATTGTAACCCTAGAATAATGATATTCTTAAACGTCCCTGGTCTAGTATTATTGTGGAGCGGGTTGCAATAATACATAACGACTAGCATATGTGGAGACTAATATGAGATATGTAGTCTACATATGGGTACAAGTTGGGGAACTTGTGTATTGGACCGACCCACCATGAGAACACTACATGGATCGTTATATGAGTGTCATAAGTGATTCTCATAGTGATCATGGTATATGTAGTCCTTCGACCTAAGATCATCAAGGTTCCCTACATGTGAGTCACATACTTTGATACTTTCCTTTTGTTGCTCGTAACTGAGTGAACTTGAAGGAGGTCATTGGGTATGTCACATATCATGCGGAGGGATTTGTATGATCAAGATGGGATTTGTCCCTCCTATGTAACGGGAGTGATATCTTCGGGCCCCTTGATAAAGTGAGACTTAGAAAAATGCATGGCCATGCTCGGATGAGTTGATATATGATATCAATGTCATCAGTTTAAGTTGGTCTACTCGGTAATCAAGAAACCAAAGATTGGGCTATACGAGAGTGACACATTCCATGTCTCGTGCTTAGTCTTGATATCTTGGACAAAGGGACAATGACATATATCGGTGATGATCATAAAGGTTTAGTCGAATCATCGACAATCTTGTCACTTGTGTAGCAATGATGTGTTGCTAGACACCGCTCATTGCTTATGATCATAAATGTGATTTATGATCATTGTCAACGTGGCGAGAGCCTATTGGGTCGCACACATAGAGCTATTTGGATCATTAGAGTGCATGGGCTAATTATTTGGGTTATGGTTTCACTTTAATTTCGTATTAATAATGGGCCCAATAGTTGAGCCATTATTAAGCCCGAAATTAAATCCTAATTGGATTAGGGCTTTGAAACCCACTAGGCCTGGAAGTTGAGTCTCACTATAAATACAACTTCTAGTGACAAATTCGCAGGTCTCCTTGCCCTAGCCTCCCAAAAGGACAGCCGCACTCTTCTCTTGCAATTCCTTGGAGGACGCAAGCTAGCACTGCGAGTGCAAGAGAAACGCATCTGCCGGGATGTGGTGGAAGCGTGGTGATCCCGAGAGGCTCGTGTGGATACCATAGAGAGCTTGAACATGTCAACTGTTCAGGTTTTGTGATTCGACTCTACAGTTGAGTGAGAGATCTCAACCGAAAATTAGGTATGAAAATTTTCGAACACCCAGTTTACCCCGTTTCACTTGGATCCTTGAGGATTTCGGTTAAATTCCGCTGCGCTGTTTGGCTTAATTTGGTGTCCTGTGCTTTGGAACTTAGGTAGAACTTTGTGGATTCTTGTTTTTGGTGAAGAGTTGATTAGGTCTTACTTGTGACTAGAAATAAAGGTAAGGGAGTTATGGTTTTATGCTTAATTAATGCTATTGGAGTGTTGTTCCTTGATGAATGCAAGTAGTTTTGGCAATAGCATTAGTTAGTGGGCAAGTTTGGTCAAGGTGGACTATGTGTTTGATAAAGCTTGGAATGATGTTATAATGCATCATAATTATGTTTGTGATAGTTGGTTGTGGCCTTTGCAACATATTTTATAGGTATGTGAAGTTGGAAGGCCATCCAAGCATGTTTAGTATGCTTGGGGAGTCTTTCAAGATGTATGCAGCAAAACTGGAAATTTTCTGGGCTCGAATGTATTGGCGACGCGTTGCCATTGTCACAAAAAGTTCAAGGAAGTTGTATATTGTGGTGACAAATCGCCGTAGTTATGTTGGCCAAACATTTTCAAATTTGCTATAAGGTTTTAGGGGAGGCTCAATAGGGTGCTTAATGTACATAACGGTCGAGGTGTCCCAGAGGTCCTCTGAGGCTTCCAAAACTCCTCCAAGACCTAGGAGTTATCTTGAGTTATCTTGGTTACTTTTGCAATAATCAAAAGAACTAGTTTATAAAGGGCCACAATGAGGTATCACTAGCTTGGGTGAATGGTTTAGTACCATCAGTGACCTAGCTGTGCCATCGAGCACAAGATTTCAATATGGAACCTAATGGGTTTCGGGAGCCAAACAGCGCAGCGGAATTTAACTGAAACCCTCCAGGATCCAAGTGAAACGGGGTAAACCGGGTGTTCAAAAATTTTCATACCTAATTTTTGGTTGAGATCTCTCACTCAACTGTAGAATCAAATCACAAAACCTGAACAGTTGACGTGTTCAGGCTCTCTATGGTATCCACACGAGCCTCTCGGGATCACCACGCTTCCACCACGTCCCGGTAGATGCGTTTCTCTTGCGCTCGCAGTGCTAGCTTGCGTCCTCCAAGGAATTGCAAGAGAAGAGTGTGGCTGTCCTTTTTGGAGGCTAGGGCAAGGAGACCTGCGAATTTCTCACTTAAAAGTTGTATTTATAGTGAGACTCAACTTCCAGGCCTAATGGGTTTCAAAGCCCTAATCCAATTAGGATTTAATTTCGGGCTTAATAATGGCTCAACTCTTGGGCCCATTATTAATACGAAATTAAAGTGAAACCATAACCCAAATAATTAGCCCATGCACTCTAATGATCCAAATAGCTCTATGTGTGCGACCCAATAGGCTCTTGCCATGCTGGCAATGATCATAAATCACATTTATGATCATAAGCAATGAACGGTGTCTAGCAACACATCATTGCTACCCAAGTGACAAGATTGTCGGTGAATCGACTAAACCTTTATGATCATCATCGATATATGCCATTGTCCCTTTGTCCAAGATATCAAGACTAAGCACGAGACATGGAATGTGTCACTCTCGTATAGCCCAATCTTTGGTTTCTTGATTACCGAGTAGACCAACTTAAACTGGTGACATTGATATCATATATCAACTCATCCGAGCATGGCCATGCATTTTCTAAGTCTCACTCTATCAAGGGGCCTGAAGATATCGCTCCCGTTACATAGGAGGGACAAATCCCATCTTGATCATACAAATCCCTCCGCATGATATGTGACATACCTAATGACCTCCTTCAAGTTCACTCAGTTACGAGCAACAAAGGAAAGTATCAAAGTATGTGACTCACATGTAGGGAACCTTGATGATCTTAGGTCGATGGAGTACATATACCCTGATCATTATGGGAATCACTTATGACACTCATATAACGATCCATGTAGTGTTCTCATGGTGGGTCGGTCCAGTACACAAGTTCTCCAACTTGTACCCATATGTAGACTACATATCTCATATTAGTCTCCACATATGCTAGTCGTTATGTATTATTGCAACCCGCTCCACAATAATACTAGACCATGGACTTTTAAAAATATCATTATTCTAGGGTTACAATTATGTTTGTTAAGTTACGCAGGAACAAAACAACAATCATAATTGCTAGATTAATGTCTTAATAAAATATCATGACTCAATGTGCAAAAATACAATCATCTCATGATTGGCTTTTGGGCACAACACTAATAGTTTGTCAGAGGATTGACGTTTCACATAAGTGTCACAGCCCCAAATCTTCATAAAAGACAAATTGGGATGCCTCCCACTCCAGATCTCATATGGTGTCTTTTGAACCGATTTAGATGGAACTCGGTTTAGTGTAAAAGCGGCTGTCTCTAGAGCATGTCCCCGAAAGGAGTTTAGAAGGTCAGCTTGACTCATCATAGAGCAAACCATGTCTAACAGAGTTCGATTTCTCCTTTCAGATGCACCATTCCATTGAGATGTACCTGGTGGAGTGAGTTGTGATACTATACCACACTCCTTCAGATAGTCAAGGAACTCTCGATCCAAGTACTCTCCACCTCAATCTGATTGAAGCACTTTGATACTCTTCTCGAGTTGATTCTCTACTTCATTTTTGAATTCTTTGAACTTTTCAAAGGATTCTGACTTGTGTCTCATAAGATACATATAGCCATATCTGCTGAAGTCATCAGTAAAAGTAATGAAGTATTGGAAACCTCCTCTAGCATGTGTAGACATATGGCCACATACATCACTATGTATGAGTCCTAGTAAGTCATTAGCCCTTTCACTTTGCCCTGTGAATGGGGCTTTGGTCATCTTGCCCAACAAACATGACTCACATGTCTCATATGATTCAAAATCAAATGAGTCCAAGAGTCCATCCTTATGGAGCTTGGATATGCGGGTCTCATTTATGTGGCCCAAGCGACAGTGCCAGAGATAGGTCGGGTTTGAATCATTTAATCTGACCTTCTTGGTATTCACATTATAGATTGGATCTTCGAGGTCTAGAACATACAACCCATTGCTAAGTTGAGCACTACCATAAAAGATTTCATTCAAATAAATAGAACAACATTTGTCCTTTATTATAAATGAAAAACCTTTCTTGTCCAAACAAGAAACAGAAATCAAATTTCTAGTAATAGTAGGCACAAAGTAGCAGTTGTCTAATTCTAAAACTAATCCACTAGGTAAAGTGAGAACATAAGTCCCTACAGCTAAGGCAGCAACCCTTGCTCCATTTCCAACATGTAGGTCCACTTCACCTCGGGCCAATCTTCTACTTCTACTTAGATCCTGCACATTTGCACAAATGTGAGATCCACATCCAGTATCCAATACCCAAGATGAGGAAGTAGAAAAGTTAGCCTCTATAACAAAAATACCTGAAGTGGAAGTCTTACTTCCCTTTTCCTTAGCAAGTTCTTCAAGATAGAGCTTGCAGTTGCGCTTCCAATGTCCAGGTTGCTTACAATGGAAGCACTCCCCTTCCTTTGCCACACCACCCTTTGGTTTCAGTGCAGCTGAAGAAGAACTAGCATTGGACTTTCCATTAGCTTTATCCTTCTTCCTGTTGGTTTTCCCTTTTCCCTTGCCCTTTTGAACCATCAAAATGGGCTTAGCCTTCTTAAGGTTTTGCTCAGCAGTTCTCAACATGTTGAGCAATTCAGGGAGGGACTTGTCAAGGTCGTTCATGTTATAGTTCATGACGAACTGACTGTAGCTTTCAGGCAACAATTGCAAGACTACATCGATAGCCAACTCTTTCTGAAGAGCAAATCCCAAATTCTCAAGATTCTCAATGTACCCAATCATCTTGAGCACATGAGGACCCACGGGACTTCCCTCAGACATCTTGCACTGAAACAATGCCTTAGAGGTCTCAAACCTCTCATGCCTAGCTTGCTCTTGGAAAAGCATTTTGAGATGTTCGATCATATCGAACGCCCCCATGTTCTCATGTTGCTTCTAAAGCTCAGATTCCATGGTAATAAGCATGAGGCATGCAACATCCAAAGCATCATCAGAATGCCTCTTGTGAGCATCCCTTTCAGCTATTCGAGCAGTGGCAGCAGGCTTATTCGGAATGGGCTGCTCTAGGACATAAGCCTTTCTCTCTTGTTTGAGGACTATCCTCAAGTTTCGGTACCATTTGAGAAAGTTGGTCCCATTAAGTTTTTCCTTCTCAAGGATCGATCACAACGAAAGTGTCGATGTGTTTTGTGCCATGGTTATCTACAACAGTAAATATGCAGTGTAAGAGTCATGTATTTTAATTCATTTAATAAGGACTTTTATTAAACGATACTCCCACTATTTTCCTCAAAATAATAACCCTCGATATTATTTCGGAACACCTCAGCGCTAAGGTATTCTAGTGGGCCAAGATCCATATTTGACCATAACCTGAGTCAGCTTTGGCTTTTCTCTCAAGTTACAGCTATTTAGGTAGGCAACTCCTTGCCAATTGCATCTTATGCAACTCTTGGATAGTTGGGTGAACAACACTTGTCCAAGCTCATCTCATGAACTTAAGCCCAACTCTATGCCTCTAAGTCCCTAATCCTATTAGGATGACTTAGTTAAGTCGAAGTCGGACCAAAGTTAGCAGTTTGGATATCACTATTATCCCATCGCGCCTTACCAAGATGAACATAGGTGCTTTGCTTTGGCAAACCCACCTAATGTTGATCAAAGTCTTGACGAGTGCCAACATTTGGAAGGCATCACATTTAATGACTTAATATTTGTTTGAGGGATTTTATCTTTTGATCTCACCAATTTGTTATCTCCGGTTGTTTTATACATGCATCACATACAAATATAAAACATGCATCTCATGCTTACATAAAATAAACGTGACATGGTTATAGCCCAAACTATGCGATATTCTCAAGCCAATGAGAATATCATAAAAGCCTAAGAAAAGAAAAAGAGTCTTCACAAGCTCCTTCTCTTCCTTTCTTGGCTGCCCTTTTGTTGTCACCTCCTTGGACATACCTCATTGGATGATCCCATAATGCACCATTACATCAATAATAGAAACCTCGAGTTACATTCGAGGGGAGTAAGGTGAGAAAAGAATGTACAATGAGAGTGATAAGAAAAGGCACGACTCGCAGGCCGTATTTACAAGTACAACCAATCAAGGGCTATAACCATGCACCATGCTTCAAACACCAATCAGCATATCATGTCAAATCTCATTCAACAAAGATGCATGCCAATTTTCGCGCGTTGATTAACCAGTTTTTATTTATGTGGCGCTTCGCATACGGCGGTCCTGCTGGCCGGTCAGCGGGCGGTGGTTCCGCTGACCAGTTAGCGGACGGGGTCAAGGGGAGCCGCCCTTGCGGGGGGCGTGGGGGGCAGCGCCCCCCGGCGCAAAAAATTGTCTTACAATTGCTTAGCCCAAAATCTTCTATTTCGAGCAAGTAGGCACCCGAGACTCCTCCATTCGAGCCACCAAAAATACCTTACTTTCGGTGCCCGAATAGGCCGAATCCGAACCAAGCTAGGGTTTTTGCAACTATTGCAAGAATCCTAATCCATATAGGTATCTCATACCTATCAATTTCGGGTTAATCTCATTAACCAATTTGTGTCATTTCTTCATATATCTCATATGTTCATTACGAATTCCGGTTTCATGCATCATGAATCAATCTAATTAATCATGGCCGAAAGAAAATCGAACACATAGCATCATGCGATTCAACACTCAATCCCGATTTAGGGTTTCACCAGTAGCTCTGATACCACTGTTGGGTTTCGGGAGCCAAACAGCGCAGCGGAATTTAACCGAAACCCTCCAGGATCCAAGTGAAACGGGGTAAACTGGGTGTTCAAAATTTTTCATACATAAATTTCGGTTGAGATCTCTCACTCAACTGTAGAGTCGAATCACAAAACATGAACAGTTGACGTGTTCAAGCTCTCTATGGTATCCATACGAGCTTCTCGGGATCACCACGCTTCCACCACATTCCAGCAGATGCATTTCTCTTGCGCTTGCAGTGCTAGCTTGGGTCCTCCAAGGAATTGCAAGAGAAGAGTGCGGCTGTCCTTTTGGGATGTTAGGGCAAGGAGACCTGCGAATTTCTCACTAGAAGTTGTATTTATAGTGAGACTCAACTTCCATGCCTAATGGGTTTCAAAGCCCTAATCCAATTAGGATTTAATTTCGGGATTAATAATGGCTCAACTCCTTGGCCCATTATTAATACGAAATTAAAGTGAAACCATAACCCAAATAATTAGCCCATGCACTCTAATGATCCAAATAGCTCTATGTGTGCGACCCAATAGGCTCTTACCACATTAGCAATGATCATATATCATATTATGATCATAAGCAATGAGCGGTGTCTAGCAACACATCATTGCTACCCAAGTGACAAGATTGTCAATGATTCGACTAAACCTTTATGATCATCACCAATATATGCCACTGTCCCTTTGTCCAAGATATCAAGACTAAGCATGAGATATGGAATGTGTCACTCTCGTATAGCCCAATCTTTGGTTTCTTGATTACCGAGTAGAGAAACTTAAACTGATGACATTGATATCGTATATCAACTCATCCGAGCATGGCCATGCATTTTTCTAAGTCTTACTCTATCAAGGGGCCCGAAGATATCACTCCCGTTACATAGGAGGGACAAATCCCATATTGATCATACAAATCCCTCCGCATGATATGTAACATACCTAATGACCTCCTTCAAGTTCACTCAGTTACAAGCAACAAAGGAAAGTATCAAAGTATGTGACTCACATGTAGGGAACCTTGATGATATTAGGTCGAAGGGCTACATATACCATGATCACTATGAGAATCACTTATGACACTCATATAACGATCCATGAAATGTTCTCATGGTGGGTAGGTCCAGTACACAAGTTCTCCAACTTGTACCCATATGTAGACTACATATCTCATATTAGTCTCCACATATGCTAGTCGTTATGTATTATTGCAACCTGCTCCACAATAATACTAGACTAGGGATGTTTAAGAATATCATTATTCTAGGTTACAATTATGTTTGTTAAGTTACACAGAAACAAAACAACAAACATAATCGCTGGATTAATGCCTTAATAAAATATCATGACTCAATGTGCAAAAAAAATACAATAATCTCATGATTGGCTTTTTGGGCACAACATTAATAGTATGAGTCCTAGTAAGTCATTAGCCCTTTCACTTTGCCATGTGAATGGGGCTTTGGTCATCCTGGCCAACAAACATGACTCACATGTTTCATATGATTCAAAATCAAATGAGTACAAGAGTCCATCCTTATGGAGCCTGGATATGCGGGTATCATTTATATTGTCACACCCCACACAGGCCCCAGCCTATGCACTCTCAGTACCACTCCCAGCCTGTGTACCAAGTGTTTACCAAGAGTTATTAACTACCTATTATTTTAGCTGTTGTTTGTTAGCTAGTTTTAAGTCTTTTTTTCTTAAGCTGAGAGCTGGGAGGTGTCCCAGGAGGCTTATGAGTTAATAAGAACAATAACCTGCAGTTTAAGTAGGGCCCAACCATTAACTTGCAACACAAGGCAAGGCTGTAAATCAATAACTTGCAATACAAGCAAGGCATACACTTAATCTGTTAAGTGTCTAGGATGTGTGCTCATCAAGTGTGCTACTTTCATGAATGACAACCAAGAAGCCCACATCTTTGTAGTTTGAAAATCAAGGTTTCCATGCACATGTATATTCGGCTAAGCACAGTATCTCAAGAGGTATCCCCATAAAACATATCCATATGCTCATAAACTTAACATAACTTGGCACATAAGCATCCAACATATGTACATACAAAACCATGTACTAACAAGGCTGCATATACACACAAAATAGCCTAAGTACAAGCATCACTAGCTTGGAAACATACCAAGGATGCTACAAGTCCAAAATAGCCAAGGTTAAGTTTTACAAGCCATGTACCCTTACTCCCCCAGAAGATACCTAAGTGTGCAATACAGCAGCACACACTGAAGCACCAACCCAATGACCATGTTCATGGTCATGAAAGTGAACACTACAATCAGAGCCATAGTCCACACATCCATCCTGCACCTAGACTGATCCCACAACTACACAAGCCTGCAAAACTTAGAATATAAGTTTCGGCCTTAAACCATAAGACTTGTAATGCAAGTAATCAAGCCAAGATTCAGTTGGCACATACCTTGAGCAATAAGTGTACTAACTAGCACACAAACTAGCAACTCAAGCAAACTACTCAAGCTGTATATCCTTTCCTGAAACAAAAATGTATGGGCAGTGAGTAACAATTACTCAGTAGGGATTCACAAACGACCATGTAAGGTCTATTTAGTTAAGTCCATGACTTAACCTCCACAAGCTTACTTGTCCTGCAAGAAAGACATGAAAACAAGGAAAACACAAAGAGACCAAGACATATAATCATCATAAACCATCAATATATGGGTTAGCATGCACAAACAGACAACCAAGCACACAAAACACACACACACCACAAGATACATTCGGCCATATTTACTAGCATGTGTCCATGTGCACTTTTTGCACTTCCACCTTCACAACTTTACTCCTATTCCATTAGAGCTCCAAATTCACTAGCAAGTTGGCCTCCCTCACTAGGAATTCTAACACATGCCATTACCTTGACTAGCTAGCCAATTAACACATAACCGAATCTCCTCAATATGCCCATCTAGCAAGCTAAGATCATATAGCATCATATAACCATCACTTAGCTGCCATTATTACTTGATCATGGAAAAGTACCAAGAATACAAGTAAATGTGAAAACCCTACCTCAAAATCAAAGCTTGAGCTCTCGGTTGCTTGAGTAACTAAGGCCGAAATTGAATTATGTTGCCTAACACAACAAAGCCTTCAATTAGCTATCATAATCACTTGATCATGGAAATTTACCAAGAACATGAAGTGAATTTATGAAGCTATACCTCTAAATTAAGCTTGAAAGCTCTCGGCCAAGACTTATTCTTCAAATTCCAAGCTCTGAACTTGACATTCAAGGTCGCCTACCTTCTAATTCAACGATTCCAAGCTTGGTTTTGTGATCAAGCTTCCTTTTCCACTTTGCTTTGCATCAAACGGCAGCGATCCTTCACGAAGGCTTCAAGAACAAAGCAAGCCTTCTTTGATTCTTTTAGTTCTCGGCCAACAACACTTAATACAACTTAAAATGAAGGCAAGCCGTATATATTTGTTTTAATGGTTTAATGAAATATGGCAGCCAGTTATGGACACATGTCCAAATAAATCGATTAATGCTCCATTTAGTCCCATATTTATTTGCATGGTGTGTTTCACCCTTCAAGACTCCATAGTTACACTTTAGTCACTAGAATATAGGATTATTTCGGCCCAAATCTCAATTCATGGCTCAAATTGCCAAGCTTTCATTAACATGGCCTAAAATGGTAATTAACCCATGCTCAATTTCAGCATTTTACCATTTTGATTAACCTTATAATATTGGTATAAAACCTTTGGTCGAAGACATCATAATATCTGGCCATTTAAAGTCAATAAAGAATTGGTCTACTTCCACCTTTTTCCTTGTACTTTTTTGCATGGCTGAATTAACCCTTAAATGCCTCATTGTTTCATTTGCATCACCAGTTCAAGTGTACATTGTAGTCCTCCAACTTTATTTCATGCCAAAAACATCATGGTCTAATTTTCCCATGCACACTTAAAACCCAAACTTTCTCAGGTTTATGTTTACACCCTTATCCTCATTTTCAGACAAGTCCATCATGTTTTAAATTGGTGTTTTTATAAATTCTTGGCCTAAGCCAAGTGGATGGTCCTAACAATTCCTCCCCCTTTAAAGAATTTGGTCCTCCAAATTCTTCACCAATCTAGAGTACAACTGAGGGTACTTAGTGGCAATTTCCTGTTCTACTTCCTAGCTTGCCTCTTCAGGAGTGTGATTACTCCACTGAACTTTAATCATAGAGATCCACCTGCTCCTCAATTTCCTGGTATCTCTTGCCAGGAATTGAATTGGCACTTCCTCATATGAAAGGTTTGGTGCCACAGTTACACTAGCAGGTATCTCTATCTGTTTAGAACTGGGAACATATTTCTTGAGTAAGCTCACATGAAATACATTATGTATGTTACCAAGTTCTGATGGCAAATCCAGCTGATAAGCCACATTTCCAACTTTGGCCAGTATTTGATATGGCCCAACATATCTGCTTGCTAGTTTTCCTTTCTTTCCAAATCTGATTACTCCTTTCATAGGAGAAACCTTAAGCGACACCCAATCTCGTTCCTGGAATTCCAGGTCTCTTCTCCTTTTCAGATTAGCATAGGCTTGTTGCCTATCATTAGCAGTTTTGATCCTAGCTTGGATCAGTTTTATTTTCTCTGTAGTTTCCTTAATAATGTCTGGCCCCAACTCCAATTTATCCTCTGGCTGATGCCAGCAATGAGGAGTAATACATCTTCTGCCATACAAGGCCTCATAAGGAGCCATTCCTATCACTGAATGATAGCCATTATTATAGGAAAATTCTATTAGTGGAAGATGTACATCCCACTCTCCTTGGAAGTCAATCACACAGCATCTCAACATGTCTTCCAGAGTCTGTATGGTTCTTTCTGTCTGTCCATCAGTCTGTGGATGGTAAGCAGAACTAAACTTGAGCTTAGTGCCCAATGCCCGATGTAGGGATTTCCAGAACCTAGAAACAAACCTAGGATCCATATCTGACACTATGTCATCAGGTATTCCATGCAATCTTACTATTTCTCTTATATAGAGTTGTGCTAGTTTATCCAAGGAATCAGTAAGATTCATGGGAAGGAAGTGAGCTGCTTTGGTCAATCTATCCACAATGACCCATATGGCATCATGCTTCCTTCTTGTCAGTGGCATTCCTACCACAAAATCCATTGATATGGATCCCCATTTCCTCTCAGGTATGGGCAAGCTTTGCAGCTTCCCTCCTGGTTTCTGGTGTTCCACCTTTACTTGTTGGCACACTTCACAACTAGCCACATGTGTGCTAATATCCTTCTTCATATATGGCCACCAAAAATATACTCTAAGAGTGTGATACATCTTTGTGGCTCCTGGATGCATGCTCAACTTACTAGAGTGAGCTTCCTCCAGAATTTGAATCCTTAGGTTGTCCTTTTCAGGCACATACAACCTGTTCTGGAAATATAGCACCCCTTATTTAAAGGAAAAACCTTGGTACAGTTCTCATTTTTTCTGTCCAGATATCAGTTCCATATTCTCATCACCAGTTTGAGCTTGTTTGATAAGCTCCTTCCATTCTGGTGTAATGGTAAGCACATTCAATTGCTCACTTTCCTTAGCTAGCCATTGACTTGCCAAGCAAGTAAGGCTCAGGCTCTCGGCCTTATACTCAGTTTCACCACCTTTGAGCACTTCTGTGTAGCTTCTGCTCAAAGCATCTACCACTATATTAGCCTTTCCAGCTGTGTATTCAATTACACAGTCAAAGTCCTTCAAATACTCCAACCACCTTCTTTGTCTCATATTCAAGTCCTTTTGAGTAAAAAGGTATTTGAGACTTTTGTGGTCTGTAAAAACCTGGAATCTGTTACCAAGAAGATAGTGTCTCCATTGTTTAAGAGCAAAGACCACTGCTGCTAATTCCAGGTCATGTACTGGCTACTTCTTCTCATGGGGTCTTAATTGTCTGGACCCAAAAGCAATGGCCTGTTTTTCCTGCATTAAGACACAACCTAGTCCTACATGAGATGCATCAGTATACACTTCATATTCCTTTTCAAGGTCTGGCAGGACTAGTATAGGAGCTGTAGTCAGTCTCCTTTTTAGCTCTTGAAAGCTTTCTTCACATTTTGTTTCCCAGATAAACTTTTGGTTCTTCCTGGTTAACTAAGTCATAGGTGCTGCTAAAATAGAAAATTTTGGTACAAACCTTCTGTAATAGCTAGCCAACCCCAGGAAGCTCCTGACTTCCCTCACATTCTGGGGTTGTTTCCAATCCAGAATTGACCTTACCTTTTCAGGATCCACGACCAACCCTTGATCATTTATTATATGACCCAAAAACCCAATTTCTTGAGTCCAAAATTTACATTTACTCAGCTTCCCATAAAGCTTATGTTCTTGGAGCAAGCCAAGCACTATTTTTAGGTGTTCTTTATGAGTTGCCTCATCCTTGGAATATACCAAGATATCATCAATAAACACCACCACAAAGTGGTCTAGGTGTGCTCTGAACACCCTCTGCATTAAGTCCATAAAGAATGCAGGTGCATTAGTAAGCCCAAATGGCATTACTGTATACTCAAAGTGTCCATACCTAGTCCTGAAAGCAGTCTTAGGTATGTCCTCCTCCCTTACTCTTAACTGGAAATATCCAGATCTCAAATCTATTTTGGAGAACACTTTGGCTCCCTTCAACTGATCAAATTGGTCTTCTATCCTTGGGAGAGGATATTTGTTCTTTATGGTTAATGCATTTAGTTTTCTGTAATCAATACAGAGTCTAAGGGTTCCATCCTTTTTCTTCACAAATAACATAGGTGCTCCCCAAGGCGACACACTGGGTCTAATGAACCCTTTTTCTAGTAGTTCATGTAGCTGTTTCCTGAGTTCTACCATCTCAGGTAATGTCATCCTATATGGAGCAGTGAATACTAGTGCTGCTCCTGGTACCAATTTAATTTCAAACTCCACCTCCCTCAGGGGTGGTAATCTAGGTAGGTCTGTAAGAAAGACTCCTGGAAAATCCTGAACTATAGGTATCTTCTTAAGTTCATTAGCCACTTCCTGGTCATTTAGTTTCAGGCATTCATAGTCATTTTCTAGAACCATTTTTTTTAATACCTCAATTTGGTAATTCATAGCCAATTCTAGTGACTTATCTAAGTCATATGGCATACAGCCAGGCATAATCAGTTGTCTGTTATGACAATCAATTACTCCTTTATTCTCTCCTAGTCAATTCATGTCTAGAATCACATCATAATCATATGTGTATAGTACTATGAGGTCTGCTCTCAGTTTCAGCTTGTCTATCGGGATTTCACAGTTTTCAACCATATGGTATATGAATAGAACTTCATTACCAGCAGTTTTAACTAAGTACATGCTTGTTGTGTACTTTACTTCCAAATTCATGGTCTTAACCAAGCAATTTGAAATCACAAATAAGGAAGCTCCAGTATCAAATAATGCAGATACTAAATAGCCATTAAGGTAAATAGTACCTTTTAAGGCTCTTCTGCTAGTCTTTTGCTGACTAGTCTCTCTACCTGCCTCCTCGGCCTCTGGTGCTCTCTGCACTTTTCTGGATGACTCCAGCTGAAATACTCGTCCTGGAGGTGCATTAGGCCTTCTCTGCTCCTGAGGGGGCCTTTGTGCCTGCCTGCCTCCTTGATTGGGCAAATTGATTATCTGCTGCCCACCTTGCCCTCTGGGATTAAACCTTCCCAGCAATTTCCTCTCATCTCCTCTCTTTGGGCAATCTCTCACCCAATGATCTGGTGCCCCACACTTGTGGCATCCAACAGCAGTTTTGAAGCATGGCTTATTGCCATGGAATTTCCCACAAGTGTGGCATTGTGGACCATACTGCTGTGGCCCTTTCTCTTTCTTGCTTCCTTTTCTTCTTCCACTAGCTTCTACCTCTTCTCTGGGTCTTTTCCGTGTCACTTTCTGGGAACCACTCCCAGTACCAGGTCCACTCCTGGTTTATTCTTTGAATTCCTGCTCTAGTGCAACGGCACTCTGCATCACAGAGTAGTAGTCCCTGGTCCCTACTGCTATGAAAATCTGTCTTAGCTCAGGCCTTAAGCCTCTTATAAACCTCTTGGTTCTCAATTCTTCCTGTCCTTCGTACTGTGGAGCACATCTGATCAGACTGCTGAATCTTTGTTCATATTCCAGAACAGTGAGATCCCCTTGCTCCAACTGATCAAACTCCACTTGCTTCTGATCCTTTTGGGCCTCACTGACGTATTGCTGGTGGAAGACCTGAAGGAAGTCTGCCCACCTCATGGATCTTCTCCTAGCTGAGGGCCTCCTTTGATTCCTTTCTTGGTAGTTTCTTTGTACTGCTCTCCACCAGAGTTCAGCATTTCCTTCTAGCCTGAAAGTGGCTAGCAATACTTTCTGAGTAGATGTGACTTCCATCCTTTCAAACATTTTCTCCACCTGGTATACCTAGAACTCAGCCTCATCTGGGTCACAGCCACCCCTGAATACTGGAGGTTTTAGTGCTAGGAACCCTTCTAGCTGGCCCTCCTTAAGTCCACCCCTTCTGGACCTCTCTCCCCTTACTTCTATGCCGCTAGTTCTGTATCTGTAATTTCTCCCTCTTGTTGTACTTTATATAGGAGGCTCAGTGCTCCTTGAGTAAATATATGCATCCAGCTCTTCAATGTTTGGGCTCTCCTCATCCTCTTCCTCTGTCCTGGGCTCTTGTCTAACCTCTGACCTTACCCTTCTGGCCTTGGGATGTCTTCTTTCCTCATCACCTTCTTCTCCTTCCTGATTGCCTCCATTATTACTATGCTGATCATGATTCACTGGCTCTTTGCCAGGCCTTCTCTTTCTTCTTCTATCTTCTACTTCAAAGTTTTCTCCTGCTCCCATCTGCTCTGGGTTTTCATTTATTGGAGGTTGGCCTCTAGCCAAGAATCTCATTCCCTCTACAATTTGTAACATAGTCAACTGTAAAGACTCCATCATTGCTTCTATCCTGGCTGGCGCGTCCCTGCTGGGTCCAGGTGGTCCAGGTACAGGTAATGTAAATCCTGCATTTGGCTCTTCGGCCACATCATGCTCAATAGCACCTGCCTGTATCTCAGGCACCTCCGTATGCATACCATCTCTTGGATGGGCTGTTCCATCCTCTATTTGCTTCAGGGATTTTCTTTCCCTGCCCCTTGTTTTCATCCTACACCTTAAAATGCAGCTATTCACATATATCCAATAATACAAGTCTTATACAATCCTATGTGGGGACAAGTCTAGGCTATACTTTCCTCTAAATCAGAAGCTTCTTAACCTTAAGCTCTGATACCAAACAAAGAATGTCACATCCTTCACAGGCCCCAGCCTGTGTACTCTCACTACCACTCACCAATTTGCCCAAGAGTTATTAACTACCTGTTATTTTAGATGCTATTTGCTAGGTAGTTTGAAGTCTTATTTTCTTAAGCTGAGAGGTGGGATGTGTCCCAGGAGGCTTATGAGTTAATAAGAACAATAACCTGCAGCTTAAGTAGGGCCCAACCACTAACTTGCAATACAAGCAAGGCATGCACTTACTCTGTTAAGTGTCTAGGATGTGTGCTCATCAAGTGTGCTACTTACATGTATGACAACCAAGAAGCCCACATCTTTATAGTTTTGAAAACCAAGTTTCCATGCATATGTACATTTGGCCAAACATAGTATCTCAAGGAATTTCTCATGAAACATAGCCATATGCTCATAAACTTAACATAACTTGGCAGATAAGCATCCACCATATGTACATACAAAACCATGTACTAACAAGGCTGCATACACACACAAAATAGCCTAGGTACAAGCATCACTAGCTTGGAAACATACCAAGGATACTACAAGTCCAAAATAGCCAAGGTTAAGTTTTACAAACCAAGTACGCTACTCTCCCAGAAGATACCTAAGTATGCAATGCAGCAGCACACACTGAAGCACCAACCCAATGACCATGTTCCTGGTCATGAAAGTGAACACCACAATCAGAGCCATGGTCCATACATCCATCTTGCACCTAGACTGATCCCACAACTACACAAGCCTGCAAACTTAGAACATAAGTTTCGGCCTTAAACCATAACACTTGTAATACAAGTAATCAAGCTAAGATTTAGTTGGCACATACCTCAAGCAATAGGTGTACTAACTAGCACACAACTAGCAACTCAAGCAAACTACTCAAGCTGTATATCCTTTCCTAAAATAAAAATGTATGGGCAGTGAGTAACAATTACTTAGTAGGGATTCACAAATGACCATGTAAGGTCTCTTTAGTTAAGTCCATGACTTAACCTCCACAAGCTTACTTGTCCTGCAAGAAAGACATGAAAACAAGGGAAACATAAAGAGACCAAGAAATATAATCATCACAAACCATCAATATATGGGTCAGCATGCACAAACAAATCAACCAAGCACACAGAACTCAACACACACACCACAAGATACATTCGATCATATTTACTAGCATGTGTCCATGTGCATTTTTTGCACTTCCTTCTTCACAACTTTACTCCCATTCCACTAGAGCTCCAAATTCACTAGCAAGTTGGCCTCCCTCACTAGGAATTCTAACACATGCCATTACCTTGACTAGCTAGCCAATTAACACATAACCGAATCTCCTCAATATGCCCATCTAGCAAGCTAAGATCGTATAGCATCATATAACCATCACTTAGCTGCCATTATTACTTGTTCATGGAAATGTACCGAGAATACAAGTAAATGTGAAAACCCTACCTCAAAATCAAAGCTTGAGCTCTCGGTTGCTTGAGTAACTAAGGCCGAAATTGAATTATGTTGCCTAACACAACAAAGCCTTCAATTAGCAATCATAATCACTTGATCATGGAAATTTACCAAGAACACAACTGAATTTATGAAGCTATACCGCTAAATTAAGCTTGAAAGCTCTCGGCCAAGACTTGTTCTTCAAATTCCAAGCTCTAAACTTGACATTCAAGGTTGCCAACCTTCTAATTCAAGGATTCCAAGTGTGGTTTTGTGATCAAGCTTCTATTTCCACTTTGCTTTGCATCAAACGGAAGCCATCGTTCATGAAGGCTTCAAGAACAAAGCAAGCTTTCTTTGATTCTTTTAGTTCTTGGCCAACAACACTTAATACAACTTAAAATGAAGGCAAGCCGTATATATTTGTTTTAATGGTTTAATGGAAATATGGCAGCCGGTTATGGACACATGTCCAAATAAATGGATTAATGCTCCATTTAGTCCCATATTTATTTGCGTGGTGTGTTTCACCCTTCAAGACTCCATAGTTACACTTTAGTCACTAGAATATAGGATTATTTCAGCCCAAATCTCAATTCATGGCTCAAATTGCCAAGCTTTCATTAACATGGCCTAAAATGGTAATTAACCCATGCTCAATTTCAGCATTTTACCATTTTAATTAACCTTATAATATTGGTATAAAACCTTTGGTCGAAGACATCATAATATCCGGCCATTTAAGGTCAAACAAGATTTGGTCTAATTCCACCTTTACCCTTGTACTTATTTGCATGGCCGAATTCACCCTTAAATGTTTCATTGTTTCATTTGCATCACCAATACAAGTGTACATTGTAGCCCTCCAACTTTATTTCATGCCAAAAACATCATGGTCTAATTTTCCCATGCATGCTTAAAACCCAAACTTTCTCAGGTTTTCATTTACACCCTTATCCTTATTTTCAGACAAGTCCCTCGTGTTTTAAATTGGGGTTTTTTTAAATTCTTGGCCTAAGCCAAGTACTAAGGGATGGTCCTAACAATTAGTCTACTGTTATTAAATGCCATCACAAGGTTATTATGTGTAAAAATGATAATATAAATATTGATTTTGTATACTTTGTCTATTTGAACTTGGTTTCTATGAAAAATGCCTTGGCCATGTGAATGTTTTTATGATTTCTTCTTACTAAAGTCAAAGCTTAAAAAGCATGTATCTTGCATTTTCTAGGTTAATCAACTAGCATCATGAAGTTTTAGTTCACACACATATATAACTAGCTAATTGCAACCACAGTTAGATCTATTCTCACAGGCTTCTTAGACAGGGCCAAGAGTGGCCATGTGATGCTAGCCCTAGGGCCAGAATGTTATAATATATATATATATACACAGACACACATTGGTTAAACTTGTACTTTGTTCTTGTGTTTGTTCTTCGCTGTTATTTTCTATCTTTGCAGATGACTCAAGATTGTTCCTAACGCTTTACTAAGTTTAGGTGGAACTCATTCCCCCATTGTCTTCTTGTGTAGGTGAAGGCATAGATTGACTAGGGTAACTTGTAGGGTTAGTACTGAGCTTTGTTTTGGTGTAGGTAATCTTGTGTCTTTGCTTATTACTTTGTTACTTTCTATCGTGACTCATGGTAGCCTAGCAAAGATGTTGGTTTGTGTTTGTAGTTACCAAGATGGTGAGGAACATTTTATTAGGGCACAAGAGTTAGTTTAAGTACTTGGAAAGTAGGCTAGTAATGTGTAGTTTTTTTTTAGTTTGCTGGCCTTGTGGTTTGTGAGATATGAAGCTAAGTGTTTCCTTACAACTTTGTACTTGTGCCCTATAACTAAATCTGGGATTGTTGCTTGGCATGTAAGCTTATGAGCTAACTAGTTTCTAGCATGAGAATGTTCTGTTATTAAATCTGGATGTATGCGTAGGAGTTGCATGCTTTAGAATTTACTAGTTTGCCTATTTAAATCATGAAGTTATGCTAGATAGTTTGCAAATTGTTTAATTTATTTCTGCCAGTTTAGTGTTGCTAGACTAAGTTATAAAATCTCAAGTTAAATAGCATCTTGAGTTGGGAACTAAAATTCTACAAAGTTTCACTTGTTCTCAGGTATCTAAAGCTAGGCTTGCCTTAAAACTATCTTGTACTTTTTTAGTCATACCGTAGCTAGCCTATTAAGGGTGGGTGGTTGGCATTGTGACAAAGTTAGTATCATAGTAGATTTAGTAGTGAACAGCTTCCTTGGAAGCTAAGAGAGAGTCACAAGTGAAAGTAAACAAATTCTGTTTGTTTGGTGCAAGATGACCACAACTAAGAGAAGGCATTATGGTGAAGACCAGGAACAAGAGCCTAAGGCTGAGCTTCCTGGAAACATTGAGCAAAGAAAGCCTAATGGAATAAGATAAAAGTAAAAAGAGCCTATCAAAGAAAGAGTGTTATCTCACGACCAGGAGGGTCATGTAGCTAGGAAAGATGCTGCTGGTCCTAGCAAGAACCCTCAACAGAGAATGGAAGACATGATGTTAGCAATGCAAGCTGGCTTGGCATAAATGGTAGCTAGGATGCAAGCCCTAGTGCAAGGTTAGGCACTAGTGAGCCAGCAAAGTGGAAGAATAGAGGTTGGAGCTAAAGAAACGGAGGTACAACTCCAAAGAGGAAAATAGGTGATGCATGGAGAAGATCAAGGTAGTAGGGTTGATACTGCCCGAGAGGAAGAACAAGATGAAGACAGAAGGCACCCAAGGGCAAGGAGGATCAGATTAGAGATAAGACAAGAGGAAAGAGTTGAGGTGGAGATTTATGCAGACTTGCCTAGAGATTGTTCTAGAGATAGGAATAAGAGGTATGAAGAAGAATCAAGTGCTAGAAAGAGAAGGCATAGGGAAAGGTATGGAAAACATAGATGAGAAAGGAGACACAAATAGGAAAGAGATGAAGGGCATTTAAAGGAGGGCAAATTGGAAAGGTTCTTGAACCTCAAACCACTAACCTTCAAAGGTGATGGAGGTCCAAAAGTGGCTGAGTACTGGTTTTACCAACTGGAAAGGGTGTTCGAGAGAATTGACTTAACTTCCACATAAAAAGTATACATAGCAACCTTGAAGTTGGAAGGTAGTGCTGAGTTGTGGTGCAGGACAACTCATAGGGGATTTCAAGCTAAAATGGAGAATGAACATGGGTAGAGGAACAAAAACATGAGGTGGGTTGAGTTCCTACAAGCCTTCCAAAGCCAGTATGTGAGTGAAGCCATCAAGGACCAGAAACAAATAGAGTTTGATCAATTGGTCTAAGGACATTTGTCTGTAGCCCAATATGAGCACAAGTTTAGCTCACTAATTAGGTATGCTCCTCAGTAGGATGGACAAGAGGTCCTCAAGGCTAGGAGCTTTGTGAGGGGTTTAAGGCTAGAACTCAGACAAATATTGAAGGCTATTAGAATTTATGATTATTACCAGGCAGTGCAAAAGGCAATGTCACTTGTACAAGAGTTCACCAAGGAAGGAATGTATACTACTAGGCAAGGAGAGTCCAATAAACCAACCAAACGGAAGAATAAAATAAAACATGAAGGGGGCAGTAAGTCAAGGCCAAAAAAGTCAAGGGACCCCAATGTTAAAAATGTGGCTGATTCCATGGTAACAAGGTGTGTTACAAGGACATTCTAGGATGCCTAAAGTATGGATCCTTTGATTATTGTATAAGTGACTACCCATTAAAGCAAAAGAGGGAACCAAGACCTGCACATGCACCTAAGCAAGATGGTCAAAGGCCAAGGGGAGGCCTACCACTTCCTATGACCATTAATGTAGGACCTAGAGGTCAAGTGTTTCCAAGAAAGCAAGCTCCCGGAAGAGTGTTCCAGTTGGAGAACCAAAAGGGTCTTCAAGAAGATGCCCTAAAAGTTAACATTTACCTTCATGATAAAAATGTATCTATTCTAGTAAATACTAGAGCCTCTATTTCTATAGTTTCTGCTAGTGTTGTGGAAGAACTAAATTTGCTAGTGTCTAGACTAAATGAAATGTTCTTGATTAGAACAGCTTGGTTTGAGTTGTTGTTTACTTTCCATATGGTTAGAAATTAAATGCTTATGTTTGGTAAACTAAAAAAAACCTTAGACTTATTAGTACTAGACACTAAAGGTTATGATATAATACCTGGCATAAATTAGTTAAGGGACCATAGGGTCTAAATAGATTGTGAAACAAGAAAGCTCATACTGCTTGGAAGGCAGCATTATGATCTTAGTAAGTCTAGCAAGCTTGGGAAAGAGCTTTAAGCTTTGTCTATAGAATTAGTAGACCAAATGCCTATAGTGACTGAAGAAGAGTTCATGCCACTTAATGGCAAAAAGGTGGAAGAGGAAATAATGAGAATTCTAGGAGTTACGGAATATCTGTAAGTGTTTCAAAAAGACCACATTGGACTCTTTCCAGTGAAAGACATTAGGTTTGAGGTTAAGTTAGTTCCTGGAGCTGTTCTAGTGACTATTCCACCTTATAGGATGTCCCCTCTAGAAATGACTGAGCTCAAAAAACAACTAGATGATCTACTAGCCAAGGGTTACATTAGGCCAAGTAATCTATTACCCATTCTGGGGTAATCCAATTATGGTGCCAAAACTATGCATTTAAACTTCCAGGATTGGTGTGTCCTGTAGGTCATCAGAACAACACCCCTAGTGTACATACTCAAGTGACCCTCTTGAGTACTATGTAAATACATGCATATTGGTCTAACCATAACACATATATTCACATTTATGCACACCATGGCATCTAAGAAGAAAAACACTAGCACAAGTCTTAGTTTTGGCTTCCACACATTAAGCATTCTTACTAGGTTCAAAAATTCCAGCCACTGCACCCAAACTTCCTCCAATAAACTGTATCATTCTAGCCATGTAACCCCCTATTTTATTTACTCCATTATCAAGTAGACACTTAGGGAAAACCAAGAAATTTTGTTTTACATCAATAGGCCACCTATGGACCAAGTTATGGATTTTTAAAGTTGGTTACAAAATTCTGACCACATGAACAGTAACTCAACCAACTTTGCAATGTCATATATTTAGCTACAGGTCTCTAAAT
Source organism: Aquilaria sinensis (assembly GCA_005392925.1). NCBI lineage: Eukaryota > Viridiplantae > Streptophyta > Magnoliopsida > Malvales > Thymelaeaceae > Aquilaria > Aquilaria sinensis. The sequence continues at coordinate 4,279 of SMDT01001297.1, read as the reverse complement.
CCAGAAATTAAAAATCCCAGTTAACCCTCTAGATGTCCTCTAGGAGTGGTCAAAATTTCATACCAAAATTCATTCTACAAAGAGAGATATTCAACTTTAGGTACAAGGTCGAAATTCTGGCAACTTTTAGACCATTTTGCCCATACAATTTTTCCAAACCATTCAAACACTTCATTCACAAAGATAAAGCCCTCCAAGGCTATTCCATACATGTCCATTACACATATGAATTACATTCTCTTGCATCTAGCAACTTTATGTGGCCAAAACAGAATTTACAAGGAAGCAGCCCATCATTCACACTTAGGCAGCTTTGCACCACATCACTTACATAGCCAAAACATTACTCAAATGTTCACATACTTGGTATCATTTTACATACAATACATGTAAATTCAAACATGCACTACAATATGGTATGAAATCAGCTAAATACGCACCCTAGGTTACAGGAGGTCCTGAGACACAATGGACTCCAAAAACAGGATGCTAGACAGCTGCTGCACAACACAATAAGTACCACCATTAAAAATACCAATTGTGCTCCTAAAATCACCAAAATTTCCAGATCATAAATAGAAATATGGAATTTCATGTACCTAAAATTTCAGATTAAAACTCAAACCACAAAGGTTAGTTTGAATGTGATCTTTCAGCTAGACCTGAAATGACAGAATTGAGGGGAGTAAGTTTCATTGAGAAACTTAGTAAGGGTAGCACTTGGATTCAATAGGAAATGTAACCATCATTAAAACCTGCATCCAAAGACACTAAAACAAAAAAAAATACAAGATACAGCAACCAAATGCAGCAGCCATTCACAACCAACAAACACATGAAATGCAGCAGCAACAATAACCATATATTAGTCCGTAAAACATGCAATAAATGTAAATAAATCATTATGGCAGCCCTCCTCAAGCTAATACTTGTCCTTAGGAGGATTTTAACAGTAGTTAGTACTAACTTTTGGGCTCTAGAAACCCAGAAATTCGCTGCCAACACTGTGCACTTCACACTAGGTCACAAAACCTTCAATAAATGCACTCCCATCACTAAGCTTGGTTCATCAAGCACATGGCTCTCTTCCAAGCTTAGCCCAAGCTCCATGGTTGCTTGAAAATACAGAAAACAACCCATGAGAGCAAGAGAACCCTTACCTTGATGGGTATGCTGAAATTGGAGCTTGATCCTAGGTGCACTCAAGCAATAGCACCAAATAGCTTCCAATTGTGCCTTCCTTGACTTCAATTGCAAGTAGTTTTGAGCTTGAAAGTATGGTGGCTATGGAGGAAGTGTGTGGAGGAGAGGGTTGGCTTTCTTTTTTGCTGGTGGAGGCCAAAATTTAAAGAAGCAAAGGTGGTCTTGACTACTTAAATAGTCAAAAGTACACTAAACACACTTAAGTAGTCTTAACCTTGTTTTATGTCATTTTCCTTGCTACAAGACTATGGTTTCTTAGTATTAATATTTTGGACCACATTTAACCATCCTTATCTTCCTTTAGCAGCCCTCCTTATGTGGGATAACCCCACAAAACTTCCATTTGACTTAAGTCATTAGACATACACATGCTTATAGGCCTACATTAGAACAATTAGTGACCTTCCTTTATGCCTTTTTGTGTTTTCTTTGTCCTTAGTTGTCTTCCATAAATAATTTGGTCCTCCAATAGCACTTTCAAACCATTCATATCCTTCTCATAACTCTCCAAATATCTTTTCTTGAGAGTTTTACAATTAAGTATCTGAGTTTCCAAAACCTTACAAAAAAAGTCCATAGGTTACCTGACAAACAAGCAATCATTAAGGATTTTATTGGAGGCCAACTTACCAACTTGGATCACACTTTTAAGGAGGTTTTGATCATGTGTTTTACCCTCTCACACTTCAATCACCAAGATGAGAATTACACAATATAATGGTTTTGTGGCCATTATGACACACTTGTAATCCTCCCATTTTTATGAGGTGGTTGGTAGCAACCACTACTAGGGAGCTGCAGAAGTAGTGTATTATAGAAGAAGGATGGATCGTTGAGACTATGTATTGATTACAGAAAGCTTAATGCCTTAACTATCAAGAACAAGTACCCTTTCCCAAGGATTAAGGATTTGTTTAATCAATATCAACGGAGATAGAGGGTTCATCCAAGATACCTTTGAGGTTCGCTGTTGGGTACGTATTCCATTTGAGAAAGAGGTGAAGGAGGTGAAGATCTAAATGAAATGGAAATATTCACGGCTTATTTAGGAAAGACCAATGTGCAAACTTGTTGTGAATGTTTTTAGTTCATTCAAAACATGTTGTGAACATTTGAAGTTCAATCTGAATGGGTTGTAAATGTTTCCATTTCATTAAAAACAAACTTTGAATGTTTCAATTTCATTCTAAACAAGTGGTGATTGTTTCTTTTTCATTCTAAACAAAATTGTGAATGTTTCCATTTCAAACTAAGGAAGTTATTAATGATTTTGTGTTTTATTCTAAACAAGATGTGAATATTTCCATTTCATTCTAAATAAGTTGCGAATGTTTCTATTTTACTTCTAAACAAGTTGTGCCTGTTCCAAGTTCAATCTGCAAGTTGTGAAGGTTTCCAATTCATTCTAAACAAGGTGTAAATGTTTCAATTTCATTCCAAGCAGGTTGTAAATGTTTCCCACCCCCCCCCATTTGAAATAAGTTGTGATTGTTTCAATTTCATTCTAAACATGTTGTGAATAAATAAGTTGTGAGGTGTTCCATTCCCAAACCAAGAAGCCTTGGTGAAAGTTTCCCATTTCATTTTAAACAAGTTGTAAAGGTTTCCATTCTAAACAAATGTTATGAAGGTTTCCACTTCATACGAAACAAGTTGCTGAATGTCTCCATTTCACTCTAAATAAGTGGTGAATCTTTCCATGTCCAAACAGGTTGTTAATGTTTATTGTTAAAACGTGTCAATTTTCTGAGACCAAAGATTTTAGGAGCCTTCATAGGGCACACATAATATAGTGGGAAGGAGCTTGGTAGTGGACCCCAAAGCAGATTTTGTAGGGTTGTTTCATAAGCGTACATAAACGCCTCAAAATGTGAAAGATAATAAATATCTTTCTTTGGATCATGGTAGGTTGCCTTATAGAAGATTTGTTCACAAGTTTTCTATCTTGGCTTCGTCACTCACTTAATTGACTAGGAAAGATAAAAAATTTGAGTGAAGTGAAAAATATCTGGAGAGCTTTTAGTAGCGAAAAGGGAGGTTAACTTCAGCCCCCATTCTTACTTTGCCTAATCCTAGTAAACCCTATATAGTGTACACAAATGCATCTTCATTAGGACTAGGGTGTGTTTTAACTTGTGTCTAATGTAAGAAAGACATGTGTGATTGCCTATGTATCAATGCAACTGAGGGACCTTATTAAAGAAATTACTTAGTGCATGACCTTGAGTTGGCAGCTTTATGATCTTTGAGAGTTCAAGAAATGGAGGCACTATCTCCCGGATAATACTTTGCAAATCTTTACAGATTCATAAAATCCTTAAGTATTTGTTCACTCAGAAAGAGTTAAACATGAGGCAAAAAAAGTGGCTTGAATGTACTAAGGATTTTGATTGTAGCATTGACTGCACTGAAGGGAAAGGAAATATGGTGGCTGATGCCTTAAGTGGAAGATATTTTGGAGTACTTAAGGCTAAAAATGATGTGGAGAAAAATGAACTAAATAGCTTAAGTATTATGGCCAAAAAATGGCAAAACTAGGAGAAGAAGCAAGTTGTCATCTTAACCATTCAATCAAGGTGGATTGAAGAAGTGAAGAGGGCATAAAATGAAAATCCTAGCGTGGGAAAGGTTTCAAGAATAAGTCAAGGGAAGTGGTATAAAGGCTTTAGTGAGAAGCAAGGTACCTTGTACTTCAAGGATAAATTGTATGTGCCACCTAAAAAAGGTCTAAGAGAGCAAATCCTGGAAGAAGCTCATACAAGTAGGCTGAGCATACATCAGGGAAAGATAAAATTGTATCAAGCCCTTAAAAGTTAAGGATTGCTTGGATATTTGATGCTTGGATAGCAAGGTGTCTTACTTGCTAAAGAGTTAAGGTAGAACATCAGAAACCAAGTGGCAAGTTACAACACTTGTCTATTCCAGTAAGGAGATGAGGATCTATAACTATGGATTTCCTTACCAACTTGCCCCTCACTAGGCCAAAGCATGGCACCATATGGGTAGTGGTAGATAGGTTGACAAAATCTACCCTTTTGTTGCCAATGAAGCTTACTGAATCTTTCGATAAGTTGGC